>JACGWO010000003.1:49140329-49740329 GCA_034509735.1 Sesamum alatum
CCACCAAGAGAGGATTAAGGGTTGACCAGGTCTACCCCTTTATCCTTATCCCGCAGAATTAACGACCCCTCAACGGACTCCCTACTTAAGCCTTAAGGGCAGTCCAGGGGCTGCTGAAGTCTGAGAAGGCCAGCAACGAAATCCTAGACGACTCCAAAACAAGCTGGGAGTCTTCCAACCATGACTCTTCCTCTATAAATATCATACAGCCATATGGCTGTGCTCAAGCAACGTTTTTAGTACTCTAATTCACGATTTTATTCTTTAACACTCACACTTTGTTTATTTTATGCCCTTATCACTCACAAGAATTCATCCTTTTTCCATTTCGTTATGTTTATTCTTCTTTATCTGCTTACTGACCTGAGCGTCGGAGTGCTAACGCTTTCTTTTTGTAGGTTCCCATTTCATAGCTTGCAGAAAACTCAAGGCCACTTCAGTTTAAGCCACAACAACTGACCCTCTTATAGCTTACATCAATTGGCGTCGTCGTGTGGGACACACATGAACTAAGACGTGAAGATTATGGACATTCCCAACACGAATCAAGCAAGCAGAAGGCCGTAGATGCTCCTGCGACCCTCAGCGCGCTGCAAGTACTATCTGAAGCCCCCTTGGTCCCTCTGAAAGAGGGGAGCTGGACCCTCCGAACCTTCTGAGCCTACTTCGGGTACCCTCTGATGGGACAGTACCCTCTCGGATACCTCCTCTGATAGGTTACCGTCCCCAGGACTGATGGCAACCATCCAGCAGATGATTACGTTTGCTGTATGGGCACAGATGACAACGGTCGACACGCGGCCCCTGGGCCTTGGGGAGCCCCCCTTTGATTCTTGCCGGCCGGCAGAAGATGGACGGAGGCCCTCCAAGACAGAGGGGTTCCTCGGATTATAGGAGGGGGAACCAGTTTCTCCTCCCCCAGCGCAGGATGGCCCTCCCCTGTGTTGGGAGGCCCAAACTAGAGCATCTGCCAGAAAATAGCTTGCAAGATGTGCAAACATTAGGATGATGGGAATCCCGTTGGAGGTGCAAGGCGGCATCTGTTCAGTTCGAGGAGGTCATTGCGGACGAACTTCCTCCCATTTATAGGGACACCAGCCATTGCGAAGTACAATGTCACCAACCTGACCCGCAAGATCATCACCTGCGTCACTTGATATCGATTGAAACGCGAATCAGCTTATCACACTTTAGCCGATCCATCGAAATACATAGATAAGGAATTCAATAATATTTGTCAGAATGTCTTTGTGACCATGGATAAATTGCATACCCCCCCCCCCGCCCGTTGTTTCAAAATTTAGTTAAAAAACTCCCATGTGTGTTAAATTAAATAGGCAAAAAACGCCTCCTGTGATATTTAAAAATTCTGCATACTCTCTCTCCTTCTGTTAGGTAGGACTTAAACGGGCGTTAATATTTCTAACCGAATCTCCCGTTATGCCCTTTTTTTTATTTCATGACCAATTGATTTTTCAATTGTTAACAAATGAATCAGTTCAGATTTAATTAATTTTAAATATATTTTTTTATTTTTTATATATGTAATTATATATACACCTATACATATTATAGTACAATTATATATACATATATGCAGGTGGCGACGGCTGCTGCCGCCCGCTCAGACTGGGTGAGCGCCACCATCGTACCGCGCGCGAAGAGGGCGACGTTGCCAGCCCTTCAACGTGCACAGCAGGCCAAGCTGGGCAACCTCACCGCAGATCCAGGTGACGTCGCCGAGATGAACAGACAACGTCACCTAGATCCAGGCGACGTCGCCCGGAAACGGCGGCGTCGCCCCGCAGATCCAAGCGACGTCGCGCGGCATCCCAGCGGTGTCGCCCCATCTATTGGCGGCTGCGGATCGCCCAGGCTGGGCAACCGCATTTAATGGCCGACGGCCGCCGTCGGAGAACCAAAAAAAAATTATTTAAAAAAATTAAATAAAAATAATTTAATTTTTTAAAATAAAAATATTAATGAAAAGTATTAATGTTTTATTTTCAATATATTGGAATTTAATTTTAATGTATTTTGATATTTAAATTAATGTTATCTATAAATAAATATAGTTTATTGAAATAAATTTAACTAAATAAAAATTTAGTTTATATAATAATATATCTGCATTATAATTGAATTTATTTATAATTACAATTATTTAAATTTTGAAAAAGTTAATTTTAATATATTAATTTCATATTGTACTTTTTTATTTTAAATTTTGAACTGTTAAAAATTTTATATATTTTTGGTTTTGTTTAAAGGCATATTTAAAACTAATTAATATTTTGAATTATCAAATATATAATATATTAAATAGATTAATATCAATCAATAATTTAAATTAATCAATAATATATTAATTATTAAAATATATCCATATATCAAATAAAAGTGCAAAATAGGTATTTGGACATTTAAATAACCTCAAAAAAAGGTTAAAATTGGAAAGGGGACAAAATAGACATTTATAACAATTAAATAACCTCATAAGAGGCCAAAAACGAAACCCACTCTCACATGAGTGTGTGTCATACACTTCCATTAATTTCTAATGGAGAGGCAGGTTTTTTGCTGTATTTTATAAAACTACAGGGGTTTTTTCGCCTATAAATTTAACATAGAGGGATTTCACGCTATTTCACCAAAACACAGGGGTGTGTTATGCAATTTACCCTTGTGATCACCTTTGCCAAAGCGGCCCAGTAGTCGTTCAAGCCAGTTGTCCCCCGGTTCGGTAGGAGTTTGCAAGAGTTCTGCTCGCTGTTCCTTCACCAATTTCCCAGTAGCCAGGAAGCACTGCAAGACCTCCTCAGTATTTTTACCGTTCGAACGCAGAAAGATTTAGAATTCTTGAAGTACTACTTGCCCATCATTTTAATGTTGCTGCCCTGGAAATGCTGCGGCACGCAGGAGGTCAAGACTAGCGCTTTCTTCTCAAGGGAGTTTTAAAAGATGGGGATTTCTTCAAATCCCCTGGCTAAGAAGCCGGTGTTGGATTTTGACAGTCTGCTCGCATGAGCAGCCAAATAAATCAGTATAGAAGAGGCCCAAGCGTCCAAGAAGGAAGAACAGGGTGAGAAGAGGAAGGACACGCGCGAGGAAGGATCCACTAAGAAGCTCTGTGCTGATGGGATGGATAGGAAACCCCCTTCCAAAGGGGACCTCCTGTCTACACTCCCCTCAACGCTCCCATCACTCAGGCCCTCATAGCGGTAGAAGGGAATGAACTGCTGATATGACCCCGTGGAGCTAGGGAAGGCCCTACACGGCCCAAATCATATAAATTGTGTCGTTTCCACAATGACTATGGACACTCCACGGAAGAGTGTCGACGTCTCAAATACGAGATCGAGCAGCTCATCGAGAATGGATACCTCCAAAGAGTTCGTTGTCTGCAGAGAGAAGTCTCAAGGCATATGTCTCTACCAGAAAAGAACCAAAGCCAGGAAAAAACCCAGTGGAGTCCAGCTCTCGAGCCTCCCCCGGACGAAAAGGACGAAGACAGGCCCAGCTGGACATCAGAGGACGCAAACCCTCATCGGCAAGGGAGTCATATGCATGAAATTGTAGGAGGACCTATGGGGGAAACTCTCATAGAGCTCGAAAAGGCGCTAGCTTGAGAAGCCGAGGCTACGCCTCCTGAAGAAGTTTTGATGTAAGAATGAAGAGATGGGCGCACCCGTCATTCAGTTTAGGCGCCCCACTGAGGGAGCGGGAGTCATTCCTCCCCCACAACGATGCCCTAGTAATCACGGCCACCATGGCCAAACTAACCGAAGTCAACTCGAGTCTTTATAGACCTCAGGGAGTTTGGCGGACATCATATATGGAGAAGCATACGATCAAATGCAGTTGGGGGAGAACCCCATGGAAAAGGTGGACACCTTATTGTAAGGGTTTGTGGGAGAAGTTGTACGCCCCTAGAGGGCAATAGCCTCCCCTGTCCCTAGGGTAGGGGTCTTTAAGGCGGACCTGCTAATCAAGTTTCCTGGTGGTGGACGCCCCCTCAGCATACAACATAATTTTTGGGGAGGCCCCTCCCTAAACGCTTTTCAAGCGATCATATCTGTTAGTTCGTATAAGCCCCGAGACGTTAAACACAGCGGAAATTAAAATTTTAATTAGAAACCAATATTAAATTAGCGATCAAATCGCCTATCTCGATGCTATTACGATGTGGATTCATGCATAAAAGGATGTCAAATTGAATGGTTAATAGAAACCACCGACCTTTATCTACGCTCTCCGGTTGATGTTGGTTACTTGAACTTTCTCAAAGAACAACCTTACCTTAAAAATGGTGGAACGTCAAAAAACGGAACTACTTTTAATTGTTGGTCACGGTAGGAAGCACCAAAGTATTTTTCCTCTAAAAGCTAGTCCAACAACCACCTATTGCATGGGAATCACCCTTAAACTTATGCTAAGTAGGTATTGGAGGATTAAGTGTAGATCAAACTATGATCTATGGAGAAGATGAAGGGAATTTTATTCTTTTTTTGGAGATGAATAATGAACATAAGACCAATGCTAAAGTGAAAGCTAGAGTTTCTAAAGCTTTGAAGGAGAGAAAGTCTAAGAGCTAGAGACCAAAAAGAAGCAAAGAGTTTTTTTGTATCTTTGTATGTAGAGATCATGGTATATGAATCTCTTGCGTTGTACCCCTTTTATAGGCATTCCTTTGCAGGCTAAGATACAATGAATGTAGACAAGGCCTTTTGTCTTGCTCTTAGAACACTTGTTTTCTTCATAGACAAGTTACTAGAGCATGACTCATCTTTTTCTCCTTTTACACTTGTCTTCTTTATTGACAAGCTTTTTAGCATAGTGACTCATATTTTCTTCTTCATACTAAAGATCAAACAAGGTCATGTCTATGTTCAATGAATCTTGTCTTGTGGCTTGGGCTTTATCTTAATTCTTAATTGGACTAAGTCCAATTTTAATTAATTCCCAACTAATTATTGAGCCCATGATATTTAATTTTTTAAATTAATAAGCCGGCAAATCAATTAATCTAATTAATTAACTTTCAAGCTCAAATAGATTTATCTTAATTAATGTCTATCACAAGTCTTACTTAATCAAATTAATGCTTTGTGAATTTAGACTCAAAATTAAATAATCATATTATTTAATCATTCCATGAAATGATTTCATAAATCATTTCAATCAATTAATTTAAACTCCTTAAATTAATTGATTTATTCTCCATAATTAATTCTATAAATTAATTCCAATAATTCCATCATGAATTTGTGTGTGACCCTTTAGGTTCACTGCTCAGCTAGACTTGGGCTTGTATCACATATATAATTTTAATTAAGCAACTTACTTGAATTTAGATTAATTAGATCTATCATAATTAAATCACCCTCAAATTAACTCCTTAATTGGAGGGTACCCGTCACCATGGGTGGCTATCTAGCAATGGTCACATGACACTAGTGAATATGTGAATTATTGCGTGAACTTGTGAGCTACGCGTACCATGCAGATATGGTCCCTCGTTATAACCTCCCGATCAAAGTCTAGGGCATGGAATTAGTTACCGGTTCCCATTATCGACTTTGATGTCTATGTATCAACTCTTCAAGTTATTATTCCAATTTGTCAATATAGGAAAAATCTTTTTCTCCTATTTTGATCAACAACCATGCCCATGGGCTTCGAGGAACGCATACTGTAGAGAACATCGGAGGTTCGTTATCAATCTCATGATAAAGTAGCAGATCCTATCTTGAAACTCACCAACCTCCATGCATGCTTCAACTATATCTGAAACATAACCTGAGACCACATTGGACATGATCAAGTTATAGCCGTCCTATGCACAAGGTTACTGTGGAACCTCAAGTCTAAGGACGTAGTTAGCTGCACTATCCGTAAAACCTAGGAGTTCTAGTCGATACCGGATCATGCGAGGAGAGCATATAGGGCTTTCATATGACAACTCATGCGAGTCAATTCAGTGAACTTGATTACTCTTTTATCAAGCACCCACTAAAGTGCGCAGGATGTCATACGTCTCTGTCTATGAAACTCGACATTCATCATATGAACACATCACTTAGTGCAAGTCTTTAAGGAATGGTCGATGCCCACGGTGTCTCGACTTATTCATCGACTTGAAATATTTTAGATCAAACCATAGAGGTTGGTTTCATGGTCGCCATCATAATGCGCGAGCCAACCCTGTAGCATAATTGATTTAAGGGCTTCAACCAAATGCTCATATAAACATAATGTTTAAAAATATATGATGAAGATGGCCAGAGAGAATTTCTTAAATTAATATATTATTGAAAAAAGATCGTCTAGAATAGTTTACAAAGAGCCAATCAATTGGCTTGACGGTCACCTATTCTAACAATTTCCCACTTGAACCTAAAGATCAATTGTCCATGTTCTTCAATCCCATCTTCTCAAGATGTTGAGAATGAGCAATTTGTGATATCGGCTTTATAAGCGGGTCTGCTATGTTTTTCGTCGCTGCAACGCGATCCACTCGCACATCACCTCTTCCTACCATCTCTCTGATTAGATGATAGCGTCTACTATTGTGTTTGACTTTTGTGATGAGGTCTTGGCTCCTTCGCTTGCACAATAGCCCGGTTGTTATCACAAAGTACAACTACAGGTTTGGCAATGCTAGGCACCACACACCGACTCTTGGATGTTGTTTTTTCATCCAAAACAACCTCATTTGTAGCTTCAGAATCTGCAATGTATTCGGCTTCCGTCGTGGAATCCGCTGTCGTATCTTACTTGGAAAATTTCAAACTGACAACTCCTCCATTCACCGAAATACATAATCAGATTGAGACTTAGCGTTATCCACATCCGATTGGAAGCTGGCATCAGTATACCCTTCCAATATTAATTCTCCATTTCCGTACACCAAAAATAAATCCCTAGTTCTTCTCAAGTACTTAAGGATATTTTTTACAGCAGTCTAGTGATCGTGGCCAGCACATGCCTGATAACGACTCATAACACTCAGAGCGTAAGCTATATCAGGCCTCGTACATTGAACAAGATATTGTATGCTGCCAATAACAGAAGCATAGGGAATTTCTGACATTTTCTTAACCTCCTCATCAGTCTTGGGAGACTGAGTCTTGGAGAGTTTAATTCCATGCCTCATGGGAAGAAAACCCCTTTTTGCTTCATCCATCTTGAACCTTTTCAAGACTTTATCAATATGCGAGGACTTGGGTTATTCTTAAGCATTCTTTTAGATCTTATTTCTGTCGATCTTTGTTCCAAGAATATAGGGAAGCTTCACCCAAGTCCTTCATGGAGAATTGAGTAGATAACCATGCTTTAGTGTCACATAACATTTTAACATCATTCCCGATTAGTAAAATATCATCCACATAAAGCATGAGGAACACAATAGAGCTCCCACTAACCTTTTTATATACACATGGATCATATTCGTTCTTAATGAAGTCATAACATTTTATAACCTCATCAAAACGAATGTTCCAAATTCGGGATGCCTATTTGAAGCTCATAAATGGACCTCTGGAGTTTACAAACTTTTTTTGTTATATTCCTTTGGATGTAAACCTTGTGGCTGATCCATATAGATTTCTTCCTCAATGAATCCATTAAGGAATGCAGTTTTCATATCTCCATAGTCATAATACGTAGCTATGGCAAGTAAGATCCTTATGGACTTGGCCATGGTGATGGTGAATAGGTCTCCTCAAAGTCCACACCAGGGCTTTGATGTAAGCCTTTCGCTACCAATCGTCGGCTTAAAGGTTGATACCTCTTCCATCGGCTCCAAGCTTTCGCTTGAAGACCCATTTGCACCTAATGAGCATAACTCCCTTAGGTGGGGTCCACAAGGTCCATACCTTGTTGGAGTTCATGGAGTCGCATTTTGGGATCTCATGGCCCAAGCCATCTACCGAACGATCGATGAGTCAGACATCGCCTCTTCAAACGTCTTTGGGATCATTATCCAATTGACCAGTCAAGGCTAGCATACCATATCTCTCAGGCTGTTATAGAGACTCTAGCCGACTTTCTCAAAAGAGGATGTGTAAAATCAAAAGGTTCATTCTGAGGCAGTATGGGGTATCATTTCTCTGCCATAGGCGATGCATCACTCAACTCTTCGATTTGCAGCTCTTTGTTTTTGAGTATCCGAAGGAAAACCCTTTTTCAAGAACACTGCATTTTTTGAAACAAACACGTTTTGTTCCAAGGGATCATAGAAGTAGTATCTACAGTTTCTTTCGGATATCCAATAAATCTACATAAGATGGATCTCGTATCGCAAACTTATCTCCCACTAGTCTTTGACATATGCAGGACACCCCCATATTCTCAAATACTTATAAAAGGGTGGTTTGCCATGCCAAATTTCATATGGTGTTTTGGGTATAGGCCTTAGATGGAACCATATTTAATAACTTTGCCGTCGTTTTTAATGCATAGCCCCAAAAAAGAAAGAGGTAATGTAGTAGAACTCCTTTCAGCCATTGCCATTAAGTTTTGGTGTTGCAGGAGAAGTCCATTAAGAGAGAATCCCATTCTCTTTTAAGTAATTCAAGAATTCACCACTTAAGTATTCACCACTAGAATCAGATGGAAATGGTCTTAATTTTTCGTCCAGTTTGGTTTTCTACTTCAAGTTTGAATTCTTTGAACATTTCAAAATGCTTCAGACTTGTACTTCATTAAGTACACATAACCGAACTGTGAGTAATCACCGGTAAAGGTTATGAAGTAAGGAAATCCTCCTCTAGCTGGAGTACTTAAAGGTCCACAAAACATCTATGTGGATTAAAATCCAACAGTGCAGGGGTACGACTACTTTGTCCAATAAATGGTGTTATGGTCATTTTTTCCTTGAGACAAGAAATCACAAGTTGAAAGAGTATCTAAAGTTCTCTATTTCTAGATTCTTAGAGTCAATCAACCTCTTTCATCCTATCCTTGGAAATGTGACCCAACCTAGCGTGCCATGTTTGTGCATTTTCTTGATCATCCAATTTTCGTATGTGTTGAACGTTCATAATCATATTTTATGTTGTTTGATAGTATATAAACCATTTATTAAAGTGCCAAGTAAATAGAAGAACCATTCCTCATTAAGTAGAAACATTGTTTTTGATACACAAAATCCATACCTCTCTTCATCAGGAGTAGGTATAGATATAATGTTTCTTATCATAACTTGGTACATAATAACAACTATTAGGTACTATCATAACATTCTTGCTAATAGCTAAGTGAACAGTTCCAACGGCTTCAGCAACAACTTGCTTGGCGTCTCCAAGCCTGAGGATCACATCCCCTTCACCTAACTTTTTGCTTGTTCTCATTACCTGCAAATCATTGCAAATATGAGCTCCACAATCGGTATCTAATATCCAAGAAGCATTATTAGCAACCATGTTAATTTCAACAACGAAAATACCTTGGACTATTGCAAGAAACTTCTTGCAATTCCTCTTCCAATGACCTTTTTCGTGGCAGTGATGACACTCATCATTTGCTGGATTGGCCTTGATTATCTTCTTCCCTTTGCCCTTTCCTCGGCCGTCCTTATTGCTTTTCTTCCTCCCCTTTCCATTCCTCCCCATTTCTTGACCCTTTTGGTCATGGAGGAAGACGTGGATGGGGTTGCTAGCATTACTGGTGCAGGCTTCTTTATGTAGCTTCATATTGCATAAGCATATTGATCAATTCAGGAACAGTCTTCTCAAGACCGTTCATATTGCAATTAACAACAAATTGATCAAAAGACGGTGGTAATGACTGTAAGATCACATCTATGTAAGAGTCATTATTCATGCCTGTGTTCAAAGATTCTAACTTCTCAATGAGAGAAGGCATCTTGACGCCGTGGTCATGAACAGACGACCCCTCAATCATCTTTGCCCGATGGAACTCCTTTGATGCTGCATATCTTATATGCCGATCTTGTACCGCAAACAACTCTTGTAAGCATAAAAAGATCTCAGATGCATGGTTAAGGTGCTCATGTTGCTTTTGCAGTTCATGCACATAGATTCCAGCATAAGTCAATGGGCTTGAAGGTCATTATCTATCCAACATTGGAACGTCACACGTTCTTCGTCAGACGAATCCTCGGGAAGCTCAATGGGAGGACGAGATTCCAACAGATAAGAGCGTTTCTCGGAATCCAAAAATAATTTTGAGATTCCTAAAGCTAGTCAGCGTAATTGGTTCCAACAAGTTTTTTTTTGTCTCAAGTATGGTAGCAAGTGGACTTTTAGACATTTCGATCTACAAGAAAGAAAAGAAAGAAACAATGGAGATTTTAGCATTCTTTCAATCAATGTTAATTAATTTTACGATATTGTAATTTAATCATAAATTACTCTCACTATTCCTTCAAAATGCCATAAAACCCCCATATGGATTTTCGGAAAAATATTTTTCCTACTGGGACTTGAGGTCCGTAGAACGAATTTCATACCCCGCTGTTACTATTCGCATGAAACAATTCTATGGGAGTGGAATTCAAATTCTCATCTTATCAGATCCCCAAGGTGTTTTACCTCATTTTTCACATAATCCTAAGGACTCCAAGTGAATTATGTTACTCCATGTTAAGCCCAACCCATCGACCAAAAGACCCCCCCACTATCGCCCTCCATGAACAAATACTATCACTACTTGTTCATAGTGATAGTACAACTTTTCACTACTTCCAAATCATTCCACGACTCGTGAGACAATGAATTGAAAGGTGATAGCATCTCATACTTTGTCACTATGGATGGAAGGTCTGGATTATCAAATCCAATTTGATTTTATCCATCACGAGCTTAATATTTTAACTTGGACACTCCAAGTGAGGGTTCAAACCATTTTTTTTTACGCAAGACCTCATCAAGATGTTTTATTCTTGTTTATGATATATAATGTAAAGTGTAGGTATGAAAGTCAAGCATAGGCATATAAACATATATATACAAGAAATAAAACCTAGTATGCCCTTGTTGGATGATCATGAGCCCGTAGTCATCTCGTACATTTATTACACAAAGATATCACATATAATATATGCAAATAATATCATGTATATATATTTAGATCCCATAAAAACAAAAGAATTTAATTTCTTATGTTAAATCACATGATGTTTTTCGTGGAATGAAATTGAATTTAATTTATGGGCACTCATTCATAATGTCAAATCAACTTGGACTTTCCAAGAAAATTTTCTAATCATATTAGGAGAATATGTTGAATTTTCCTAATCAAATTGAAAGTGAAAATTCATTTTTCTTTCTCAATTTAATATCCATATAAGGAAAATAATAATATATATATATATATGCATTTTTTAAATAATTAAAATATTCAGAATAATAAGAAAAATAAAAATCAGAAAATTCAAAATTTCGATGCCAGGAGCAAAAGAATGGCCACAGACAGCACGCCGACAGGGCCGTGTGCGCGTGGGCGCTGCCCAGCGCACGCGCACACTGCACAGCTCGGCGCCGCACTGCGCACGCGTGCGGGCGCCTGCCCAGCATGCGCCGGCAGGCAAACCGGTGCCTGTGCTGCGCACCGTGCCCTTTTTCACCATTTTTTAATATTATTTTGAATTGCCGTAAAATAAAAATGAAGTTGAGAATTTACAAAATGTCTCCATTAAATCCCACCATGTAGACAGAAGAAAATTTCGGCCATATAGGCAGAAGAATCCGACCATGTAGGCGGAAGATAAATCCGGCCATGTAGGCGGAAGCTGTAACACAATAGAGTCAAATTTCAACAATTGAAATATGCCCAAGAATTAAATTCAACACATCAAGAGATTAACACATAAAATTAAATCGTTAAATAATACAATCCGATTAAATCACATCAAAGAAAAAAAATTCAATTGACTTGCATGACCGGGCTCTGATACCACTGTTAGCTTCGTATAAGTCCCGAGACGTTAAACGCAATCAAAATTAAAATTTTAATTAGAAAAAACAATATTAAATTAGTGATCAAATCGCCCGTCTCGTTGCTATTACGATGTAGATCTCATGCATAAAAGGATGTCAATTGAATGGTTAAAAAAAACCAACCTTTCTAGCTCTCCGGTTGATGTTGGTTACTTGAACTTTCTCAAGAACGACCTTACCTTAAAAATGGTGGAACGTCAAAATGGAACTGCTTTTTAATTGTCGTTCACACCACCTATGATGGAATCAACTTCAAACCTATGCTAGTAGGTATTGGAGGATTAAGGTAGATTAACTATTGATCTATGGAGAAATCAAGGGAATTCTTCTCTTCTGGAGATGAGTAATGAACATAAGACCAATGCTAAAGTGAAAGCTAGAATTTCTAGCTTTGAAGGAGAGAAAAGTCTAACAGCTAGAGAGCAAAAGGAAAGCAAGAGTTTTTGTATCTTTGTATGTAGAAATATGGTATATGAATCTCTTACTTTGTACCCCTTTTTATAGGCATTCCTATGTACTAGATACAATGAATGTAAACAAGGCCTTTTGTCTTGCTCTTAGAACACTTGTCTTCATCATAGACAAGTTCTAGCATGACTCATCTTTTCTCCTTTGACACTTGTCTTCTTTATAGACAAGCTTTAGCATGGCTCATATTTTCTTCTTCATCTAACGATGAAAACAAGTCATGTCTATGTTCAATGAATCCTGTCTTGTGGGCTTGTGGGCTTGAGCTAAGATCTTGGGCTTTATCTTAATTCTAAATTGGACTAAGTCCAATTTTAATTAATTCCCAACTAATTATTTAGCCCATGATATTTAATTTTTTTAATTAATAAGCCCAAATCAATTAATCTAATTAATTGATTTTCAAGCTCAAATAGATTTATCTTAATTAATCTATCACAAGTCTTACTTAATCAAATTAATGCTTGTGAATTTAGACTCAAAATTAAATAATCATATTATTTAATATTCCCATGAAATGATTTCATAAATTATTTCAATCAATTAATTTAACTCCTTAAAATGATTTATTCTCCATAATTAATTCTATAAATTAATTCCAATAATTCCATCATGGATTTTTTGTGTGACCCTTTAGGTTAACTGCTCAACTAGACTTGGGCTTGTATCACATATACAATTTAATTAGCAACTTATTTGCATTAGATTAATTAGATCTTATCATAATTAATCACCATCAATTAACTCCTTAATTGGAGGGTACTCGTCACCATGGGTAGCCATCTAGCAATGGTCCATGGTACTAGAGAATATGTGAATTATTGCGTGAACCTGTGAACTACACAAACCATGCAGATACGGTCCCTCCGTTACTATCCTCCCGATCAAAGTCTAGGGCATGGAATTAGTTACCAGTTCCCATTATCGACTTTGATGTCTATGTATCAACTTTTTGCAGTTATGGTTCCAATTTATCAACATAAGGAAAAAATCTTTTCTCTTTAATTTGATCAGCAGCCATGGCCATGGGCTTCGAGGAATGCATACTGTAGAGAATTATAGGAGGTTCCTTATCATCTCATGATACGTAGCATTTCCTATCTTGGAACTCACCAACCTCCATGCATGCTTCAACTATGCCTGAAACACGATTGTATCGTGATCCAGGATGAAACTTGAGACCACATTGGACATGATCAAGCCATAGCCGTCCTATGCACAAGGTTATTGTGGAACCTCAATTTCTAAGGACTAGTTAGTGCACTATCGTAGCCTAGGAGTTCTAGTCATACCGATCATGCCATATAGGTCTTCCATATGACAACTCCTGCGAGTCAATTCACTGAACTTGATAACTCTTTATCAAGCACCCACTAAAAATGCGCAAACGTCATACGTCTCTGTCTATGAAACTCGACATTCATCATATGAACGCATCACTTAGTGTAAGTTTTTTAAGGAATAGTCGATGCACTATCTCGACCAATTCATCGACTTGGAATATTTTAGATTAAACCATAGAGGTTAGTTTCATGGTCGCCATCATATCCGCGAGCCAACCCCATAGCATAATTGATCTAAGGGCTTCAACCAAATGCTCATATAAATATAATGTTTAAAGCATATGAAGAAGATGGCCAAAGAAAATTTCTTAAATTAACATATTATTGAAAAAGATCGTCTAGAATAGTTTACAAAGAGCCAATCAATTGTCTTGATGGTCACATATTCTAAAACAATATCCACCTTCCATATGAAGATAAAATTTCCCCATGCTAGGTGGGATCGGGGACGTGGGTGGAGGACCAACAACAGTCACGAAGAACTGCTACGTGGAGTCCGCAAGGACAGAAACGGGGCGCTATAGAGCCGCCTCCCAAGGAATCCTTCAAAAGGCAGGGGAATGACCCCTTAGAGGAGAGGGAGGAGGTAGCCTAGGTCTCTCCCCACGAGAAGCCTTACCTAGCAAGGAGGACCACTCCAAGGTCTAGCCAGCAGAAGAAACTATTGACCATCGTGTTATGCCTAGAAAATCCTGGCAAAACAGCTAGGATAGGCTCTCAGTTAGAAGGAGTCTGGAGGGAAGACTTGATTCAGTGCCTCCAGCGCAATATGGATGTCTTCGCTTGGACCACTCAAGATCTAGAAGGGATAAGCCCTGAAGTCATAATGTACCACCTCAACATTGATTCTTCCATGAAGCCGACCAAGCAAAAGAGGATACACTTTGGCCAGGAGAAAGATAAGATCATCCAAGCTAAGATAAAAAAGACTAAACGGAAGCAGGCCATATACGGAAATCCAATTCCCTGAATGGCTCTCCAACGTGGTACTCGTACCTAAACTTGGGGAAAATGGAGGATGTTTGTGGACTTTCGGGACCACAACAAAGCTTGTTTGAAAGACTTCTATCCACTTCCTCGTATCTACTAGCTAGTAGACTCCACCTCCGGATGCGAACTCCTGAGCATGATGGATGCTTCACAAGGATACCATCAGATCATGCTGGTCCCAGACGATGCACAAGAGGGTCAGTTTCATTACTTCAGCAGGTAGGGGTGTTTCAATCAAACCGCCGGGCCGCCCCAACCAACCAGCCCAACCAAAACCGCAATTTAAAACCGGGTTTGGTTTTATAATTATGTGGACCGCATAGCCCGCGCTCGACCGCAAATAATAGTGATAATTTAAAAAAACTATAATTCTTTATAAATATATATATATATATATATATATAAGTTTTGATGCTACATAAATTAATGTTCAAGATAATAATAACAATTAGGATATTCTTTTATTCGGTATTTGATAATATATGTATAAATTAATACATATATAAATGAAATCAATTATTCAACTAATTCTTGGTTATTGATAATTTTCTATATTTTATATACAAATTAATAAATGCATAAACTTAAAATAGCTTACATCATCGTAGTGTTGTAATATGTTTTATATTCATCTTAAACTCTTATTTTACTTTAAATAATATCCTTTTAATATCTCACATCTTTACATTTCTGCTTATTGTGTTCCAACTAAATTATACAAAAAAAAAAAAGAACAAAAGAACATAACATTATATATTCCTACAAGTACATTAAGTTAATATGCACATGTTTTTAGTGCTTTAAATTTTATATACAATCTATTAATAAAAATATATAAACTACCATTATAATTCCAATTTATAGTGTTAATCTTTATTTAATTCCTCAAATTTTCTTATTTCTTCCATTAAAAACTAAAAGTTTTCTTTTATTATTAAACTCATAAAATATTTTCTCCGCTTCCTTGGCGGTAAATTAGTATAATATGCATGTTATAATATATATTATCATTGTATAATAATATTTTATTATATAAATAGATATTTTTTTAATAATTAAAACTTAAAAAGTAAAAATTAGATAAGAAAGGAAACAAAGAGTCTTCGAAGTTCAAACTCTTCAATGCCTTGTGGCTTTTATTTTGTAAAATGTTATTTGAAACTTGAGAGAGAATCGTATAGTGAATGTTATTAATTTATTTTGTATGTAGAATTTTATTTTGTGACTTCAAAATATGTATCTTGAACTTACAAATTTTATGTATTTTAGAATAGTTTGAACTTTATTTTTTTCTTTTTCATTTTTTATTGTGTAGATCATTGACTTTATTACTAAAGACCGCAAAAACCGCCCCAACCCAATTAGACCACAAAGTGCGATTTTGATGATTGTCGGGCTGGACTTGGGTTAAGTTTTTCAAAAACCGCAAACATCGGGTTGGGCCGAAAAATTACCTAATTTGGCCCAACCCGCACCGCGTACACTCCTATCAGCAGGAACCTTCTGCTACGTGGTCATGCCTTTTGGCTTGAAGAATGCAAGAGCCACATACCAACGCTTGGTGGACAAGATCTTCCGCCCATCAACTGGGGAGGAACATGGAGGTTTATGTAGACGACATGCTCGTCAAGAGCCCAAAGGGCGGATGATCACATTGCTGATCTGGAGGAGACATTCGTTGTCCTTCGAAGATATTTCCTGGAAGCTGAACCCCTCCAAATGCGCATTTGGGGTGCGAGGAAGGCGTTTCTTGGGCTTCATGGTTACCGAGAGGGGATCGAGGCCAACCCCCTCAAAATCAAAAGCCATTCTGGATATGAAGGCTCCCACTAACATTAATGAGGCACAACGCCTCACAGGAAAGATAACGGCGCCCAACTGTTTCATTGCTAAGTCAGCAGAAAGAAGCTTACCCTTTTTCAAAGTGCTACGAAAAGCCAAGAACTTTAAATGGGGGAAGGAAATGGCACAGAGCCTTTGAAGAACTTAAGAAATATATCTGGCCAACCTTCCTTTTGTTGGTCAAACCTTCGCCAGGAGATACCTTATACATCTAATTGGTAGCCACCTCCTAGGTAGTAAGTTCGATCCTCTTTCGGGTGGAAGGCGGGCAGCAAACGCCCATCTACTACGTAAGCAAGGTCCTCAATAGAGCGGAAGGATGATATAGCCTCGTAGAGAAGATAGCCTTTGCACTGGTGATAGCCGCCCGAAGGCTACGCCCCTATTTCTTATCATATCCGATCGGGGGTCCGTACCAACCACCCCTCAAACAGGTTCTGGGGAGGCCAAAACACATTCGATCGGCTGATCAAGTGGGCCATCAAACTGCGCGAGTATGATATCTCGTACCTCCCCAGGACAACCCATGGGTTTTGTTAAGTGGGGCTTTCTGTACTCGTTTAATGGGGTGTGATCTTGTCTTATTGTTGTTTTCTTCCGTAGTTTTGCAGTAGTTTCCCTTCTAATTTCGTGTTGTTGTTTTGTGTGCTTGTCTTGCTTCTTTTTCTTTTTGTTTTTGTTTTTGTTTTTTTTTTTGTGTTCCTTGGTTCTTGTCTCTTTGCAGTTAAAGTGCAGTTTTTCTTTGCTTCAACGGCCAGAGTGGGTTTTGTTAGTTGGAGTTCATCTGGGGCTTGTGGCTACTCGGGATTTAACACCTTCTTATACTGGATTTGATGGATTCGGGCATGGAGTGTTTTAGGGAGATCGTTAGTATTGACAGATGATGAAGATGGGGGTTTGGTGTTGCCGGATGATGAGTGGCGAGGTAATACGGATTCGTTGGGTTTTATGCTTGTTGGTAAATTGATTACGCCGAGGCCTTTTCGTTTAGACTTGCTTCGTTTAATGTTACATAATCTCTTCAAGCCAATTTCGAGGGATGTTAGTGCAATTGCTGGAAGATGATCATTTTCTAATTGTGTTTCAACACATCGTGGATAGAGATAGGGCATTAAGCGGCTGCCCTTGGACTTTTGATAAGAATTTGATGATTCTAAAATTATGTTTCTATGGCGGAGAATCCGAAGGATGTCGATTTGGATTGGCGTCCTTTCTACGTCTTTGTGCATGACTTGCCGTTATGTATGATGACACGGGCAGTTGCTGAGGCTATCAGTAATCGTATGGGTAAATTCATGGACTCAGATCATGGTGAAGCACAATTTGCATGGGGTTCTAAAATGCAGATACAGGTCTCCTTGGATGTGCGGTTGTCATTGAAACGGTGTTTGAAGATGCGCTATGTCAGCGGCGAGGAAATCTTGGTCAGATTCACATACGACAGGTTGCCGAATTACTGTTACGATTGTGGTTTGCTTGGTCATATAATGAGGGACTGTGTTCAACGGGTAGAGGGTGGTTTAATGGAGGGGGAAGAGAGGGGTTTGAGGTATGGTCCATAGCTGAAGGAGTCTCGGGTAGTGGGGATATTTCAGGGGCAATTTTCCCAGTTGGGTGGCTGGGAGGGCGGGGAGGAGGTTCAATGCCTGGGCGATCGATAGGGATGAGAGGGGGTGGTAGTGGGCGGAGGGGAGCGGCAGTATTTGAGAGTAGAAGGGGTTTGCTTTCTAGGGTTTTAGGGAGGGGGTCATGTGGAGGTTTGGTGGTGGAAGAGTGTTCGTCGGCGGCAGAGCGGCGATAGGGGAAAACTCAGGTGGCGAAAGGGGCTGGGGTCGTGGGTCCGGGAAGTGAGGGAGGAAGGGCCAGATTGTGGGTTTGAGAGAGGAGACTCAACGGGCTAGGCTGGATTGGGGGGTCACTCAACATGTGGGCCAAATATGGGCCAATCAGTGTTAGCCCAACAATTTACTAGAGATGTTGTATCTGATGGTGGGCTGACCCGAAAGGAAATATCAGGAAATAAGATAGTGAACAGTGGGCCTTTAAATTTGGAGTTTGACCCAACTAGAAAATCGAATTCTTTACTAATGTTATGATGGGGAAAAGCCAAACAAGGCAAATTTAGAGTGAACCGAGATGAGGGGTTTTTCTGAAACAGTCTGAAGAAGAGTTATTTGAACAGAATTCGACGGAATCAAGTGTGCGTATGGAAATTCGAGGTTAGGAAAAAGTTGCTGATCAGCAAGAATTGAATTTACCAATGGAGGTTGTATCAGGTATGAGGCTAGAACTCCCTTCTATCCAAATTCAGCATACATCTCCGGGGTTTGTCGAAGCACACATAGATGGAGTTGGGGAGGATACTCTGGCAGCGGTGTCGGTGACTTTTTCAGCAGCGAGGGGAGCTGGTCGTCGCGGGTTTCGGGGCTATCGCAGGGGACGCGTCAGAGGGATGCGATATGATACAGGTAAGCGGAAGTTAGGCTTATTTTTGGGTGAAAGGCCTTTGAAGAGAAGAATAATTGATGATAATACTTGTGATGAGGTATCGGCGGAGGGTGGTTCACAGCCCCGTCAATCACCATGAGTTTGTTAGCATGGAACTGTCGAGGTTTGGGGGGTGTCTCGACAGTTCGAAAACTCGAAGAAGTCATTCGAGATTTGCGCCCTTTGTTGGTTTTTATTTTTGAAACAAAATGTGGTAGTTTTAGGGTGAATAGGATGCGGGAAACGTTTGATATGTTTGGGGTTAGTGTTCCTTCAGAGGGTAGATCAGGGGGACTTGCCCTGTTTTGGAGGAAGAATGCAGTAGTGCAGCTTCGATCATTTTTCGAAGTACCATATTGATGGAGATGTGTTGGAACCAAATTCTACAAATTGGCGCTTCACAGGTATTTATGGTGATCCGGAGGTAGGAAATAGGAGGTTTGTTTGGGATTTTACTGATTCGGTTGAGTTCACAGTCATTGGGTGTTCCTTGGCTTTGTGCAGGTGACTTTAATGAAATCTTATTTCAGCCCGAAAAGACTCGTGCAAAACGACAAAGGTGGCAAATGGAAGATTTCAGAAGGACGTTAGATCGGTCTAATCTGAGTGATCTGAGTTTTCACGGGCAGAAGTTTACTTGGTTTCTTTCGTCCGGAGAGGGGACTCCAACAGGGTGATCCTCTTTCACCTTATCTGTTTCTCTTTTGTACTTAAGCTCTTCTAGTTTGATCCAGCCAGCTGAGGGTGGGGGACAGTTGGTGGGGGTGAGGGTGGCACCTCAAGCACCAATTGTATCACATTTATTGTTTGCAGACGATACATTGGTGTTCTGTGGGGCAAAGGAGGGGGAGTTAAGGGAGTTGGGAAGGATCTTGGAAGTGTATGCTAAGGCGTCGGGACAGGTGGTTAATTTTCAAAAGTCGAGTATGGTGGTGGGTGGGGGAGTGGGAGAGGTGGTAAGGAAATAGTTGGCTGACATTTTGGGAGTACGATTAGTAGACCATCATAATAGATACCTAGGATTGCCGGTAATGGGGGGGAAATCGAGATGATCATTATTTAGGTATATTAAGGATAGAATGTGGGATAGGACGGGAGGGTGGAACATGAAGATGTTGTCTCAGGGTGGTAAGGGGGTTCTGATCAAGTCGGTTTTTGCAGTCATTACCAACTTACGCAATGTCGTGCTTTTTGTTACCTAATAAATTATTGCATGAGTTGGAAATGACTGTAGCAAATTTTTGGTGGCATAGTAAAGGAGAGCGAAGGGTCCATTGGGTGGCGTGGTCTAAAATGTGTTGGCCTGTTGATAAAGGAGGATTGGGTTTACGTTCATTACGGGAATTTAATTTGGCCTTAGTTGTGTTTTGAAGGCCAAATATTTCCCGGATTGCGATTTTTGGGAGGCTACATTGGGTTCTAGGCCATCATGGACTTGGCGGAGCTTATTTGGTGCTAGGAGTCTCTTGCGGGAAGGGTGTATTATGAGGGAGAATCGGGCGGTACGAGGGGGGTTGGAGTGTTGCTGGAAGTTTCATAAATTTGGGTGGTTCACTATGAGGAGTGCATACGAGCAAGCTATCTATATGCGAGTACGTAATGAGGCATCAACATCTGGTGTTGAATTTTCTATTCGACTGAAGAAGGGTTCAATGTGGTCGGTTTTGTGGGATACTAAAGTATCGTTGCGAGTCCGAGTGTTTATGTGGAGAATGTGCAAAGATGTATTACCAACGATGAGTAATTTGGCAAGTAGAAAGAAGGATATTGAAACAGAATGCGGTGCATGTGGAGCCCAAGTAGAATCCAATCGGCATGTGATGCTTGAATGTCCGGTGGCAAGGCAACTTTGGGCTTTGTCTTCACTTCTATGGAGAGTTGTTTCGGATTGGAGAGGGGGGAGCTTCCAATGGGCTATATAGGTATTCAGGAATCTTACTGATGTTGAAAGGTCCATTTCTTCATGGCATGCTGGACCATATGAAAGATGCACTGCAAAAGGGTAATGAAGGAGTGACAATGGATATTTGGGAATTGGGATGCTTGGCGTCAGTCCATGATTTTGCTGGAGAATTACCATAGTGCAAAGGAGATGTTGTTGGTGGATAGTATTGTTTGATTAAGTTTTGTTCTATTGCTTTTTTTTTTTTTTTTTTTGTTTCAAGCTGATACTCGTAGTGCTGGATTTTGTCAATTGGAGGTGTTCTTTATTTTTGTTATTATGTATAGTTTTTTTTTTTTTTTGTTTCTGTTGTTATGTCTAGGCTGGTAATAGGTCTATTGTTGAACCTTTGTAGTGTTTTGTTTTCTATTTATGAAATCTCATCACTTAAAAAAAAAAAAAAAACTCGAGAATATCAATAAAATTTTTATTCATTGATTAATTAGGAAAAATGAATTTTTCATCCAGTAATTATGATGTAGTGACACTTTGATCCATTTTGATTTGAATTTTGCAATGAAAGACAATAATATAAAAATAGTAGCACCCCAAGTCTAATTTCTGTTGGTAAATATCTGTGTTGCAAAAAAAAAAAAAAAAAAAAAACATGCTTGGCACATGACAATCTTCTCTTTCTCGTAAATTGGCATTTTTTGGAAGAAATTGGACCGAGCGTGTACTTCTCTCTCTCACCCTCTCACCATTATTGTTTTCAAGTGTAAAATTAAAATCGAAATAAATCAAAAGTGCCATCGCTAATCCAGAGTTATATGAAGAAAAAATAAAAAAATGCATTATTCTCATTAATTAATTCTTCCAAGAAAAAAGTACCGTTAATTAGGACGTGCAATACACTAATGCCATTAATTAACAATGAGGGGCCTGTATTAGCAATATTTTCTAATGAAGCATTCACACCACACCTTTATGTATTAATATTAATTAACTAACTTAATTAATGCTCCCAAATCTTTTTTTCTATTTTCCTTACATTAATACTAAATTCCGTTCACATTTCAATTTCAATGTCCATTACTAAAAGCAATGAAAAACATATGAAACCCTTTCAACATCGTTGTTGACCATTCGAAAATCTAATTCACACTATAAGAAAATTTACTATTAACTATAAATTTATTGGTTATAGATTAAAATCATAGTAAATAATTATTATTAATCATAGTTAAATAAAACTGTTGTAAGAACCTAGATTATCCATCATGAAAACTCTTTTTGTTATGGTTATGAGCTATAGCAAATATTTTTGCCATAACTTTTAGCCATGGCAAATGTTTTAACCACACTCGCAAATATCACGACTAATAACCATTGTATGACCGTAGTGAATGACTATTCACTATGACTTTTTATTTTTAACCATGACAATTAACCATGATTAAATGTTAAAACTGTTCTAGTGTCATAGTGGCTCTTCGCGTGACAACATTATTGAAACTAACAAGACTCTGTAGTGAAGAAATAATTGTTTTGGATTTTGTCAAGATGATTGTTTATTTATTTTGATTGAAGCTGTAATTATATTGTTATATTAATATTTTAATGAATTCTATCGGTATATTAATATATAACTTCCTCAACAACAATCAAACTACAAAAAATAATAAATTGTAATACACATATTATGAGCCAAATACATACATGCATATTTGATGAGATTTGAATTCATGTGATTTCAACCTTAATCGCTAAGTTGAGATTTAGCCGGTTGGCAAAAGCTACTCAAGGGCATCAAAGTAATTTTTTCAAAATACAAAATGAAGGAGAGTGGTACGATGACGTGAAAGTTTAAATAGTTCTGTATCTCAATGAAAAATGTCAACAACGAGAAGAAAATTAGATACAGGGTAAGAACGGAATTATATATTTTAGGGTAAATTATATTTACCTTTCTTGGGGTTTGATATAATTACAAATACTTTCTTATTGTTTGAAAAATTACAAATATCCCCCTTAAATTGAAAATAATTATGTAGTATCTAGACGGAAATGTAAAAAGTACTACTTTACCCTTGTCGAATCTTTTATTTTTTAAAAAAATATTTAAAAAAATATAAAAATATATGAGGTTGGGTGGAATAAATAATTCATATATAGAGAATATTAATCCATAGAAACATTTTAAAAAATTCTAGAAAATAATTAACTTATAATCCAGAAGGGCTTTTAGTCCAAAAAATTAAATGAAAACCTAACGAAATGACTTGTTATTAGACGGATGTTAAGTTTGGGCAATATTTGTAATTTTTCAAACAACGAAAAAATATTTATAATTATGTCAAATTTTATGGAAAGTGATTGTATTTTACCCTATATTTTAATAATAACGGATTTAATGTGAAGGAGATTCGGACAATAAAATTCTCTAAGATATTTTTGTCTTGGGCTTATTCGTGTTTAGACTGCTTTCATCGAAGGGGACTGACATTCTAGGGGAATTTTATTACTTAGGCTATAGTTTTCATACTTACTGAAGACAACATAATCTAAAATGAGGGGAAATTATAATTTTAGTATTGTAAGTATATGGGATGACAATTTTGATCTTGTCGAAATCAATTTGCCAATTTGATCCTGTAATTTTTTTTAAAAAAAAATTACAATTTGAGAACAATCATATCAAAAAAAAATAAATAAATAAAAAATTACAGCTACTTCCCCTAAGGTTTGGCATAATTACAAATATCCCCTCATTGTTTGAAAAATTACAAATATCCCCTGAGGTTTGTAACCATCTAACAAATAACCCATTTCCATCCATTTTTATGGGTGAACTGACCAAAATGCCCCTATGCATTTTATTTAATTTTTAATATTCTTTGAATTCTTTTGGACTAGAATGCATAGGGAGAGGTTTTTAAGTTTTTTACACAGAGGAGTTAATAGTGCAAATTGCCTCGATTGATTTTTCTATAATTTTACAAAAAAACCAAGGGCAAAATTATCAATTTTAGACGTTTGGTTGAAAATTACAAACTTTAGGGGGTATTTGTAATTATTTAAACAATGAAGGAATATTTGTAATTATATCAAACCTCAGGAGAGGTATATATAAGTTACCCTATAAAAAAATCCTCATGCATGCACCAAATGTAATAAAAGAGAAAAGAAAAATTATAAGTGAGGTATATATGTGCTCTACAGGCTAAATTGCATTTTTGGTCCCACATTGAAGGCCTGGTGCCATTTTTGATCTCATGATTTACGGAATTTCGTTTTTGATCCCAAAATATTAAAAGAATTCGCAAACTTGGTCCCACTAGCAACTTTCTGTTAAATTTTAACGAAAAGTTACAAATATCCAAAAATGGAATTAGGTGAGAAACTGACGCCGTTTGCAACTTCCGTTAAAAATTTAACGGAAAGTTGCTAGTGGGACCAAGTTTGTGATTTTTTTTAATATTTTGGGACCAAAAATGAAATCCCGTAAATTATGTAACCAAAAATGACACCAGACCTTCAATGTGGGCACCAAAAATGCAATTTAGCCGTGCTCTACATCTTATCCAATATTCCGCGACAAAATTAAATAATTTAGTTAAATGAAAGCTATAAAGTACAATGTGTGTCTACCTTTAGCTGCATTCCTTTCATCTACAGAAGGAACCCCAAAAGAAAGAAAAATAATTATTTACTTAATTATAATGGATAATTTACTTATAAATAAAAAATATAAATTCACTCTTCATTAATTATTAATATAAAATGATCTGCACATTTAGCATAAATCACCAAGGTCATACATAGGGTTACAAATAATGAAAGATCATGAGGGAGCCAGCGATGATTAAGTCCAACAACCAAATCGATCTAAAATCTGAATCTGAGCGAAGAAATATCGATCACCTCTTTTTGAATCATTGTTGGAGTGCTTTTATATATACTCATTGAGTTCTCTGATTACGGTAAGTTGAAACTGCAGTTTTGACAGGTTTTTATTCTCTTTTACCTCATATGATTCATTCACTGAATGGATAATTTCTGTAATTTCACGTCTTTCTTATGCTAAGCAATTTTCCTTTACCTTAATTTCTCTTGTTCTTTTTTTGATTTGTGATTGATTTTATTTTTTCTCCCGTTAAGGGGTTATGTAAAAAAATTTCTCTTCTAAATACATAAAGGTTTAATTAATATATGAACTTGAAAAAAAAATATGAGAAATAAAAAAGAAAAAGAAAAAGAAAACATGAATTAGAGGGCGTTTGAGTGAGCTTATAAACTTTTCAAAATATTTGAAAACTTAATTATAAAATGTTGAAAAATATTTCATAATTTTTTTTTCAGAGAATGAATTTATAAGAATAAAAAATAAAATGCTATAGTAGTTTATAAACTCTTTATGAAAAAGAAAAGGAATTCCCATCTTACTTTTAAAATCTTGAGAAACTCTTTCAATGTTGATCATACTAACTACAAATTTTCATTACTAAAAATCTAATAAGCATTATTATCTTATTTTATCCAAATTTGTTTTTGTTTTTCAAAATAAAATCTAATAAGTTTATAAACTTTAAAAATGTCTCACAAAAATACGTAGCTTTGTGTAGTTTAATTTTCATGTTTGGTTTTCAATTTTTGAAACAATAATAAAAGTGAAAACATGTTTGTTTTTATCGTATATATTCTTACTGAAAATGTTTTAGTATCATTCTAATCTCAATCATTAGTCTTCTATATGTTTACATACATATAAAAACTTTTCAACATCACTAATAATTTCAAATCAACAAAAATATATAACTAATTGATTTTTTATTAATTTAAATAAAATATATATTTGATTTGACACTACTTTCAATAAAAATAAAATTATTATTTTAATCAAATTCACTACAAAAAAATGGCTCAATAGCTATAAAAAAAAATGATGTTAAAATTAGCGTCGAGCTAATTAGCAAGTAAAATTTTTGTTACTAATTTACAGTACTATCTAATACATATTTTAAACAATTCGATAGCAAGTAAATTTTCGTTGCTAAAAATTAACAAGTAAATTCCTTGAATTAAATAATATAAATTAGCAACAAGAATTTTATTTGCTAATTAGCTTAACGCCAATCTTTTTCGTTGCTATTAAGCCATTTTCTTGTAGTAAAATAAAAATATTGTGATTTGACACCATTAAAAATATAAAACACAATTTATCAACTAATCCAAATATATTTTCATTTGACACTCTAGAAAAAAATATTACTTTTGTTAATGACTAATTGCTATGATTAAAAGTGAAAAGTATGACCAAATACCAATTAGCTACGATTGAGAAACTGTTATTAACTATTATTTCTACAAGAGAGACAAAAACATTAAGCAAAACTAAAAATCATAGCAAATATTTTGCCTACACTTAAAACTATGAAAAATATTAATTAAATGTGTGATCATTTTTTTATATTGATTTTATTTGATTGTGGTGAATAGTATTGCTTTACTACACTTTCTAAGCCGTGGTCATTTACTATATAAATAAATCACTCATTTTTATTTTTTTTAGCAACATAAAAATATATACAAAATTAATATATGTATATTTTACTAAAAATTAAAAATTGAAACTGAAAGCAAAACCAAACAAGCCGTAAAACTTGTAAGATATTTAAGATAAATAGTAATTGACAACTGGTCCCCATAATATTTGTCATAATTATAAATATATTATCATTATTTGAAAAATTATAAATATTTACTTAAAATTAATAGTCGTCTAACAAATATCTTTTAAGGGGTGAATATTTGTAATTTAATAAAAATATTTATAATTCTATAAATAATAAATAATAATTATAATTATGATAAGTTTTAGGATCGTTATTTATAATTTACCCTAAAATAAATTTAGAGAAATACGCTCGAATTATTGGATAAAAGAACAAAACAAAAATCACATTTAAAATCATAAATCTAGAAAGCTGGACCACTAAACCCGCAACTCCGTCCACCTTTCCCTGGAGATCATGATCACTCATTCAACGGCCAAGATCTTCTAACTCCCAAAACTTTTCATCTCACGAACTGACGTCATCAAGCGACGTCATCACGTTGACGTCACCCATGTTTAAGCTCTATCCGGGTAAAATTCACTTCCATCCCTGACTTTTCAAATTAACTTCAAAATCATCCCTAACTTTATAATTAATTTCAAATTAATCCCTACAACAATTTTTTGATATTAATTTTCAGCCAAATTATATGATTTTCCTGAATTACCCTTATGGTAATTCTACCTTAAATCATTTTGGTCCCTCATATATTAATTTCATTTACAATTTAATTCCTTGCACACAAATTTGCATGTAAAGAAAATAATATTTTTGTTAAATGTTGGTAAATATGCTTTTTTAGTTTTAAGTTAATAAATTATTTAAATTTTAGATATGTTTATATTTCACTACACATGAGTCCTCAAGTTCAAAAATATATATTTTGTGCATGAAAAAAAAAGATATTTGGTAATTTGTTGAAGGCAAGTGCAAATTATACTTATTTAATTTTAAGTCGAATTTAATTTATTTAGTATGTTTGTATACCATTCTATAAGAGCTCTCATTCCCCAAAAGTAGCAATACGAAATATGTATTTATTTAGTTCTTAGTTAAAATTATTTAAATTATTAACTGTTTTTATATAACATTATGGAGGATTTCTCAAGTATAGCAACAAAATTTGTGCATCAAACATAATTTATTAAAAGTTAATCTTGAAAAAAAACACATTACAACATTTTTCTTTTGAAATATGATTAAAACTAAATATTTTTTATCAAGTTAAAGGTTAATTTAGAAAAAGATAAGTTATAAAAATATATATATATATATATATAAACATGTTACAAGACTAAAATATTTCGTAAATAAATATGTCATAAAAACTGAATATATATTTTAACAAAATTATTGGTTTTTTTCTCCATGCAAAAGTATATTTGACAAAAATAATCTTAAATGTAAAAGTATTTTGACAAAAATATATATTTTTTTTCATAAAATACTTTTTTCTTGCAAAGTATGAAATTCTTTTATGCAAAACTATTTTGACGAAAATATCAAGTTTTTCCTATACAAACTTATGTGCAAGGGAGTAAATTATGTGAGGGACCAAAATGATTCTATCAATAAGGTAAAATTTATGAAGGGTAGTTCAGGAAGATCATATAATTTGGTCAGAAATTAATGCTGAAAAATTGTTAGAGGGATTAATTTGAAGTTAATTAAAAAGATAGGGATGATTTTGAAATTAATTTAAATAATGGGGGATGAAAATAAATTTTACCCAGCTCTATCCAAACCTCAACAGTTCAAGGGTTTCTCTCTCTCCCTTCCTCTTATTTTCCTTAAACTTACCTCCACATTTCCTCACGCTCTCTCTCTCTAAAATAAGCACAGCAAACTCTCTTTCTCTCTCATCTCTCTCTCAGATCTCTCCCTCAAGAACGCGCACTAACACGCACTGCAGCGTGTGATTTTCATGTGAAAAGGTGAAGGAAGGAAAGCTTAATCAGTAGTAATGGAGTGTTTGGGTAGTGAAAATCTTCATGCAGAGAGGAAAAGGTTAATGGTGGTGGAGCTGTTGAAGGGCAGAGACACGGCGACGCGACTTCGGGCCCTGCTGCAAGATCCTCGCCGTCGAGATCAAGAGCCCGTCGTCTCCGCCGAGGAACTCGCCGTTGAGATCTTCAGATCTTTCTCCGAGAGTCTGGCGGTGCTGAGTTCCTGCGCCGTCGATGGCTCAGCCCAGATCCCCGCCGTTGACTCCGGCGGCTCCTCCTCCTGCTCCGGTGAGACCAAGAAGAAGCCGGGGGTCAAAGATCGGAGAGGTTGTTACAAGAGGAGGTGAGATTGCTATATATATATATATATTATCATCACCACAATAATAATATAAATAATTAATTTAATTTTATTAAGAAATAGGGTCTCATGATCAAGTTCTTGAATCGATTTATCCCCACAAAAATATCTTAAAATTAAAGGGTATTTTCACAAAAAAATTCTGATTAATATATATATATATATACACTTTTTATTTTTTTTAATTACTGTACGACATTGGAGACAATCAAGTTGTCTGTCTGAAAGAGGTAGCAGCCCAACTTGAAAGGATAAAACAAAAGAAGAGGTCGTTTTTCTTATAATACAATGTCCGCACACTACAAGAAATAATACTAAAGCAGCGGTATATATTTATTACAAAACAATAAATTCAATAAGAATTTTATTTATTAATTATCTCTAGGCATATATTAGCATCAAACTTTTTCACAGTTATGAAAAAAAAAAAAAAAAACACACGTCTTTATATATATAAAGCAAATCATGAGGAGCGGTTTTACATAGGGCTAAATGTTTTTTAGTTCCGTAAGATTAAGTCATTATTTTTTCTGGTATCAAAATTTAGATAAGTGATGATTTTAAATACGTAAAACACGATTTTATGTATTTTTAATCCGAAGTTAATGATGTGGCCAAGATTTTATGTATTTTTAGTCCCATAAAATACAATTTTAAATATTTTTAGTCCAACGTTAACAGCTGTTAACAAACATGCGCAAAACACGTGATGTTTTGCGATTAAAAGTACCTAAATTCGTAATTTATGGAACTGAAATCATCACCTGCCTAAATTATGGTACCAAAATAAAAATAACAACCTCATCAGGGGACTAAAAAAGCATTCTGGCCATTTACATATATTATTAGTACTGTTTCTGGAAAAAGATGTTGTCCTTAATTACCACTTCCATCACTATCTTGATTCAAACATCAAACTGTTCTTGTTTGAAGTAGTTATTGTGCGTTTAATTAGTGCGTGAGTGTGTTTAATCAATTAGGTTATAATTAAGACATAAACTAATAATTAACTATAACTCGGTTCGTTAATGGAGGTGCTTGTTAATCGAACGCCTCGTCTAAAAGCTTAAACTGTTATAGAGTATGATGTTGAACTGTGTATATATGGATTTGTAGGAGGAGTGCGGATTCATGGGTGGCAGTGTCTTCAAGCATGGAAGATGGGTGTGCATGGCGAAAATATGGACAAAAGGTTATCTTGAAATCTGAATATCCAAGGTAATTAATTATAACACATGTCAAGTTGGGACATTATTAATAGCTTCTGTATATAATTATGTGTGTGTAAGAACATATCACACTAGAAAAAGAATTACTATTGCCCACGATTTTATTGGGTATGAATTATTAATCATGGTTAAATAAAATCTGAAGCAAAAATTAACTTATCAATTATGAAAACTATTTTTGTTATAATTATGAGTCATGAAAAATGTTTTTGCCATGATTTTTAGTCGTGACAAATTAGTGTATAAGCTATACTCACAAACGACGCCCAACAACCATTTTGTGGCTGTGCTCATTGACTTATATTATGTTATTTGCTTTAAGCATGATAATTAGCCATGGATAGATGTTATATTTCTTCTACAAGTGTATGTTTTCAGCCACTTTGCTCATTTATGTAGTTTTTCCTATCATTTTTGTGTCATATAATTTAACAACAAAAGATAATATTAGTGATAAAATATTGAATGACAATTTTAAAATTCTTACAGAAAATATGTATTAAGTGGTAAGAATTTTGATTTTGTCATAATATAATTATTAACGACAAGAATTTTACAGCACAATATTATCACTATGAAAAATACGTGACTCATTTATACTGACAACTTAGTAATAATATTTAGAAGTATAATGAGAATAATTATGTTGTCATTAGAATCTTATATATTGTACATGTGTTGCTTATTGTTTTTAGTGATAATTTTTCGGGCATATCTTTGCCACTGATTCTTACTAGCTAGCGACAACTTTTACGAAATATTTCTCACTATTAAGACTATATATGGAACTCATTATTATTACAAAATATAAACCTCTTGTTTTAATTAAATATATATATATATGTATATATAATCAGTGACGACTTTATTGTTTTGCGCTAATGTAATCTTTTTTTTTTTTTTTAATTGCATTATATTGACTATGTTCTTTTGGATGATCATTATGTTGTACCAGGTGCTATTATAGGTGTACCCACAAGTATGAAGGCTGCAAAGCTACAAAACAGGTGCAGATCATTAAAGAGGATCCCATCATGTATCAGACCACATACTTCAACAATCATTCATGCAAAGAAACAATAAGAGCCCCACATCTCATCATCGAATCAGATCTGATCGAATCCAATCTTATTAGTTTCCAAGCACCAGAAGCACAGGATCACGCCCCAAGGAATCCCATGATTCATACCATTTCTCCAGTTAAACAAGAATATTCCTACAAAGAAGATAACCTAAGCAGTGAGGATCAGGATCTGTCTGATGATCAGGGGAAATCTTCGCTGCTGCAGGATCCATGGCAAGAAATGATCATGGGGCTGGAATCGTCTGGTTATAAACCCGTATGGGCACCCTGCATGATCAGCTCCAGCTCCTATCAAGAAGAAGTTGCTTCAGCTGGTTTTCATCAGCACCACTCATCTGATGATCAATCTGCTGGTTTGCATGGGCTTGATCTGGAGGTTGATCAGCTTGGTGATATAGACAATATTTTCCCACTGCTTTGATGACTTGTATTCAGCTTCTGGTATATATATATATATATATTATATATATACTATAAAGTAAATATTTCATTTGTTGTAATAATAATAATAATTTTACTCAATTACTTTCCTAAAAATGGAAGTCTTCACAAATAATTGTGTGGTTTGTCCTAATTCATACTTACCCTTGTACAATTCGATCATTGGACTCATGTATCGGTATAACAAAGAATAATATTGGTGACAAAATATTAAGTAATAATTTTAAAGTTGCTGATAAATTATAACAATAGTTTTAATTAATTCTGCCGTTTATAGTATTGTGATAATTTAAGGGTGTTTGCGTATGATTCAAAATAAGCACTTAATAACTATTCGCTTATTGCTTATTAATATAAGTTGAAAAGAGTGTTTTTGTTTTACGATTTTTGCTTTTGAAATATTTTAATTAACTTGATTAAGTCAAAAGATATAAGATATTATATGAACTGTTTTTTCAAATACTCTTAACTTCAACTTTTTTTTGGAAACTCATAGCTTTCGATACTGCTTAACTTTTAATTTTTTCTACAAACTGCTTAACGTACGGCTTTTTCTATAATTTTTTTTTTACCATAAAAGTAGAAGTTAGTACCCCTTCAGCGATAGTGGAAATATAGCGACAACTACGCTTTGTGTTACTAAATAAATATTAATGTGAATATTTGCACAATAAATATGTCACTAGATATTGGATACTGGAGATATGATACTTACAATACCCTTCAAATATAAATGAATTTGATATTTTAATTACGAAAACAATGCAAGTTTAGTTCCGTAATGTAAGGAGGTGACAATTTTAATCTTGCACAAATTAATTTTTGTAATTTAGTATTGAAATTTTAATGTTTTGGCAATTTTAGCCATTTTTCGACCAAATTGATCAGAAAATTACATTTGACTTATACATGACCCAATTAATAATTGGGAATTTTGGCAAAAAATGACTAAAATTGCCACAATCCTAAATTATAGGATTAAAACTGCATTTCCTCTTTAAATTGCATGCATTACTATAATGTTTTTGGTATACATATATGCCATCTTTTAATTTCTTCTTGTCATATACACACACTAGCTCTCATTCTTTCCATTATATATATATGATAATTATTTGGTTTTAACTAACATATAAATTGCGACTTAAGATAATGATTAAATATATATTTAGAAAATGGTATAATTATACTTAGATCCCCTCTAAAAATATGGAATTACACTTTTTCCCAATTTTTTTTTCGAAATTACACTTTTCCCAAAAGAAGCTTCGAAACTACACTTATATACCCCCTCCCGAAAATTCACCATTTACACCTGATCCCCTTCCAATAGAGTTTGGACGAAAAATGCTAACAACAGCAGAAAAAAATTACATAAATTTTCAACAATGTCCTCATTTAATATTTCTATGTATACTTTTGTACTTATAAGGGTTAAATGTTAATATATATATATATATATGAAGTGGGGTTAACATAATTATATTTTTTTCCTTATAAGTACAAAATTATTACATATATATAGAAATGGAAATTTATCTAAATTTTTTTTCTAATATCAGTATTTTTTGTCCAAACTATAACGAAAGGAAGCTAGGTGTAAATGGTGAATTCTCGGAGGGGGTGTAAGTATAATTTTAAAATTTCTTTGAGGGAAAGCATAATTTCGTATTTTTAGAGGGAGTCTAGATGTAATTAACCCTTAGAAAACTTATTTCTACTCAGTCTATTTAGGCATTGTATGGCCCCTGGGTTGCATATATGATTGATTATAAGAGAATTGATTTTAGAAAAAATGATTATGGTGTTTTGATTTATAATTTTCAATAATTGATCATATACAACTGTAGATTATATTTAAATTTCACAACTAACCTCATGTCAAGTAACTTTGATACAATTTAATGAGTATAACAGGTGATTATATGAAAATTAAATAATTATGGTGGTATTAAAAATTGTAAATTATAACTTTTATCAAAACTTAATTTTGGTATAATTTAATTCCAAAATTAATTTTATAAAAAAAAAAAAGAGACCAAACAACATAAAAAAATTATGTTTGCACTCAAAACTCATATTTGACTTGTTTAATCACAGAATTAAACGAACACCTAATTAGAATAACTTCACTATCTCTTTCAATGAATATGTTAAAAGGGTGCATACATGTATGCAAGTTGCACTTGCACCCACCCATCACTACCATCATCGCTCAACTTGGCCACTCAGTGTTGCCAATATTTACTAATAATTTAATATAGATACCCACAGGGAAAGAAAAAAAAAAAAAGAAATATTTTCGACCACAATCCATAGGCGGCCCTAGGGTTTATTTAAGGGGATAACTATGTGGGGTGATCTTGGGGTTGTGCTTTAGGGGGCTTATTTATTTAAATAATTAAAAAAATAAATTATAACAGAAATAATATAATTTTAAAGTTAGTGACACATTTAATGAAGTCGATGACATCGATGAATTGTAATTTTTTTATTTTATTTTTAAAAATTTATATGGAAGTTGTCGATGTCATGGACGACTCTATCATTTTTTTTAGTTTTGAAATTTTATTGTTATTCATTATAATTATTAATTATTTAATAATCTAAATTTAAATATTCAACTAATTATAATCATTAATAAATTTAAATATTCACATATCAAAAAAATACAATCAATTATTACAAAAATTAAGATAATTATAGATGTTAAAAATGATCGCCCGTTCCACAAGTACACCAGAGGCGTTGGCGCTGAGATCTTCTTATTCCCTCACTCACATTATGTGTTGGCTTATTTTGTTCATTATCATCATCATTGACATTAATATGCAACCGACTTGATGATGTTGTAGAATTGGACTCTACATCAATGTTTTCAGACTCGGACCGGACAGCGAACCGGTCAAGTCACTGGGTCACTGGTCCGACGTCCGGTCGGACCGGAGTCAAAAAATCGATTGACCCGGACCCTATTATATATATAATTATACATAAACATACTAATAATTATATATATGTATATATATAATTATGCATAAATATACTAGCAAACTTAAAGTAAATATAGTAACAATTAAACATCCTAAGTGTATAAATTCAACATAAATATTGACTAAATAGAATTAAAAAGAAATAGTCAAATGTACTACGAGTTTGTAAAATCATCAATTCAATCAGAATCATCTTCATTGTCATTATCACTGTAATAAACACTTCTACTTTGACGACCAAATTGTTCAATATCAGCCTCTGCAATTGGCTCAACATAGTTTGTCTCATCTGAAATAATTACACGTTAATATCTTTTTTCCATCAGTAGTTGTCGCTTCAGTAATGTGTTTCCTGGCTATGTCTTTTTTCTGCCATGGATTGTTTTGAGGTGGTTGTCCTACCTCGGATCCACTAACAGATTGAGATTTATTTGGTGTGGTTCGAGATTCCGTAGTCTCCTCCATTAATTACAAAAAAAATTAACCAACAATTAGAATAATTGCAATAAATAATCAAAAGTGCAATAAATACTCAACATAAGTGCAATAAATACACAAAATAATTACAATAAATAGTCAACATAATTGCAATAAATACTCAATATAATTGCAATAAAATACATACTTTTACATAAATAAAATGACAAAGATTATGAACAAGTAGCAAATAACAACAGAATACATATATATATATATTTATATACAAATTTTTTAAAAAAAAAGTATGAAAGATGAACAAACAATAGAGCAGCAACTGCTGCTGTTGCTTGCTTATGTTGTTTAACAACAGAAACGGCAACTGCTGGCTGCTGTTTCTGTTGTTAAACAACAGCAACAGCGGCGACCCCTTTTTCAAATACTCAAGAATAATTGCATAAATATTAAAAGATAAAAATAAAAATTCGTACTATAATTAATATAATGGGTAAGAAAATTATGAATTACCTCTTGAGATTTGTAGAATAACTTGAGTTGATTTGAGTTGATAGTTTGAGATTTGAGAGTAGTGGGTTGAGTTGAGAGAGAATGAAATTTTGTGTTTGAAGTTATGAGTTGTGAAGAAAAGAAAACCTAATGCCCTTTTTCAGTTTCCCCCCCGTTTGTTACCGATTTTATCTTCCTTTTTATTCTTTTTTTTTTTTAAATCTAAACCGGTCTGACCGGTCAACCGATTTTTACCGGTCTACACCAGTTCTATAGAGGGCAGTTTTGAGGCATGGACCCGGACCGGGGACTTGGCCGGTTCCCGGTGGGACCGGTCGGACCTGCCGGTTCAGTCCGGGTCTGAGAACATTGCTCTACATAATCACGACATGCAGTAAATAATAGAATTGGAATTGGTGAAACATTATATCCTGGTGCATATGTTTGATTAATGCCAGGGTCAAGGTCCAGATCAACCTATCCAGAATACTCGGGTTACTCATTTTTCATCTCCTTATTCGGACTATGTGATGCTCACTATTCAGTGGGATCCTGGGGGTATTGCAGGGAAACCGAGGAGAAAGAGGCAATTCCGATTTTGAAGCCAGCTGGTTATAGTCGGGAGATTGTAAGACGATAATAGCGTCAACATGGGATACTCAAGTGGAAGATGACCCAGAACAACGGTTGTTTCGGAAAATACAGGAGTGTCGAATAAGGTTACTCCAGTGGGATAGGGAATATTTCAATAAGCCAAAACGGGATATGAAGAAGCTTGAAACGAGATTTGTTGAATTGGAGGGCACTTATGGATAGGATGATAGGGAAATTGAGGATATTCGGAAACAGCTTGATGAAATTCAGGTTACGGAGATGGTGAGGTGGCAACAACGTAGTAAAATTCATTGGCTGAGGGAGGGGGACGGCAATACCAAACTTTTTCATGCTTAGGCTTCGGCTCGACGTCATCATAATACAATCTTCCGGTTGAAGGATGGTGAGGGGGTATGGCAGGAAGGGGATGTGGAAATCCAAAATGTTTTATTGCAGTACTTTCGAGATATCTTCACATCATCCCGGCCATAGAATGCAGATTTGAATGAGGTGTTAAGTTCTTTACAGCCTAAAGTTACCCCGGAAATGAACCGTGTACTAACTGAACCTTTCTCTGCCGATGAAGTTAAGCGAGCTACTGATATGTATTCTTTGAAGTCTTAGGGACCTAACGGTATGCCTCCTTTGTTTTTTCAGAAATATTGGTCTATCGTTGGTCATGATGTGTCTTGTGTTGTATTGCGTATTTTGAATGAACATGTCTTGCTACATAAGCTTAATTTCACTCATATCGTGCTTATTCCTAAATGTGAGTCCCCGGATACTGTGTCACAATTGCGTCCGATTAGTCTTTGTAATGTTGTCATGAGAATTACATCTAAGTGTGTGGCTAATCGTGTTAGGGGTTTCCTTGATCATATTATTTCTCATACACAATCCGCATTTATCCAGGTAGGCTCATTTCAGACAATGTATTACTCGCGTTTGAATTGAACCATCATCTTAGGATCACATCCCGATCAAATGATGCATGTGTAGCTTTAAAACTGGATATGAGCAAGACTTATAATAGGGTGGAATGGTCATTTCTCAGAGGTATTTTGATTAGGTTGGGGTTTAACCATAGATTTGTACAACTTATTATGTTATTGGTTACTTCAGTCTCGTATTCACTTACACTTAATGGTGATCATTTTGGTTTCTTTCGTCCGGAGAGGGGACTCCAACAGGGTGATCCTCTTTCACCTTATCTGTTTCTCTTTTGTACTTAAGCTCTTCTAGTTTGATCCAGGCAGCTGAGGGTGGGGGACAGTTGGTGGGGGTGAGGGTGGCACCTCGAGCACCAATTGTATCACATTTATTGTTTGCAGACGATACATTGGTGTTCTGTGGGGCAAAGGAGGGGGAGTTAAGGGAGTTGGGAAGGATCTTGGAAGTGTATGCTAAGGCGTCGGGACAGGTGGTTAATTTTCAAAAGTCGAGTATGGTGGTGGGTGGGGGAGTGGGAGAGGTGGTAAGGAAATAGTTGGCTGACATTTTGGGAGTACGATTAGTAGACCATCATAATAGATACCTGGGATTGCCGGTAATGGGGGGGAAATCGAGATGATCATTATTTAGGTATATTAAGGATAGAATGTGGGATAGGACGGGAGGGTGGAACATGAAGATGTTGTCTCAGGGTGGTAAGGGGGTTCTGATCAAGTCGGTTTTGCAGTCATTACCAACTTACGCAATGTCGTGCTTTTTGTTACCTAATAAATTATTGCATGAGTTGGAAATGACTGTAGCAAATTTTTGGTGGCATAGTAAAGGAGAGCGAAGGGTCCATTGGGTGGCGTGGTCTAAAATGTGTTGGCCTGTTGATAAAGGAGGATTGGGTTTACGTTCATTACGGGAATTTAATTTGGCCTTAGTTGTGTTTTGAAGGCCAAATATTTCCCGGATTGCGATTTTTGGGAGGCTACATTGGGTTCTAGGCCATCATGGACTTGGCGGAGCTTATTTGGTGCTAGGAGTCTCTTGCGGGAAGGGTGTATTATGAGGGAGAATCGGGCGGTACGAGGGGGGTTGGAGTGTTGCTGGAAGTTTCATAAATTTGGGTGGTTCACTATGAGGAGTGCATACGAGCAAGCTATCTATATGCGAGTACGTAATGAGGCATCAACATCTGGTGTTGAATTTTCTATTGGACTGAAGAAGGGTTCAATGTGGTCGGTTTTGTGGGATACTAAAGTATCGTTGCGAGTCCGAGTGTTTATGTGGAGAATGTGCAAAGATGTATTACCAACGATGAGTAATTTGGCAAGTAGAAAGAAGGATATTGAAACAGAATGCGGTGCATGTGGAGCCCAAGTAGAATCCAATCGGCATGTGATGCTTGAATGTCCGGTGGCAAGGCAACTTTGGGCTTTGTCTTCACTTCTATGGAGAGTTGTTTCGGATTGGAGAGGGGGGAGCTTCCAATGGGCTATATAGGTATTCAGGAATCTTACTGATGTTGAAAGGTCCCATTTCTTCATGGCATGCTGGACCATATGAAAGATGCACTGCAAAAGGGTAATGGAAGGAGTGACAATGGATATTTGGGAATTGGGATGCTTGGCGTCAGTCCATGATTTTGCTGGAGAATTACCATAGTGCAAAGGAGATGTTGTTGGTGGATAGTATTGTTTGATTAAGTTTTGTTCTATTGCTTTTTTTTTTTTTTTGTTTCAAGCTGATACTCGTAGTGCTGGATTTTGTCAATTGGAGGTGTTCTTTATTTTTGTTATTATGTATAGTTTTTTTTTTTTTTTTTGTTTCTGTTGTTATGTCTAGGCTGGTAATAGGTCTATTGTTGAACCTTTGTAGTGTTTTGTTTTCTATTTATGAAATCTCATCACTTAAAAAAAAAAAAAAAACTCGAGAATATCAATAAAATTTTTATTCATTGATTAATTAGGAAAAATGAATTTTTCATCCAGTAATTATGATGTAGTGACACTTTGATCCATTTTGATTTGAATTTTGCAATGAAAGACAATAATATAAAAAATAGTAGCACCCCAAGTCTAATTTCTGTTGGTAAATATCTGTGTTGCAAAAAAAAAAAAAAAAAAAAACATGCTTGGCACATGACAATCTTCTCTTTCTCGTAAATTGGCATTTTTTTGGAAGAAATTGGACCGAGCGTGTACTTCTCTCTCTCACCCTCTCACCATTATTGTTTTCAAGTGTAAAATTAAAATCGAAATAAATCAAAAGTGCCATCGCTAATCCAGAGTTATATGAAGAAAAAATAAAAAATGCATTATTCTCATTAATTAATTCTTCCAAGAAAAAAGTACCGTTAATTAGGACGTGCAATACACTAATGCCATTAATTAACAATGAGGGGCCTGTATTAGCAATATTTTCTAATGAAGCATTCACACCACACCTTTATGTATTAATATTAATTAACTAACTTAATTAATGCTCCCAAATCTTTTTTCTATTTTCCTTACATTAATACTAAATTCCGTTCACATTTCAATTTCAATGTCCATTACTAAAAGCAATGAAAAACATATGAAACCCTTTCAACATCGTTGTTGACCATTCGAAAATCTAATTCACACTATAAGAAAATTTACTATTAACTATAAATTTATTGGTTATAGATTAAAATCATAGTAAATAATTATTATTAATCATAGTTAAATAAAACTGTTGTAAGAACCTAGATTATCCATCATGAAAACTCTTTTTGTTATGGTTATGAGCTATAGCAAATATTTTTGCCATAACTTTTAGCCATGGCAAATGTTTTAACCACACTCGCAAATATCACGACTAATAACCATTGTATGACCGTAGTGAATGACTATTCACTATGACTTTTTATTTTTAACCATGACAATTAACCATGATTAAATGTTAAAACTGTTCTAGTGTCATAGTGGCTCTTCGCGTGACAACATTATTGAAACTAACAAGACTCTGTAGTGAAGAAATAATTGTTTTGGATTTTGTCAAGATGATTGTTTATTTATTTTGATTGAAGCTGTAATTATATTGTTATATTAATATTTTAATGAATTCTATCGGTATATTAATATATAACTTCCTCAACAACAATCAAACTACAAAAAAATAATAAATTGTAATACACATATTATGAGCCAAATACATACATGCATATTTGATGAGATTTGAATTCATGTGATTTCAACCTTAATCGCTAAGTTGAGATTTAGCCGGTTGGCAAAAGCTACTCAAGGGCATCAAAGTAATTTTTTCAAATACAAAATGAAGGAGAGTGGTACGATGACGTGAAAGTTTAAATAGTTCTGTATCTCAATGAAAAATGTCAACAACGAGAAGAAAATTAGATACAGGGTAAGAACGGAATTATATATTTTAGGGTAAATTATATTTACCTTTCTTGGGGTTTGATATAATTACAAATACTTTCTTATTGTTTGAAAAATTACAAATATCCCCCTTAAATTGAAAATAATTATGTAGTATCTAGACGGAAATATCACTGTAATAAACACTTCTACTTTGACGACCAAATTGTTCAATATCAGCCTTTGCAATTGGCTCAACATAGTTTGTCTCATCTGAAATAATTACACGTTAATATCTTTTTTCCATCAGTAGTTGTCGCTTCAGTAATGTGTTTCCTGGCTATGTCTTTTTTCTGCCATGGATTGTTTTGAGGTGGTTGTCCTACCTCGGATCCACTAACAGATTGAGATTTATTTGGTGTGGTTCGAGATTCCGTAGTCTCCTCCATTAATTACAAAAAAAATTAACCAACAATTAGAATAATTGCAATAAATAATCAAAAGTGTAATAAATACTCAACATAAGTGCAATAAATACACAAAATAATTACAATAAATAGTCAACATAATTGCAATAAATACTCAATATAATTGCAATAAAATACATACTTTTACATAAATAAAATGACAAAGATTATGAACAAGTAGCAAATAACAACAGAATACATATATATATATATTTATATACAAATTTTTTAAAAAAAAAGTATGAAAGATGAACAAACAATAGAGCAGCAACTGCTGCTGTTGCTTGCTTATGTTGTTTAACAACAGAAACGGCAACTGCTGGCTGCTGTTTCTGTTGTTAAACAACAGCAACAGCGGCGACCCCTTTTTCAAATACTCAAGAATAATTGCATAAATATTAAAAGATAAAAATAAAAATTCGTACTATAATTAATATAATGGGTAAGAAAATTATGAATTACCTCTTGAGATTTGTAGAATAACTTGAGTTGATTTGAGTTGATAGTTTGAGATTTGAGAGTAGTGGGTTGAGTTGAGAGAGAATGAAATTTTGTGTTTGAAGTTATGAGTTGTGAAGAAAAGAAAACCTAATGCCCTTTTTCAGTTTCCCCCCCGTTTGTTACCGATTTTATCTTCCTTTTTATTCTTTTTTTTTTTTAAATCTAAACCGGTCTGACCGGTCAACCGATTTTTACCGGTCTACACCAGTTCTATAGAGGGCAGTTTTGAGGCATGGACCCGGACCGGGGACTTGGCCGGTTCCCGGTGGGACCGGTCGGACCTGCCGGTTCAGTCCGGGTCTGAGAACATTGCTCTACATAATCACGACATGCAGTAAATAATAGAATTGGAATTGGTGAAACATTATATCCTGGTGCATATGTTTGATTAATGCCAGGGTCAAGGTCCAGATCAACCTATCCAGAATAAGCTTCTGCATGGCTTAGCATTTATGGAACTGATTGAAATCAATCATCTTGTTGTGGCGGTTGAGACACGTAGCAATCTTGATATAGTGTTGAGGTGTGCGCACTGTACAAAGACTAGTTATATCCACCTCAACAATATCACGTTCAACTGAACTAGTAGATAATCTGCTATGATTTCTCCTCGGTGGGACGTGGTCGGGGCATTTTCAAGGGACATTGCATTTTGATCGGTATTCTGTGTTTGTTGTGACATTTGGATGCATCTCGAAGCTGGTGTCCACTTTGCGCATGCCTATCAATAGATGATGATACGAAATGACGCGTAATGTTATTGTACCAATCCCAATATCCACATTCTATTTATATTTCATTGAAAATAGGTGGTCGACACACAATCATATCATATCGTCTGGCATCTAATAGCGTATTGTATGTGTTGCAGGTGCCAGTCTGTGCCCGTAGTGTTTTAAGGGAGGTTTGATGCAGGCTCGCCTTTCTGGAATATATTGCCTCATTCTGAATTAGCGAAGAATATGTTCGAGGTGATGTATTTCAAGGCTCATGCTAACAAAGGCAAGCTTGATGTGGGAATGATTTTAAAAATAAAGCTCATTTAATGGGAGCAGTGAAAGACCACTTGATATGACATGCCTGTCTCGAGTATGTTGTAGTTAAGAGTACAAAGAACAAATAGAAGGTCGTCTGTAAGCATAGCCCCCCAGATATATATACATATAAATATATAAGTTCATTTATATATATATATATATATTGCAAAATTTATAAGTTATTGATTGATTTGTTTTTCTATTCAGATATGTGGCGTACATGGGAGTTTCGAGGTATAATAAAAAAAAAAATAGGTGTTGGGAAACAATAAAATATAAGGGGGAGGGGGGGATACACATATGTTATTAATGATATGTTCTTGAACATTGCAATTTAGACACAAGTTTTTGTTGTTTCTCGCTATTGGGACAGGTAAAACGCGATCCTGCATATAAAATAAAGAATATCATACAAACTGTGAAGGACCAAATAGGGTTCGACATAAATACCAAAAGGCATAGTGCAATTTAAGGATAACTCATGAAATTATTTGTGGTACATGAGAGAGATCAGTTCGAAAACTATCAAGTTATATGGGAGCTCTAAACAATGGGATGAAAGAACGATTGTTGAATGTGAGCACAAAACCTTTTAGGGGTCATATGTGATTAAATAAGTTTTCTGGGCATTCAAACTATATATCGAAAGGTTCCGATTCTGTCGCAAACTCATCAGTGTAGATGAAATCATTTATACACAAAGTACAAACATAAAATGTTGATTGCAACTGCCATGGATGAGAATCAACAAGTATTTCCTTCTGCGTTTGCAGTCGTCGATGAAGAATCTAATTTATCTTGAAAATGATTTCTTCAACTATTGAGCAAACATATTATAAAAGGGCGATTTGTGATGTGCCTTATTTTTGACCGTCATCCCAATGTTGTCGGAGTAATAGCCGACATTCTGGACTTTCTTCCTCCTTGCAGAGTGCACCAATATTGCTTGAGGCACGTTTGTTCCAACTTTAACAATCATTACAAGTTGTTCAAACTTTGGTTCGTAAAAAGTGTTGAGCATGCGGTGACGAGATACCATCAATTTGAACAGTCTGCCTCGATCGTTACAAAATGCCAGCATGGACATGGGTTTAATACCCACATTGTCAAAATTGTCACGCGAGAATGTTCATGTGGAAAATATAGTCAATTTGGGATCTCTTGCTATCATGTTCAAAAGGTATGCGTTGCATCAATAGTTAATGATTGTTATGATTTAATTTGCTTATAGAAGTACATATTCTAAATCGTCCAACCTTTGATGGAGGAAGAATATTGCGATGCCGGGGAATTTGAGTTGGTCTACGACGCTACTCTTTGTGTCTCTACTTGTCCTGATCGAAGCCAAACAACATGTATTCAAAATGAGATAGACTGGCCAGGCACATGCGAAAGATAATAAATTCGGAACCCACAACAGTCTCAACAAAGTGAAGCTACTTCGATGCAACTTAATGTGTCATTGCGGGGTCGTAGATGATAAAATAATTTTTGTAATAGTTGATTGTATTTTTTTAAGATCGTAAAATTTAAATTCATTAATGATTATAGTTGAATATATAAATTTATAATTATTAATGAATTAATAATTATAATGAATAATAAATAAAAATTTAAAACTTCAAAAAAAAAAAAAAAAAAATCGTGGATGGCATCTGACTTCCATATAAAATTTTAAAAAACCAAAAATTGCGGCATCAACGACTTGCATTAAATGTGTTACTAACTTTAGAATTGTACTATTTCTGTTATAGTTTTTTTTTTTGAATTATTTAAATAAATAAGCCTGCTCTAGGGGGTGTCCTACCAGTTCTTGGATCAAGTGGCTGGGTCTCGCACGTCATCCATCGATTTTTAGGGCGTCTAATAATGAAAATATTAAACGATGTTAATTAAATTATATATGTTAGAATGGGATCAACATTGCATTAATACATTGTGATTTATATATATATATATATTATCTGCATGAAATTGATTGTTTTAGATTTTATGAATTTGGAATTATTAGTAAAGTGATGATCATACCAATGCATTGTGAAAATAATTAATGTATATTATTAGTTTATTGTAAGTAACTCCTTGAAAAAAAAATTGTATATGTGCCTATATTAATATAAATAATTATGATGATGAAATCATTTTCAGTGGAAGTTTATATAAACAAACATGTTTTTTGTGTTTCTAATATTTCAAAAATTGAAAACTAAAATAAAAAACAAAATAAGGACTAAAAGCTAGAGATAAAAAGTAGCGTTTACAACAGTTGAAGAGAAAACATATTTTTTTTCTATAATTTGATTTTCTTTTAGTGAATCAATTACAATATATATATATATCATAAATTTTAATTAATAATTAATATGCTAATTATCAATATCAAATATGTATAATAAAAACTCTTATTACAGAAGACCAATAACTACATTAAAATAGACCAATATTCAAATATTTTTGGGACTCGAATCCATGGTCTCATTTGCGCTTTAGTTTTATTTATTACAAAGCCACTTTTTGATATTTTTCGAATTAATTTTAACTTTTCAAACGCTGAAAAAAATAATATTTTGCTAAAAGCTAGGCTGCTAGGGCACTGCTTTTAGTTACTTCTAGCTGTTTTAATCCTTTCTTTTTTAAATAAATAAAACATAACTTTTCACTATCTATCTATAATTTTTAATGCACGGGTTAAAATAGTATCTTTTTATAAGAGAAATACAATTTTAGCTATGTAACTTAGAAAGAATGGCATCTTTGGTCCAACATGAATTGATTTTAGCAATTTAGTTCTATAACCTTAAAATTTTGGCAATTTTAATAATTTTTTCAGCTAATTTGACAGGAAAATTATGTGTGACTTGCACATGACTCAATTAAATTGAGAATTTTTGTCAAAAAAAGTGGCTAGAATTACAAAAAATTTAAAGGATTAAATTGTGAAAATCAATTCGTGCTGCACCAATAATGCCACCCGACTTGTCTAAATTATAGGACTAAAATTATTTTTTTTTTTCAAAAGCTGTTTTCTCCGACACTCCAATTTGATTTTTTTTCTACTTTTCACCATTATACTTCAACATTCTAAATTTTTTAATTATTTTCCTCTTAAAAAAAAGAATTTTCAATTATTGTACAAACTCCAAATATCTTGACAATGATCACATATAAAAGAGTGCCAAAATTAAAAAAGGTAGGGTACGGACTACGGAGTATTGATTGGGCGGCAATGCTTGGCCATCTATTGCAATCACTCCACATCCAACTCTTGAAACCCAATGGTACAAGTTGCAAAGATGGGACACATCATATCCAAATTTTCTATATCATCCACCTAATTTAATGGTATATATATAAAACATTAGTGTGCATATATATATATATATATATATATATTTAATTATCTGGCAATAAGATCTTGCTCGTGTGATAAGATTAAGACATTATAAATAAAAAGAGTAAATTATAGTTATCTCCCTTGAGGTTTGGTATAATTACAAATACCCCCTCATTGTTTGAAAAATTATAAATACCCCCTGAGGTTTGTAACCGTCTAACAAATAACTCATTTTCATCCATTTTTATAGGTGAACTGACCAAAATGCCCTTATGTAAACTGAATTTATTCTAATTTTTTTTGAATATTTTTGGACTACAATGTGTAGGGGAGAGGTTTCTTAATTTTTTTTTTCCACAGAGGAGCAATAATGCAATTTGTCTTGGTTGATTTCTACAATTTTAACTAAAAATTCAAGGGCAAAATGATCAATTTTAAGCCTTTGGTTAAAAATTACAAACCTTTGGGGGGTATTTGTAATTATGTCAAACCCCAGAGAGATGGCTGTAATTTACCCTAATTAAAAAGTTGTGGGTTCGAGCCCCCGAATATGAATATATAGTTTACTTTCATATAGTAATGTCTTGTTTCTTTATTTTTTTTGAATGTATCTATTGATTAATTTAAAATATCGATGTATTTTGAATTAGTTTTTAAATTTAAATATACTGAAAATGATGAACTAATATTATGTAGTCAGCATACCAAATTCAACCCATCGAGTCAGAAGAAAAAAAAAAGAAAGAATGAAACAAGTAATGAATTAATCATAAATTTACAACAATAGTAAGAATAATATTTAGGGTACAGCATCCACCGTAGAGTTTATATTGTTACATAAACACTTCATACTCTTTGTAAAATATAATTAGTATCACTACAAGAAAATAGTTTAATAGTAACGAAAAATTTGATGCTGAAATCATCGTCGAGCTAATTAGCAAGTAAAATTGTCATTGCTAATCTACACTGTTTAATATATATTTTAAATAATTTGTTGCTAAATTTGTTAGCAAGTAAATTTTCGTTGCTAAATTCATTAGCAAGTAAATTTTTTTATATTAAATACTGCATTAGCACCGAAAATTTTACTTACTAATTAGCTCGACGTTGATTTTCTTTCATTGCTATTGAGCGCTTTTCTTGTAATGTACACAATATGATGTTGTAATTGCAATTCACGTGGACAACATTGACACGCCCTCAAGGCAAAAACTTATACATGAGGTAAATCACATCGAGTGACATATGTTAATTAAATAGAAAAAAAGAAGCAATATAATTTAAAATTAAAAATTCAATCTTAACTGGGACATCTAATTGATTTTCCTAATAATTAAATATAAAAATATAATGTTTTTTATAAATAACCTCTATAATAATTAATTCTCTGATATAAACTTATATATATTTTTTTAGAATTAAAAACAATTCTTGAAAATTTATGAGTCCTCATTAAAATAAATGCACCATTATGTGTATAACATTAATTTTAGAATCATTAGAGAATTTGATTTAAGTAAAAAAGTTGGAGGAATAAGTACTAATCAAATAAAAGGGTCCCGTAATTATGAATTAATCATGTACTTTGGAGATACTTAGGTAATTAATTAATACTTATGGCGTGGGTAGTTAGGTATAATTATTTAATTTGCTAATTATATAGTTTTCTGTAATTAATAATAACTGTGTTGTTCTCAAGTAGCCGGTGACATGGTGGAGGGCAACCCTAGTGGTGTTTTCCCACTTGTCATTTTCAATGGAGGTATGTTTTTGTCCTTTTGCCTAAGGTTCCAAATTACCTTAATACTGTCAAAAATGTCTTGTTCGGATAGCAAAAGGTGCAGTTTCCATAATTTATTTTTTTGTGATTTTTGGTCACATTATTTTGCACTCACCAATTTAATTGCCTAAGTAAAAAAAAAATTATAATTTTAGTCCCAATGGAAAATTCAATTAAATACTTAATGAAATACGTGCAAATCACATGCTCCATCCATTAAATCAACGACCATTTATTTAATAGAGCACGCCCAAATCACGTTCTCTCTATAAATATTTAACACAATTTGTGGTTGGGTTTAAAATTGTAAGTTTTTGTGACTTATGGGACTAAATCTAGTGAGTACTAGAATAATGAAACCAAAATCGCATAAAAGATAAGTTGTGGAATGTAAATTGCAATTTTTCCATGCTTAGATACTATGATGAATGTCTTGTAATTAAAAAATTAGAGATTTAAATTAATCTTATATATATGTGTGTATGGTCAATATATCTATTTTTGTAGTAAAATCTTGTTTATTTGTTTTTTTTTTTTAAGTATGTTAAATTTGAAATTACAAATGTATTTGATCAACATTTAGAAAAAAAAAAAGAACCCTAATAAAAAAACTATGAAATGGATCCTCCAAAAGAGCCCCCCCCCCTTCCAATCCGCCTTCCTCGACTGCCCCGGTAGATCAGAACCAGGTGTTTACCCAAAATCTTAGGGACACATACCTAAAACCTTCACCCCCTCCCTTCACTTTGCCACCTACCAGATTGCCAACTACACCTTCCCCCCCAAACCCACAAGCGACAGAACTGAGTACATCAAAAACACCAGCGAGCCAACATACTGGTTTCACACAATTCACGTCATTGTTTAACGAAAAGCTGATGACTTCATCCCAACATGTTTACTTCCCCACATGGCTTCTGGAATGGGAACCCCGAACGACATCCAATTTGCCTAAGGAACTGAGAATACAAGAAAATATTCCTACTATACAATTTACAAACGAGGGAAATGCACCGTATCCACACAAAATGGAAACGAACACTCATCCTCCAAACAGTTGGCATCCCATGCTTTATTCTGGATTTAGACAAACGATTTCTGCAGATCTGGAAAACAAAAACAACTATCTCCACTATCGATCTGGGCAAGGGCAATTATATCCTTAACTTCACAAACCCAGATGAGTACTTCATGGCACTTGCTGGAGGGCCTTGGTTTCTTTTCAATTCCTATCTCCATATCCAACAGTGGCAGCTTTGTTTCATCCATTCCACCTCGCCACCATCTTCAATGTTCATATGGGTGCAACTCCCAAATCTACCCATTGAATATTTCGACTTTCAAGCCTTATTTGCCATAGCAAAGTGCCATGGCAGACCCATTAAAACTGATACTCATACTCACAAACAATCTAAAGGTCGTTTTGCTCGTTTGTGTGTGGAAATTGACACAGAAAAGCCATTACCCCTAGCTATTTGTATTGACCACCATATCCAACCAATTACTTATGAAATTAGCACAATTTTCTGTCATAGTTGTGGAGCTATTGGCCATATCCCAGCCACATGTACCTTTTCTTCCCACCCCCTTAGTCAGAAAGAGTCTCTGCCCATATTGAACAAACCCCACCATATACAATCTACTCAGCCATTTTCTGAATCTAACTGGTCCGTCGTTAGGAGACGTTGAGGAAAGAGGATTGGGAGACAACCCCCCCCCCTCAAATATTAGCTCTGCAAAAGGATCCATAAGATACCATAGATAAACGGGGGCTCAAACAGATTTGGAAGCCCAAACAGAACGTCTCAAACTAAATTCAAAAAACAGAGGCTTCCTAATTTAGACTAATAATATTTTTAATCGCTTATCTACAGATTTAGATGAGTACCCAGAAACCACCTTGCAAAATAATCCCACCAAGTAGGATATTAGACGTCGAGTTTTTGCTGCAACCGAGGATACGATCCGGCGAACAGACGACGGACGACCGGAAGATGGTGCTCATCCACAGACGCTGTCTTTGGATGAGACAAAATATTTAGGCGGTGAACAGGTTCCGAGAAACAACAAGCCTGATGACATGATGGAGTGCAATGATACAAAGTTGGGGGCGCCTACATGCCATGGAGGAGGATACAAAAGAGACGAACCTGGCCACATTATACCAAAGACCACACGCTCAGAAATTAACCAAGTCCTACTCCTGCTCCTTGGTTTGGAAAAACTAAATCCCACTCAACAGGTGGATGATCCTAAGTGTAACCCTACCCCACATATGTCTAATCTTCTAACCTCAATGAACATAACTAGCCCCAACTACAGGTCACCTTCTCGTATATCAGAACCTTCCCCTTAACCAGAGTTTAACAACTCATTTATTATCACCTGTTAAACTAAATTGTGTACCAGTTGAAAATGTTTCATCTTCAAACCTGATAGTTTCTCTCTCAAACAGCCATGACTGCAATCCCAAACTCGAACGACAAGCTCAATGTGCCACCATCCCTGCAAAGAACAGTGTCTCACAGAACCCTCCCTTCTCACCTCCCCCATGCCATTTTCTCCCACGCATTTCTCTCACCAATCTGAACCCCTCTTCGAGTTCAAATCCACCATACATGCAGACCCCACCCATGCCAGAAAACATGGCACCAAGTTAGAACCTACAACATCTCCTTATTGCACGCGTAAGAAATCACATGATTCCACTGGGTCTCAACGCGTTTCTCTTTCAACCTTTCCATACGACTCCACACCTCTTCTTGAGTCCATGCACGCCGCAAAATAAAATCATCAAGCTCTCCCACGAACGCGAAGCCTTTGCTCGTGAACGAGAGGCCCAGCTCAGAATGTACTCACATCCTTTGGAAAGAGACCTCCAAGCATTCTTGAGGTCCAGTCTTTTGTCAAACGGACCTATGACACCGGGGGCATCAAACCAACATGGTTCAGCGTGCCAAACTATGTTGAACTTACCCCCATTAATGCGGATCCTAGTATGGAATTGTAGGGGGCTGCTCGCCCGGAATTCATCACGGCAGCGAGAGACTTAGTGCATACATCTGCTTCTTATATGTTTATAATACTGGATACCCGCTTGCATGCGGATCGGTCAAATCCTGTGATTCAACGACTACCTTTCACTGATTCCATCATTTTATCTGCTCTTGGTTATGCAGGAGGAATCTGGGTCTTGTGGAATGCAAACGAGACCAGAGTGCGCCAATTCAGGTTATCTAACCGTACTATACATGTGGAGGTGGATCATGGCTTGGGGGATAACCCTTTCCTGCTTTCCGCAGTATACAATTATCCGGAACCTACCATGCATGCCTGGGTATGGTAAGATCTCACTTCTTTTTCTGATCAAATTGGAGATAGAGAATGGATAGTGGTGGGAGATTTTGATTGCATATTAAATTGTGAAGAGAAAATAGGAGGCTAATTTCTGCCGAGTAAAATTTTTCTATTCAAGGAATGGATGCAATATTGCAACTTGTTAGATATAGGATACAGTGGTCACATCTTCACATGGACAAATAGACAATTTGAAAAATCTTTTATATGCGAAAGACTTGATTGGGCTCTAGCCAATCCATCTTGGTGTAATAGATTCCCAAAGTTTTAGTGTTTCAGACCACTCAGCCATCCTCATTGATACGATTGACCAGAATCCGTTCCATAAAGCTCCTTATGAAATGGCCTGGGCAGATTATAGGGAATTCAGAGACATAGTTCGCAAAACATGGGAAGAACCGCATGACAATTCCAATGATTTTGGTTCCAACAAAAAATATGTTAACTTCACTAAACAGGTTGTTAGTTGGAAAGAAAGGACTATAGGGCATATAGATAATTAAATATCAAGGCTCACTAAAGAATTAGATGATCTCAACATTCTTATTAGTTTAAATCCTTCGGATCCTGTACTGAGAAAAGAGGGATTTATTAGGGATAATCTAACCAGACTTCTTATTTATCGAGATAAATATTGGAAATAAAGAACAACTTTAAATTGGCGTAATTACAGTGACCTAAATACGACATTCTTCCATAAATTTGCTAGTGCTCGAAGATGCTCAAATTATATTGCTGGTATAAAAAATGATAACAATGAGTGGTTATATGAACAAGTTGATATCAGAAATCATTTCATGTCTTATTTTCAAAATCAATCCCAATCTACTTCGTCTCCAATAGATTTTTCTTTTTTTAATGATCCACTCCCATCTTTAAGCTTGGAGCAATTTGAACCATATAACTTAGATATTACCCCCAAAGACATCTGGGCAGCATTGCGACGTATTGGACCTAAAAGCGCCAGGACCAGATGGTCTAAACGCAAATTTCTATCACACCTTTTGGTCGACATTACAGAAGACAATTATTTCTATAGCTACCAAAATTTTCAAAACTGGTATTCTACCTCTCTCCATTAATAACACAAATATCATTCTCATTCCTAAAAGGACAAATCCTACTTTGGTATCGCATTTCCGGCCCATTAGCCTTTGCAATGTTATTTACAAGATCATTTCAAATATCTTGGCAAAATCAGACCTTTGCTGAATGACCTTATCTCACCGTACCAAAATGCATTTGTCCCTAAACGATACATTACTGATAATCTTTACATTACTCATGATATGATCAACACATTGCGAAGGGAAAAGAATAAAAAGCTACCTTATATGGCTCTGTAGCTAGACTTAGCCAAAGCATATGATAAGTTGGAATGGAATTACATTATATTTGTGCTTAATAAGTTTAAATTCCATCCAAATTTTGTGAACAAAATTATGACTTGCATATCCACAGTGTCGTCTACCCTTTCCATTAATAAAGAACGAACTCAATATTGGAACCCATGGAGGGGCGTCCGTCAAGATGATCCTCTATCACCTTACATATTCATTCTATGTCTAGAGCCTTTTATTCAAAAACTGGTTAACGATACGGCTAATAAAAAAATTGATGCTATGCACTTCTCCAACAAGAATCATCCTTTGCCTATTCTCACTTTTGTTGATGATTGCGTACTTTTTCTTAAGAGTAACCCAAAAACTATTACTAGGCTTCAGACTATCATACATGAATTTGGAAAGGCTTCTGGACAAATGATTAGTTGGGAAAATTCGAGTGTGCTTTTTTCTCCATACACCCCTAATCCCATTAAATGTCATATTTCTAACACCCTGAACCTATCTCCTAATCCTACTAGGAATAAATATTTAGGATTTTCTTTTAATACCAATAAAACACTCTCGTATGGGGGTAGAACCGTTCTTAAGAGTAGTTTGGCCACAACTGCTAATCACTACATGTCAGTTTCAAACTACACATTCACAAAAAAATTGCTAGGATCCAAAAAACATTTTTTATGGAATGCTAGCCCTACTGGTAAAAAAATGGGCCTTGTCAAATAGGAAAAGGTGTGTCAGGCTAAATCTGAAGGGAGATTAGGAATTCATAATACCAGAATATTGAATTATGTTTACCTTCTTAATAAAGCTGGCGATTACATATTATTGAAAAATCTTTATTCTTTTCTTTTTTTAAAACTAAATATTTCCTTAACAACTCGTTCACTGATGCAAATGCAAAACCTCATCACAGTTGGCTGTGGAAAAACTTACATGCTAATCATACATTGGTTACACAGTCTAGACAATGGATTGTTGGCAATGGAAAAAGTATAAATGTATGGCATGATAAATAGATAGGAAATTTCACCTTAGTGGATTATGTGGCATTTATTCCCCCTGTTATTGGACTTTAAGGTGGCTGATATTATTAGGACTAATCACAAATGGAATGTGGGACCTATTAGCCAACTAATACCAGTACATATCCTAACACAAATCTTATCTATCCCTATTCCTTATTCGAATATACCTGATACTAAGACATAGGCTTGGAACTCCAAAGGACAGTTCTCCATTAAATCTGCTTATAACTGGCTAAATGACCAGAACAACTTGCAACACTCACCTATACTCCCATGGAAGTCCCTGTGGAAAATCCGTGCACCACCAAAGACTTTGTTTCATGCATGGCTCATTGGTCATTCCTATTTACTAACAGCAAAACTCTTGTTTGATCGACATCGTCTAGACTCCTCATCATGTAAACTATGCAACGATGATACATACACTATAGAACATGTCTACACAAAGTGTAAGGTGTTTCTACCCTTCTCTAAACAATACATACCGGATTTAGCTTATATGGCATCACAAAATCTTGTCTGCCTTCTACACCATTGGCGACACCTCCCATCGAAACAGATCATATTCCTTAATACTCTTTGGTATATTTTGGAAGGTACGTAATCAGGATATATTCCAAAATACCACAATTAATTGCTATCGATCATGGAATATTATCCAACATCTGGTACCCCCGGCTAGCTAAAAAAACATAAAATAAAAAATACAAATCTGGCTCAAATGGGAATGTCCACGGGAACCATGGATCAAACTAAACATAGATGGATCATCTTACTCAAATCCAGGTTGGTCAGGTTATGGGGGCATTTTTCAGAAATCATAAAGGCGACTTTATTATGGCTTATTTTGCATCTACAGGAATAAACACAAATAACACAACAGAAATGATGGGCTTTGATGCATGGATTGCATCTTGCAAAATCCAAGGGACTTACACATTTACTTATCCATACTGATTTCTGTTTTGTTTATAATGCTATTTGCAGGGGAGCACTTCTACCCAAACACATTTCCAACCTCCTGCAGGAATGCCAAAGACTATTGGCTGAGATCCCTCGTGTGAGGATCGAATTTTGCCATAGGAATGTAAACCGGGCAACAGACACACTTGCCAAGAATGCTGCAGCACAACAGTTTGTATCATCTTTTTTGACAGAATGCCCGGACCCTTTGTTGGATATTTTGTACCAGGATTTACATTCCTCATATCGTAGATCTGTAACAAACAATTGTAATCTTCCCATGCTGCAGTAGTTTATACAAAAAATATCTATTTTGTTAAAAAAAAAATTATATTTTATATTTAATGAAGCGATGTTGATAAATTAAATGACAGCAAATGTCCTTTATCACATATATATGGTTTGTATACTTCCATTCTATGTGTATATCATTTGTAGCGGGGAGGGGCTTTATGTATGAACTGGGTCCTATAGGGTATGGGTATTTCATAGGTTAAGGGAATATGATAATATTCTATATTAGGTCAAACTCCAATTTACCCCCCTGTGCTTTCCTCGAAACACTGAAAACCGCCCTGTGTTTTAAAAATGACCAAAATACCCCCTATATTTTGATTAACTAAGCATGAAATCTCCATTTCGTCATAAACTGACGAAAGGTGTATAAAAGGCGCCCTCCCTGCGTTTGGGCGAGTTTCTACACATTTTTTGGGGTTTTATGACTAAATTGCCCTTGAAGTGTGTATATATTGTCTTGGGCCTCTTTTACTTGTTTTGACTGTTTTCTTTTTGCATTTCTCTCCAACATTGTTGAAGGTATGAATATTTTATTATTTTACTCCATTTTTATTTTTTTAATGATATAAATTTAATTATTCTTGTTAAATATTTGTGTGCAGAATGAGCTATTCTAGGTAATCCAATTCGAAGAGAGAAGAAATCATGGATTTGAGGTATAAAAACCCTAAATGTTTTTGTCCAGTGAATGCAACTATTAGAGTTGTTGGTCCGACTAAAGAGACTGAAGGGAAATTGTTCTGCAATTGCATAATCGGACAATGCAATCTTTTAAGTTGGTTGGAGCCAATTAGTGTACCTCGCAGAGATTCACACGATTTTGAAATGCTAGAAAATGAAGAAGAAGTGAATTCAAATACAAGAGGTATAAAAGAGAGGTTTCATGAACTGCTCATTGTATGTGAAGACCTAACTAATAAAGTGAAGCAGTTGGATACAACTCAGAAGATGTTAAAGGCTGCTTGAATCTGTTTTAGTTTTAATCATTGTTGTAATTTTGAAGTGAAACGATTAAGTGTAAGATGTTGTTTATGTTTAATGTAATGGTTCTTATGATGCAAAAAACAAGTAAACTGGACAGTAAACATAACAAGTAAACTAAACTCTCATTAAGGTTAATTTGGACACTGTTTTTCCCAGTGTAAATAGATCAAAAACTGGGCAGTAAACATAATAATCCCCCGAACATAACAAATTGGGCAGTATACACACAATAATAAAAAAGCACCTAAACATACTATACACAAACAAAACCAACAAGTTTCAGTTTCTATCACAACACATAAAAAAAATACCAAATTTTATCTTCACAACATATCTTTTGTTGTTGATTACCCTGTAGTGTCTTCTCCCCTTTTTGCTTCTTTGATTTGGCCTATTGATCGGTTGTCGAAGCCGTCAAATATAAAAACTGATTCTAAACTGTAGTAGTCGTGAAACCAGGTCGAATCCCAAGGGAACTATCGATTAATTTCTCGATCTAGATGTAGTAACCAAAAAAGGGGGGTATGAATTAAGTACTAATTATAAATGAACTAAATTAACAAAAAGCAAGAGTTAAAACAACTGAGAAGAGATTATAGATGAAAAAGTCCAATTCAAGGGGATTCGTCTCACCAATCGTTATGTTTATCATGGATCACTAATGGTTAATTCCGTAACCAAGTATTCAACTCTGGAATTTATTAGGATAGCCGTAACAAATCCCTGTTTTCCTATCGTAGTGGATTTGACTCAAGCATCTAAATCCAAACTTATTATATCAAGACTGGGCACGATAGCGTTCCATATCTCATCAATAATAGCATTCGCATCAATGAAAACAGTTGAATCTAGATCAAATAATCGAGATAGCTGCAATTATCTAACCTAGTTTTCTCGTCCCTACAAATAAATCATGCAAAGCACATAATAAATTTGCTCGCTACTCATACCACTAATTCATGACAATTACGGATCACTGAACTCATGGATAGCAATAGAATAATCAATATTGAATCGAATTGTCAGATCTATCAATAATAATCATTCCGTTAACAGAAAATCAAGACGAGAAATACTTGGCGAAATCAGATAAAGTCAAGATCTCAAAATATAACAATACGGTTTAACGTTTCCCTTGAATCGGAATAGAAAACTAGCTACTAAACATGTTCATAGCTAAACAAAATATTCTAGATGAAAGCATAAATTCAAAGACAGAGAGAGAACACGATGATCAAAAGATGGCTTTTCTCTGTGCTCTAGTCTCCTTTTTATAGCTGAGAGTCCCTTCCCCATACAGCTTCAGAGTCCTCTTTTGTGTCAATTTCAGAGTCCTTCTTTATGCCAACTTCGGAGTCCTCGCGCAGATCTGGATGTAGGTTAAGGCGTGATCACGCCTTAGAGTTTGTTCAAGTCTGTCCATTCAAAAGTCTCCTTATCTTCCCGTGCAGACTCGGATGTGGGATAGGGCGTGATCACGCCCTGATGCTTGTTGAAGTCTGCATATTGCTGTTTTGCACTTTGATCACTTTTCTATCTTTATTTGGGCTTTTTAACTCCTTTTCTTCACAACGGGTGAATCTCGATTATTCATTCAAACCTGCATAACTCGGCTAAAAATGTAAATGAAACCTTTAAAAATCATACGAGTTAAGCATGCATATGTGAGATGAAATGCACCTTATCACGTATATGAGTTGACTACACTCTTGATCAAAGAAGATATAGAAAGATTGTTGTCTGTGCAACATTTTCTCTTGAATGCAGGTGGTTATTCTGGAGCTAGACCTTGTATTTTCTTAGACAGCTTACTAGCTAATGAAAATGGCCTTGGTTGCTTTATTGGGGCTTTAGGTGGGGGCTGCAGTTGCAAAAATATGTGTAAATTCATATTCATACAGGCAATGATTATGGCTAAAACAAGATAAAAAAAGGTTCAACAAATTACCTGAGCACACATTGAAGAAATTGTAGGTTGATGTGAAGCAGGCTGCTGAGTATCGTGCTTTGAAGAAAGACCCTGAAATAATGAATGCAGATGATTAAATAGATGGGTATTCACAAGTAAGTAAGTTCATATGGTTTTAGTGACTGGATACATGTTTATGCACTGGTTGTACTGTGGATGTAGACTGTGTTGGGCCAGTCCTATTTTGTGTAGGCATCTGCATAATAAAGTAGAAAATTTAATAAAGATATGCGTATTTAATTGGTCTATGAATTGGTGTTTTAAGTGCTGAACTACTTACTTTAAAGGGCTTTCTTGGGGCTTGTTGTGGTTTGCACATTTGAGGTTGTGGACCTTGGGGCTCATTTTCAACTGCAACTTGGGGTTGATTTTCAACTGCAACATAGGGCTCAACTGAGGCAGGGGGCTGCTGTGGAACTTGTGAATTTTGAGATGGTTGGGAGAAGGGTGGGGGCATCTACACCATAATTAATGGAGTCATAAAGTAGGGCAAAGTAATATATAAAATTTGTACCTCTGAGTGCATTATTTATGTCTCATCAAAAGCTGCACCTTGTGGGGTATTGGACCTTTGTTTGCTTGTAACATGGCCCCCTCTTGAGCCTGATGCACCATGTGTAGATCTGATCCTCTGTCTGCTTTGATTGAGATTCTATAAGAAAATAAAGTAAATAAATAAGCTTCAGTATGACTGCCAGTTAAGAAGTCAGAATATAAAGTGTTGTTTGCTTGTTTGAATTTAGAATTAGGATGGGGGGGGGGGGGGGCAACTCCTTTTGTTGTGCCCTTTGCTGAAGCAAAGTTGTACACCTTCATGTAGACCTCTTTTTTAAAGCAATCATCAATGAGGTCCTCCATGTTTAGTCTGTGTAAATCCATTGCAGCTATGGCATGACAGCATGGATATCCAACAAGCTGAAACATGCGACAGCTGCAAAACTTGTCCTTGAGGTAAATAATATGATTTTGCATGTAATGCATTACCTCAAATTTATCATCCCCTGCCCAAGTAGGGAAATAATTCCTACTTTTATATCTTTGGAGTTCGGTCTTCTTAATGATGTTAGGACAAACGTTTCCCTCATATTTTTCCATGCCTTCCCTCTTCACTTGAATTCTTGACATGATTTTTTTTTAATCCATTCAAACATATCTATTATTGGTAACTCTCTTGCTTCAAGAATGATCTAATTGAATGACTCATTCATATTATTGACAAGAACATCACATTTTGTCTTTGAAGGAAAGTAACATCTAGCCCAATGGATTACAGGTACCTCAGCCAACCATTCATATGGTTTTGCTCTACACCCCTTTTTGGGAATATCATCTCAATTTACTTCATGTTTCTTAAGGGTTGATTAACACAGCCTTCCAAAGAGTTTTTTCAGTTCTTGTCCCTTAAATTTTCCTTTAAGATTGTTGTACATGTGCCTCAGACAGAATCTATGCTCTGCCTCAGGAGCCAATTCAGATACAACCACCAATAATCCCTTATGCCTATCTGAAATAAAGGCCCAACCTCTCTCATCTTGTGATCCTATATCTATAAGAAGAAATCTCATAAACCATTCCCAACTGTGTCATATTTTTCAACCTCTACATATGTAAAAGCAATGGGATAGATGTTGTCATTTGGTTCTCTGCCAATGGCAGCCAACAATTGCCCCTTAAATAACCACTTTAGAAAACACCCATCCAGCCTAGTGATAGGTGTACACCCATCAAGGAAGCCATCCCTCATCCTCTTCAAATGAAAATACATTCTTTGCAGAACTGATGGGTTAATTTATTTTAATTTCATAAATAGAGAGCTGCCAGGGTTATGCTTCACAACTGTATGATGGTAGTCATACAACCTGCCATATTGTTCTCTCACATCTCCCTGTATCAATTCCAGAGCATATTTTTTGGCTCCATAAACTTTATGCAGACTGACTTCAATATGCAACTCTCTTCTGATCTTTTTTTTAGTAACTACAAGTTTTCATGTGGATTGTCTCTTACAAACTCTCAATCCTTTTACCAATGTATTTAAAATTGACCTGCTTGTTCCTTTTACCAATGTATTTAAAATTGACCTGCTTGTTCTCCACCTTATATGCACAAGTATGTCTCCCCTTGATGGATTTGATCCGGAATGTTGCTGTTTTCATTACTCAAGAAGCGTGAAGCTTTCAGTTGCACTCATCTTTACAAGTGGCAGTTATTATGTGCTTTTCATTTTTCAGAAACTTCAAGTCCCACCCTCTTCTAACTGCCCAATTCCTTAACACATCCCTGAATTTAACTCTTGTTTCAAATTTCATGCCCACGGCCAAGTCTATCTCACCCATATCCATTCTTTCGTCTCAAACTGGAAACCATTCCCCTTCATCATTAGAACCCTTTGCAGATTTTAACTCATCATCATCACAATCGCTAAACCACTCTTTGCCCCTACTACTTCCTTCACCCTTCTTATATTTTTCTTGTTGTTTTTTTTTTCTTCTTTTCTCTTATCAAAGCCCTAAGTGTTTTTCAGCATTGTTCTTGTATAATTTTCAGGCCTACTAGTGAATATATCATCCCAAGGGCCTTCTAAGTCCTCTAACTTCAAGAAAAACAATCAGATGCTAATGATAAATCTGATTTTAAATCGAATTCATCCCCAGTCTGAACCCCATCCCAGCCTCAACCTCTGCATCACCCTAAACTCCATCTCCACCCTCAACCCTTACATCACCCTGAACCCCATCCCCATCCTCAACCCCTACATCACCCTGAACCTCTTCGTTACCCGCTGTATCTCCCCAATCCACCTCTACATTATCCCCATATTCACCCTAATCCACCCCTATCTCATCCTCAACATCCCCTCCTTCAATACCCATCTCATCCCCTCCATCAACACCTCTCTCATCCCTTCCATTAGTATTATATTCTAATTGTGGAATACTTTCATCTACAGTAAGAACATTATCATGTTCATCGATAGACAACAAGGTTCTTGCTTTTTCTTCAATGTAAATTGAAATTACACTGTAGCCCTTGTAGTCTGTTAGTAAATCCCTAATACCAGCATCTCCTTCTAAAATCTTTAGAGACATATCTAGGGTTTCATATGGTAATGAGTGGTATATCACAATGTTACTATCCTTACCCCCATCATCTGTGTACATTTTTATCAAATTATCATAAAAGAGTCTTTCTTTATCCACACCAGGAAATAACACCTTCCACCCCCAACATATCTAATACATGGTATCCATTCTATCACCCCACCTACCTATACATAAAAATCTGCATAATCTCCCAAAATCATTGTCTACAAAAAAGTAAAAAGCCTATTTTAGGCATCTTATATAGAATTATTAACAATGTATAAATTAATAAACAAAATATACAATGTGCAAAACAACAAACAAACAAAAAATATGGGGGGACCAAAATGAGAGGGTGGGGGACCAGGTTCTTTCATTATCATTAAAATATGAAAAGAAACTTAACACAACAGGTAAAACAATATGTTCAAATAGATAAAACAAGTAAATTGTAGAAATTCAACAAAAATCCTAGATTTATTTAAACGGGTAAAAACTTACGCAACAAGATTTCAAGCATAATAAACCATTTCTCACAAAAAGTGAAACAAAAGACAAAAAAAAAAAACAACAAAAAACTCACCTATTGTTGAATCCTGCGAACGAAATATGCAGATCTCGTCTTTCTCCATCACCACCAACTCCCTAAAGCCTAAATCCTTAAAATCCCTTTCAGTCTGTGCTAAAGAACCCAAAATTTCTCCTAAATTATCTCGCCCTAGCATGCGCAGTCAAAAACCCTAATTTTCCCCCTTTGTAAAATCTCATACTGTAATTTCTCTGTCTTTGTTTCATTTGCTTTGACTATTGGAAAGGCAACAAAATTTCAAAGGGTATAACAGTCAATCCAAACAAAAATTTAACACTGTTAACACCTAGTTAATAAAAGGGGCGTGAGCTGAATTAATCAAAATAGAGGGGGTGTTTTGCTTATTTCTAAAACACAAGGGGATTTTCAGCTGAGTTTTTAAAACACGGGGTAATATGCAATTAAGCCTCTATATTTTCATATTCCCTTAATCTATGACATACCCATACCCGTTAGGACCTAGTTCATGCATAAAAACCATCCCCGCTGCATTTCCGTTCACATTACCTTGGTAGAAGTTAGGTTACGATTTTCCCATAGCACAACCAGTTGCTAATATTATCCGACGATTAGGAGTCAGTCCCACCTAGTTGGTCCCTAATGCTCTTCGCAATATTTTGTGTTTCATCATCGCTATGCGCTATTTTGGGATGGAACCTTCTTTTGTCAATTTTTGGTCCTTGTTCAACATTTCCCACTCCACTAGGTCACATAGCCCTAGGTTCTATTGCATTAATGCTCGACACCTGTCATTTTATCGACAAACTCTTGAATTCTGCTGGGTCGTGGAAAAATAGGTTTATTTTTATCAGGGCTCCCTTTTCCGAGCCTTGTAATGTTCCCTAGGAAAGAAATTTTATTAAATCGAACTTCCGCTGGCTAGGTCATCCTTTGTGGGACGACGATTTCATTTACAATGTTCCACCCAACATGAATTTAGTGCCCCCAAGCTTCTAAAGGAGACTACCCTTGTTTTATTGGGTTTATCCTCTGCAAGATCCACAAGGACATCAGGTACAGACTATTAACTTACTCTCTCTATCGTTGTGTGAAGTCTCTTGATACACTCTTTTGCATATATGGACTATCGAGCTGCTCTCATTTCCAAGGTGGGGAAGAAACGCCATGTCAAACTACTAGAGAAAGCTCGTACCGCTGGAATCTCCTCTACCTCTGAGTCCCTATTTGTCCCTTCAACCCCACGACCTAGTCCCAATCCCTCTACTGTTGGGGTTAACCAAGCCATTGGCCCCACCCCTTTGGATACTCCTTTGAATGTCTCGGTTCCAAGGTCGCTACAGATGTCGATATTGGAGGTGATCCCTCATGTGCAGCCTCTGAGCCTACTGTGGTTCCTAATTCGGAGATTTCTAGTCGAGGCAAGAGCAAAGGCAAAATGACCCTTCACAGCAAAAGGTCATTGAGGGATGAAGATGATGAAGATGTACCTGAGGTTGGTTGAGAAAAGCCTCGTAAAAATAAGAAACCCGTGATTGCCTCCATGGAAACTGGCTCGACCCCCTATTGCAGCAGGGTTCACAAGGGTAAAGGGCCTCTTTTCTTCAATACGCTTGCGAGAGGTACCCTTGAGGCCGAATTCGATGCCCTGTTGGAATGCTCGATAGAAAGTCCTCACGAGGGGCCTGCCTTCTTTGCTTCCAGAGGTCCCTTATTTCTGGGCAATGAAGCTAAAACCGAGATGCAAGCCGATCGTATCAATCGGTTGCCAAACACCTGGAGGTTTACTTTCGTTGTTTGGCGAGGGCTTGTGCTGAGATCTCCAAAATGTTGGATCTAAATGTTACTCTTCCTGCTAATGAACAGGCTTGTGTTCCCAACTGGCAAATGTCGGACCAAAGCTCAGTTTTTAGTAGTCGATCGGGTGAGACATCTTTCGAGTTATACCGGGCATGTCTACTGCCTCGTGATCTACATGCACTTTCCGACCTTCATCATGTCATACTGGAAATGATGGGTGCACATAACTTTCAACAGGTAAATACTTCGTTCTTTATTCCTCTTTGAGATTTTCTTCTCTAAACTTTTTGTTTTCATTGTGCAGTGGATGAACATCCTAAACTCGTTGTCACTACAATGTTCCTATTGGCGTTATGATCGTGGAAACATCGAGGTTTATATCCAAAATCTAGAGGACAAAATCCGCCAGGCTGATCCAGCTTATGTGAATTTGAATGAGGAGCTCTCTCTTACTCGCTGACAGTTCTCTGACCGCCTATGTGAATTTGAATGAGCTCTCTCTCACTCCCGATAGTTCTTTGACCGCAACGACCGAGTAGCTACTTTAGAGCACGAGAAATGGGCGGTTGTATTTTAAGTTGTCTGTATGTGAGGCAGACGTGAGGAATTCAACAACTATTCTTTTGGTCGAAAAGTGGAAGGCTTATGCAGCTAGCAAGTCCGACTTTCTCAACTTTTCCGAGTACGCAGAGGCTCTCAAACAAGCACGGATGAACGGGGCTCGTGACTTCATGACTAACGGGCTTTCAAAGCTGCTATTATTAACTAATCTACTGAAGATGGATTTGCTAGTTTTTATATGTACCTAGATTAGCTAAAGCACTTGAAGGGTATCAAAGCGGATTTTGACACGACCCAACTCAATTTTTTTCAAAGATTTCAAGTGTAAGAAGTATAAAAAGCTCTGTCTTGTTGATCCTGGTTGGAAAAGGACGAGTTTGCAGAATTGGCGGGCCCCTCAAAGAAATACCTGCCTTGATGATATTGACACCAATGAGTCTTCTGATTCTGACGACTCTAATACTACTAATGCCGCCAATTCTCACGATTCTAGTACTGGGGCAGTTAAAAAGGCTAAATAGCATGAAACCCCTCTGTGTTTTGAAAACTCAGCAAAAAAGCCCTATTATGTTTTAAAAATAGGCTAAAAATCCCCCTCTGTTTTCTTAAATGCAGCTCAATGGCCTTACTCCGTCAAATGTAACTAACGCCATTAATTTTATTATAAAGTGACAGCTATGCCCTTACTTATTATATATTATTCCTTATTTTGATGGCTGTTGAATATTTTTTGAATGCACAAAAACCGTTGGATCTGATCAATCCATTTTAACTTTTGGATCTAAAATATTGAAGGTCCAGATTTAACAAATTTATATATTTATATTATATGCAAATTATAAAAATTAAATTATTATTATTTAATATAAATTTAATAAAAAATTAAACCTTTACCCCCTCACCTACCCCGCCTACCCCCCCTCCCCAACACTGCCGCCTACTTCCCCTCCCCCCACACCCTTAGTGGGAGGCGACGGCAACGACGCCTCCGCAGAGAGGGTGATGCCGTCGCCCCCCAATCTGGGCGGCGTCACGTCGGCCAGATCTGATCTAGGTGACGCAACGCCGCCCAAACCAGGTGCTGGGTGATGGCGTCGCCGTCGCCCAGATTTGATGCCGATGGCGACGGACGCCATCACCCTCCTCGGCGCCGCCGCCCCCCGTTTAAAAAAAATAATTTTTTTTAATTAAGACTTAATTAAAATAAAACTAACAAACTTAAGTTTTAAAAAGTTGTAAGATTTTCAAAAAGATTAAGAAATTTAATCTAAATTTAATTATCATAACTGTATTAAAATTTTCATTGTAAATATATAAATAGTAATTTAATTTTAAATATTATTCATAATAAATAATATAATTTATTAAAATTATTCACAGTAAATAAAATAATTTATTAAAATGTATTTCAATTGAATAATAATTTAAATTAGTTTAGTAAAATTATTGGTATTTTGATATTAAATAAATATAGTTAAGACCAAAAAATTATATTTTTTAGAAGGGCTGAAAATGGAAAAGAAAAGCACAGAAATAAGGTTAAAAGAAGTAATTTTGACTATGGTAATTTTAGACACAATATAGGGGCATTTTAGTGAAAAACACCCAAAAAATAAGGCTCAAAATGTCAGAAACACCCCACCAAGCGCACCATCCGCGCGTGCATTATACTCTTCGTCAATTGCTAACGGAATAGGGGTTTTTTGCTGAGTTTTTTAAAACACAAGGAGTTTTATGCCTATTTTCATAACACAAGGGGTTTTTTAGCTATTTCAATAAAACACAGGAGAATAAAATGGAGTTTGGCCTAATTTCTTAGACCCTTGTGGTGATTGAAGAACATACCTAGTGTTTCCTAGCCTCTTGTTTGTATTTTGTGATTGCATATGAACAATCTGTCAAAATTTTATTATGTGCGCCTAACTTTGTCAGGCGCTTTCAATGATGCACATATATTTTGATATTCATTGTTTACTTAGTTTCTTTGGGATTTTGTTTGGTTTGGCCATAGGTTTATTACTTCTTCATTTATGACCCCGTAGGATTTGAAGAGTCTTTGCAAGGTTTTGGTGGCGAACACCTTTATGGATTTTGCTAACCATAACTCACGGAATTTCTTTCAATCTTTTCGCAGTGTTTCACTAGTTACGACCCTTCTGGCTCCTCTTTAGAATTTTCTTAAGAGTTATCGTAGTGATCCCCCTATGGGCAAGTCACCCATGTGATATCGTAGTCATATTGTTTTTCCTTTGTCAGCTCTTTGATTTCCAACATTTCATCTTCAGGAATATACTCTTCCAACACCCTATTTAACTCTTCTATCATGTTAGGAGGATTTCTCGCCAACGCAGAGGCTAGTGGACCTCTTGTCAAACAATGAATTGATATGCTTGTTACCATCTCTATTTTCAGATCTTGCACTTCCAACATCTCGTTATTAAATCTATTGATGAAGTTTCTCAGTGGTTCTCCCTGCCTTTGCTTTATAGTAAATAAGTGAGTAGCAGGCCTTTTGGATCTCCTCTTACTCGAAAATTAATGTAAGAACTTACGTATCAATTGGTAGCATGACATGACCGTTGCACCTGGTAATGAAGTAAACTACTCTTGCGCCATGCCGTGCAATGTCGCTAAAAATATTCTCGCCTTCATGGCGTCGGTCAGTCCGTACAATTGCATTATGTGTTCGAACGATAATACATGCTCTTGCGGGTCCTTACATCCATCGTACTTTGGGAGATCCGATATTTTGAACCCTTGTGGGGCAAGTTCGGTCATGATTTCAGCAATGAATGGCAACCCTTTCCTTCTTATATGATGTGTTGCATGGTCCTGCCCCACTATATCCTGACCTTGTACCTGTTCCTCTGTAATGGTTGGTTAACTTTCCCGAGGCTCATTCTCTTCTTCCTCCTAGGACAACCTTCTTGGCATCACTGTTGGGTGTCTCTCTCTTGCATCGCCGCTTTGACTGTCATATTCATGATAATTTGCAAGTCCTCCTTCGTGAGTTGAATAAGAACGCGGTGTGCATTGCTTCCCTCTGGTGTTGCAATGTTTCCAGATGGTGCCGGAGAATCTCGCGACTAATCTTCCATAACTTGACCGTCACATGAAATTTCGAGGTTATTTCCCATAGACGGCGCCAAAATGAAGTGTCTATCCACTCTGGGTCGTATGTGGCGGACTTCACCCTATTAATATGAACTCAATGAGGAAATAAGCTTGAAATCTGCCCATGGAACGGAGTAGTCGGGTTGTACCCGGAGTGAGCACTCTGTCGGTCAAGGCAGATAATTCGGAAAGATAATTATCAAAGGAATAGAGAAAGCTTTCCAAAAATTAAAAAGTACCTCCCTGTCTTAAATGTTGTGTATTTATATTATTCGTACCGATGTATGAACGACACCTACCTTGCCCAAGATCGCAACACGTGGCACTCATCCAGTCTTTTCCGCCTCTCTTTGTCCTTGTGGGCTTTCTAGGGCCTAAAGTTAATCTCTAATGCCTTGGGCCTTGGTTCTGGACCTCTATAACCGAGCCCAGGTGATTAGACATACTTTAGGCCCATACCACCATTTATCTAAAATTGGTCAAAATTTCTAACGAAATTAAATTCTAGTATCAAGAAATTAAAATACTCATTGCCTGAATGGAAAAGCTTTCATTGGTAGGTCAATATTTGTGTAAATCATGTGTTGAGTATCTTCTTCGTTTTCTTTTTTGGAATTTTTTTTATCAATCTTATTGAGTAATTGATACTTAGGGTATCGATTTTTCAGAGCCTAATGGAATTATCCTACCCAATTGACCAAAGAGTTCAAACTCAATTAAGGTAAAATCAATAGGCCAAAATGCACAAAACCTAATGAACAAAATATCACCTCTAGCCCAGTGGAACCAACTGGCAAAATCGAGTCAGTTTAGGCCGACTGTCTGCCGGCTAGTGGCCCAAGCAACTTCGCTACCACGGCACTATTACTGCCCACGTTGGATAACACATCAACCCGAAGATATGTCACCAATAGGTAAGTAACTTCCTCATATAAATAGGTGATTTTCATGCTGATATAAGATACTTTATTCCTGCTCGAGTGGATAGTAGATGACATGGCATACAACCAATATTGTCTCATAACAATAGACTTCCCCAATAAATTGGGGACATTTAAATCATGCTCAACCAACCTACTTATTGCCTCATTGGACTCCTACAAATAGGATATTCAGATAAATCAACAAAATTAAGGTAATTACAATACTTATGAAAAACTCAAACTTCACTTTAACTTATGTGTTCAGTTAGCTAATCATTCATCTCACAACATTCCACACATTCTTTAAACATTCCCTCACTTAGGCTATCGATACTTGCATGTTTTATCATATTTTTGCTTTAATCTTTTCTTAGATTATTATTAAGTTAAGTATCAAAGTGCGAACGTTTATCTTAAAGGTTAGTCCCCCACTATTTTTAGAATTTTTAGTTGATCCTTTGTGTGACACCCCCTATGGCACTATACTTTATCACTGCTAATCATCATACTTTTCGTAATTATAAGTTGTCTTATAAGATTTTTCATTTGAATTTGTACCTCGCGATTGAGTATAAATTTCTTGTAAAATGGGTTTAATTGTAGAGGATGTATTATAATTAGTGATAGTAAAGCATAATGCTATAGGGGTTGCTACATTAGGTGGTATCAGAGCAGGGATTAGATTATCTGGGGATAATTGGTGAAAAATTGTATCATTGAATACTTAAAACATATATTATGAACCTAAAAATAAATTAGAGCTTTATATAGGCTGGAATGTTAGGTGAGCACACTGCTGGCCCTAAAGAGGCATTCGAATTTGTATAAGGCAATATAGAACTACTAAAGTATGATATATGCGCTTGCTTGGTAGGGTTATTCTAGTTATTACTATAGTAAGATATGGTCTAGTGGTAGTAGATGGTGTTACACTATATGCGGAACTAGTTATGATAAACATTGGAGATTTTTGACGTCATTTTGCGAATGAAATGATTATCTCATAGACACGCTATTGTTGACTATTAAACAAAGAAAGTGGTACTAGAAATTAATAGGAATAGTAGGGAATCATATTTGAGAAATGTTAGGAAATTATATTTGAGAAATATGGTATTTATTAAAAAGAAATATGGGATATTTGTAATAATTTCATTTAGGGATACTATTGAGAACGATAGTTATAAAAATAAGAGGGGTTTGATGAAATAAATTCTTATGAGTTTATAGATAAATTAAATATATACCGGGAAAACTTATAATGTCTAATTGCTTAGATGAGGGATGAACGGAAATTTGAATTTCAATATAAATGAAATATTAAAAGATTGCTATAAAATATACGAATATTATTTAGTAATTTCATTTGTAATTTACGATATATTGATTATGCCTATTATAACCTATTATAGGACAGGGGGATAAAGTAGAAGACTAATCAACTTCTACTAGCATAATCGTTTTGGGATCGAGGTATGTATAGTTAATTGGATCTATATATATAAGTATATATGGGTATACTTGTTTGTTGTAAACACGATTGGTATCTGTAAATGTTTATTTGGATTACATGCTATTTTGTGATGTTGTCGTTATGTGTTTATTTGCGACTGTTTATGTATTATAAAGATTGATACATGATTGTCTTATATTATATTCTATTGTTGTATGGTGAACGAATGAAGAAGTCAATTATGAGTATATCGTTAAATTGAGATAATGAGATGACTTACCTAGTTGGGGAATATAGTCAATGGTTCATGATGATGTGATTGATGACGATGTGATTGACGATGTGATATGAGAAAGATGAGTATAAGCTAGGTACCATGGCGCGTAGGGTACCGGGGTATTCCGGGTAGCGGGGATATCCTGTGCTGATAGCTACACACTGGGGTGGTGTGGGAATGCCATGTTCGTTGTAATGTCCTGGCTGATATTGCTACACACTGAGATAGTGTGGGGGTATCACAGTCGGCGGGTATCTTGTGCTATATATGACATGACATTGATTGAGATGATGATAGCCGACACAGCCATTGACTAATGTACTCCAACTAGAGTAAGCAGGGCCCCAAGAGTATAAACTGTGAATCCTGATATGGTACTGTGGACTGATGCATGATTGTGGTATTGATTACTTTATAGCTTTGTTGTGATTATATATATATATTGAATATCTGTTGGTTTATGGTATGGCATGTGTGTATGCATGTATATAGGCTGATTAGCCATACTTATTGAGTAGGTAGCTCATCCCTTACCAATATTTTTCAAGATATAAGTCACAGTGACTAGCTGAATTGGATCATAAGCGGTGCTGCCAGTCTTATTAGGTGGGTCAGCAGTGATATCTTGGGTTGAGATCTTTAGCTACATAATTACAGAGATATTAGATTTTTATTTGAATTTGTACCTCGCGATTTAGTATAAATTTCTTGTAAAACGGGTTTAATTATAGAGGATGTATTATAATTAGTGATAGTAAAGCATAATGCCATAGGGGTTGCTACACTTTGACATTTTATAGTATGGTACCATATATATATATATATATGTATTAGAGACCGTTAGAAAAAAAAAATAGAATTAGAAACCATATGAAAAATGAGAGAAAGATGTATGGCTTAAGAGAGTTTTCTGAATTTATTGTTTATTTACCGTTTCTCTATCTTATTGCCCCAAAAGTCTAGTTGTGGTTAACATTTAAAACTTTTGAGTCTATTCTTGAAAGTTAAATTTTCGTTTATCCTATTTACCTTAGGTTTTGGGTCACATGTAAACAAATTATGTATGTCACAATGGATCTTTTTGTAATTTCATATTAGTTTCTTTATCTTATATGTTAATTTTACGGGTTTTTCTCTTAAAATTTACTGTTATTTTGTTGTATTTCTCAACATATAAATAAAGAAAAATAGGAAGCTAAGTCGACGTGGATAAATAGTTTTTTCCCACCAAGAAATTTTTTGCTATTAACTGTTTGGAAAAATGCAACTTTAGCCCTATAACTTAGGGGGAGTACTTTTGGACCTGTGCGAATTAATTTTCACAATTTTGATCGTGGCCTGAGGCTGGTGATCCTCCAGCAGCTTCTTGAACATCTCCTGCAAATCAAAGCAAATTATTATTATTACTGCCAAATTAAAGTATAATTGAGTACTTATGCCACCTCCGCTGCCCTTGGCCCACTCCAGCCGCCGTCGGCCTTCTTCTTGTAACATCTAAAAAATAACTCCATTTGCTTGACTAGCCAACCAAGTTGTGCCTCCTATGCAAAAAAGGAACAGTTATTCAAGTTTTTATTTCATATTTGATGAATGCTTTAAAAAAAATTAAATTACTTACCATCTTCCTCTTGTGTATGCCAACAGAGGAAGAACGCCCGCGGTAGACATTAGAGGATGCCGTGGGGTTGGCCAATCGGTTCGCCTTGTTCTTGGCGGCCTCAGTCTTGAACTCCTCGCTGTCCCAGTACAGCTGAAGCTGCCGCCAGATCTCGTTCGCTAGCCACAGCAGCTTCACTAGAGACTGCCTGGCGAGAGTGAAACGCTTGCGGATGAACTTCCCTGCAAACATGTGGAATACGTGGAACATGGAAACATCATCACAGTCCCACCAGTACATCATCTGCAAAAGAAAGAAATTGTTAAAATATTTAAAAAAAAATCAATATATACCATTAAATTGAAATTAAAATAAATTACCTTCAAACTCTCGAACCAGAAATGTTGATGCTTTGGCGGCACCTGTCCCAAACATCCCCAAGGGTGGAGATAATGCCCTCGCACCACCGCGTACATGCGCTCGTGTATCTTGCGCTCAACCCTGAAATTACATATTAATTAGTGTTTATGAAAAAAAACCTAAATAAATAACAAAAATGTTTTAAAAAAATTATACTTGGCTTCGGCGAGGGTGATATACCGGCGCGCGGATGGTGGGGGGACTGGTGGTGCAGGTAGGGGTGGTGCAACCCATGGACGGGTCGGATATGCCGTCTGTGCGGAAATAGATGGTCCGACATCCTATGGGGCTGGTGCAGGAGTAGATGGATCTACCTCCTGATCCGTCATCGGCGCAGCAGTTGACTGCTCTGTCGGTGGTGAAAAGGGGGTCGGAATTCTGCTTCCCTAACCTGGGAAGCAGCACCTGCTGGTGGTGGAACCGACGGGCCATGAGCACAGCTACGACCGCGAGTACGTTCGCCTTCTGGAGGAGGAAAATCTCTAGTGACATGATCTACAATTTTTTTTCAAAATATTAGTGGTATGAATTTTTAAAAAAATATAAGTATCAATTTATATTTTAATAATGATAATTTTCTAAGTTTTTTAATAATTATGTAAACTAAATCCCAAAATTGTACACTAAGTCCCAAAAATTAATCTAATAAATGGTAGATTATTGAAATTTTCCCTACAATGTAGATTAAATCCCAAAATTCTTTCTTAAAATGTATACTAAATTTTACAATTATTTCCTAAAATGTATACTAAATTTTACAATTATTTTCTAAAATGTATACTAAATCTTACAATTATTTCCTAAAATGTATACTAAATCCTAAAATTCTTACCTAAAATTACACTGAATCCTTATATTTTCCTATATATACTAAATCCCAAAGTTTTTCCTAAAATATGATGATATATTATAATAATTAGTACCTATATTTTCCTACATCCTTACAATATATTATATGTAATTTCACATAAATTTCAAAAAATTCACAAAAAATTTAGAAAATCAACAGAAAATTTTCAAAGATACAGAATTTATAGATTTTTTTTCCAGAAAAATACAGAAAATTACAAAAAATTTCAAGGAATACTTAAAACTTACATTAAAAATCTGAAAAAATTTCAGAAATTTAGAGAAAATTCGTCAAACTATTCCAACATATATTACATTAACATTTACAGAAATTACCCAAAATTTAACAAAAATTACAGAAATTTTACACATTAATTTACAGAAACTACATTCAATTTTATACAGTAATATACAGCAAAATTCATCAAAATATTCCAACACATATTACATTTACATTTACATTTACAAAAATTAACAAAAAATTTACACACTAATTTCCAGAAACTACATTCAATTTTACACACTAATTTAGAAAAAAATTAACAAAAATTGCATCAAATATAAAACATATTCAGCTATTACACATTTTCAAAAATTTACAGAAAAGAAAAACACAAAAATACAAAATATATACATTTTCATTACAGAAAAAAAATCTACGAAATGGAGTAACGTGGTGGAGGAGGAGGTGGCGAGCACTGGTGATGGCGGAGGCGGAGCAGTCGGATGGCGGAGGAGAATTTTGGAGGGCGATAGTAGAGGCGGCGAGCACTGGCGGGGCAGAGGCGGAGGAGGCTGCAAGCACTAGCGGAGGCGATGGCAGAGGCGGCGGCGGCAGGTGGGGAGGGTTAAAGAGTGAGAGAGAGAGAGAGAGAGAGAGAGTTGAAAAGTGAGAAAAAAATCTGCTAAGGGGCCAATTTATATTAAAATTTTAGAACGGTCATATTTTGCTATGACCATTCCAATGCCCGGTCCCAATGTCAACATACTGTTAGAATAGGTGACCAGAAAGCTAATAGGTTTGGCGATTTGAAACTTATTATACAACTCGATGTAAATGTAATATTATTATGTGATGAATAAAATAAGTATTTTTCACTTCTAGTGCTTACTTTGTTGCGCTCATTTCACATTTGTGAAAACGGTGTTTAACTTATATCGCAACAAAGCCCACAGACCATGGATAACAACTCGTGCAGTTGGGCCATGCATTGGATGGTGGTCATGAAACCAACTGATTAAGAGTTGGGTCTGAAACGTTCCAAGTCGAGGACCTCGAGACAGGGCATCGAGAGTCCTATTGAGACTTGCATCAAGAGTCGTGTTCATTGGATGAGTGCCGTGTTTCATCAGCGACAGGCGTGGGACGCCTACACGATCTTGATGGGTTGGTCGACTGGGGTCGAGCCGACTGGACTGACTCGCGGGGATCATCATATGGAAGCCTTGGAGGCTTGGTCGGTATGATTGGTTTTCCCCGGTTCCGATAGTACGGGAGTAATCCTCAGGCTGTAAGATGATCATCATAAGCCTTGTCCAGTGAAGTCGGAATGTGTAGCGAGGACGGTGGATTCCCAGAAGAGGATCCATCCCCTGTCAGTATGTGACAGAGGTATCTCCTATGCACTCGGAGACACGTTCATGCTGTTTGAAGCTGTGGCCACAGTGGTTGGTCGGACATGGAATGGTTTTCTGTGTCGACGCAATGAAGCATACATGGTCTCGAGTATTAAGCATAGATGCCTAGTCAAGGATGGGAACCGACGCCCAATTCCATACCCTAGACTAAGGCAAGGAGACGGTAGACGGAAGGATCGTACCCGTACGGAATCGGCGCCTAAATGTTCACGCCAATTTACCTAGTCTCTAGTGCCATGGACCGTTGCTAGACGGCCACCAATGGTAACGGGTCCTTGTGGGACACGGGCCCAATTCTAGCTGAGGGTGAACCTAAAGGGTCACACAAATCACCGAGGAGGTTAAGAGATTGACTTTGAGTCAATCTCAAAGGATAAATAAGTAATTGGATTACTTAAGGGAAAGTCCATTAGATGGACGGGCCGATATTGTATCGGGCTTTCATTTAATCGGTAAATTGGATTTTCAATTAAATATGGAAAGTTGAGACGTTGGATCTTTTAATTGGATTATAAGATCAACGAGAATAATTTAAATGGACATTAAATTGGATTTATATTGGGTTCGTCATAATTGGATTACGATAAAACCCGGTTCGGTAAATTTTACTCGAGAGGAGAAATAATTCCTAATTTGGAATAGGAGGAAGTTGGACTTCTTCCCTTATTTAAACATGGCCGACATGCTCCCTTGGAGAGAGAAAAATCAGCCATGTTTTATGCTAGGTGGTATGTTGACTTATCTCTTTTGGAAAGAGACAAATCAACTCCAATCAAGCTCTTCCCTTTTGGTATGATTTGATCATACCACAAATTTTGGTAGGCTTGATTGAAGAATTGATGGTGATTGATTGGAATGAATCTAGACATCCTTGGATAAACCTAGACACATTCCAATAATCACATTAATTATGTATATATATTAGAATATACAACACCAAGCAAAAGTGATTCATTATTCATCTTTTTCTAGGAAAAAGGGAAGACAATTTTCGAATCCCCTCTCCTCTCTCTCAACTCTCGGCCTCTCTCCCTCTCTCACACTTATGTTCTTCACTTGATTTTGAATCAAGAAGAAGAACAAAGTAAGTTTAAGAGAGCACTAGTTCATAGTGTTCTTCTCTTAAACCGATTCCTTCTTAAACCCGTTCTTTTCTAGCAAGAAGAACGTGTGTTTCTTCCGGTGTCGTGTGGATCAGCTTTGGAGAATCCATACGTTTGGATTTCGTGAGCATTCCGGAGAAGGAACAACTCTAGTAGCCGGGAGCATACGCTAAACAATCAAAGGTAACGGTTTTACTACGCTTTGATTGATTTAATATACATCTATGCCCTATGTGTTTAAATATATATTTCTAATATTTACACATCCTACATCGAACGCCCGGTTGAGCACTCAAGGGTACACCCCTTGGGATTCGTTTATTTAAATTAGATATAAATTTACGCATATTTCTTGCTTTCTCGCTTCAGCTCGCGCTCCCGGGTGGATCCGCTTGTCCTTCAAGTGGTATCAGAGCCCGGTTCGATGTAAAGGGCATAGATTTATGTGTTTGGCATGATCTACTTGTTTTTATTGCTTTATTGGCATGTTAGATTATATATAAATGTATGAATAATATGATGATTCAATTTTTTGAATTTGATGGACTTTAGCATGCTTATTTTTATTAGATTGGATCTAAAATTGCATGTTTATTTTCAGAAAAAAATATTACTGTTATTGTGCTGAAAAAGGATGTTGAATAAAAAAAAATTGGGATCGGACGGCAGCGGCCGGCTGCGCACAACGCGCGCGCAGCCGAGGCAAGCGCACGGCACAGAGTGCGCGCAGCCGAGGCAAGCGCACGGCACAGAGTGCGCGCGCTGCCCTGTGCGCGCGGGTGGCCAGCCGGCACAACGGCTGGGCAGTTTTGTGCCATTTTTTCGACGTTTTCTGGAAAATTTGATTTTCTATATCTTCTGCACAATATTCTGAAAATATGTTAATTTTGCATTTTTGATTTTGGAATAATTGGATTATTCCTTGAATTAAATTTGCTTAATTAATTTGGGATTAATACATGCATTGGATGCATTGTTTAAAATGTCCATTAAATTTGAAATTTGAATTTTGCATATTATTTATATGTTTATGCTTTTGTGATGTTGGACATCACTTGGGTATTTGGAATATCCATTGGTATTTATGCATGATTATTTGGAATAATTATGTTATGTGTGTTGATGGAATCAACATGGGATGATCACAAGAGCCCTAGGCCATATGTATGGATAAATGTATGATCATTTATTTTTTGTTGGGTGGGGCCTGCGTGCCTCTTGTTTTGGGGACTATCATCTCCCGTATTTTCAGCCTCATGATGTTAAGGCTTGTTTTTCTTTATTACCAATGTATTACTTTCAGTTGTAATAAAGTAGATAGGATTGGTGAGGTTTTAATTTTAATAAGCAATTGGAGTAGGAGACCCCAAGGAGAAGCATCAAGGCGTGAAACAAGAAGCACTTCAAGGCCCATTGGAATGAAAATGGGTATATTATTATTGTAATAATTTAGGACCACCCTAGACAGACCATAGACTCACTGCAGGCTCAGTGGGTCGCATAGGTTGGGCTTGTGATCATCCTAACAGGGGTATGCCATTTTTTTTGCATGCGGCGCATTTATTTATTGCTTTAAATATTGGATATTTATGCATACTAAAACACCATAATGTGATGAGGTCTCGGTCACACTCAAACTCTCATTTGGTTGGACCAAATTAAATATTAGGCCCAGAACGGACTTGGATCAAAATGGTATTTTGATCTGTCCGAGTCTTCCATCCACGGCAATGTGGTGAGGAAGCTACCACTACCCAAGTGTGGTCTCACGAGTCGTGGCACACTTGGACTAGGGGAAAGCTGCACCATTGTTGTGAACAAAAAGACTGCGCTCGCTGTTTCCCTGTCTAACGAGTCGTGGGGGCGACAGTTTGAGGCATGATTTGGTTGATGGGTCGGGCCCAACACTGAGTAACATGGTTCACTTGGAGTCCTCCGAATCATGTGAATAGGTGAGGCAAAATATCTTGGGAATCTCATTGGATGAGAATGATATTGGATATCTCCCATGATGTCTTCTTCATGTGAATTGTAAAAGCGGGGCATGGAGATTACGCTTGTGGATCCCAAGCCCACTAGAAAATAGTTTCCCCGGAACTCCGCTTGAGAGTGGCGGACTTTCGTATAAATAGTGGGAGGGTTAAAGACTAAAAGATCAAGTCTTGAACTTGAACAATAATATTACCATCATCTGCTAATTTCTGCTTTACATTTTCATTAATGTAGATATGTCTAAGAACCCATTAACCATGATTCTCGAGACTAACAAATTCAACGGAACGAACTACTCGAACTGGCTGAGAAACCTAAGGATTATCCTCGGTTTCGAGAACCAAGGCTACGTCTTGGACGAGCCGCCACCGAGCGACTTACCGGAGGGGTCCACGCCTGAAGAACGTTTGACGTTCGAGAAATGGCATAAGGACAACCGGAAAGTATGCAGTATCATACTGGCTTCGATGTCTAACGACATCCAGAAGCAGTATGAGAGGCTGGACAACGTCTCCGCCATAATGCTCCGCATGAACGAGGTTTATGCGGTTCTGGATAGGCATATTAGATATGTCGCCACAAAAGCATTCTTTGGCATCAAGCTTGCTGAAGGAGCGTCTGTACAAAGTCATGGGGTCAAGATGCTCTCCCTAGTGAAGAAACTCAAGGACCTTAAAGCTGGGCTTAACAATGACACGTACATTGGCGTGATCCTCCAGTCGCTTCCTCCATCCTATGACCCGTTTGTTGTAAACTACAACATGAACGGACTTGAGAAGTCTATTCATGAGTTGATCAACATGCTGGTCCAATACGAGGCAACGACCCACAAGTCGGCGCCGGCGGTATTGATAGGAGAGGCTTCGACCTCCAAGGCGAATGGCAAGAGGGCCGGACGCTGGAAGAGGAAGAAGGGCAAAGGGAAGACGGTTGCGGCCCCTGCTCGCGCTCCGGGCGTCCCTGTTGCTCCGGTTGGACCGAGCAAAGGGAAAAGGAAGGCCCGTGGTTCTCAACGGTCCAAGGAAAATGATGTCTGCATGCATTGCCAAGGGAAAGGGCATTGGAAGAGGGAGTGCCCACAACTCCTCTCCAACCCAGGTATGTTTGTGGTTGAAGTAAATATGATTACTAATTCTGCTTCATTTGTATTGGATACCGGGTGTGGTGCTCACATCTGCAATGATTTGCAGGCACTGCAAAGACGCAGAAGGCTAACCAAGGATGAGATGATCCTGAGGCTAGGCGATAGCAAGGCCGTTGCTGCAGAGGCCGTAGGATCACTAGAGTTAGCCATTAGTAGTCATGTTAGGATTGTACTGAATGACTGTTTCTATGTACCTAGCATGATTAAAAATATTATTTCCATCCCGGTCCTTGATAAGGAGGGATATGAATTTACCATCAACAAAAATGGTTTTTTTTCATTGTTAAAGATGGTATTTCTCATCTGCTTGGTACATTGGTCAACGGTCTGTACATACTTCAACAGTCTAATTGGATTATAACTGCAGAACACAAACGAAAATGTGATGATCATAATAATGCACAGATATGGCATACGAGGTTAGGTCATATCTCTAAAGATAGGATAAGAAGGTTGGTGGACTCAAAGAGTCTAGAAATAGACGATTTGGACAACCTACCGACCTGCGAATCCTGTCTCAAGGGAAAGATGACCAAGAAACCCTTTGTTGGACAAAGTACGCTAGCCAGTGGTCTGTTGGATTTGATCCATACGGATGTCTGTGGCCCACTAAATACTCAGGCTAGAGGTGGGTACTCATACTTCATAACCTTCACCGATTATCACTCACGGTATGGTTGTGTTTACCTGATGAGGTACAAGTCTGAAGCCTTTGGAAGGTTTAAGGAATACAGACTTAAAGTAGAGAAACAAACCGATCGAAAGATCAAAGCCCTTCGGTCGGACTGAGGTGGAGAGTATTTGAGTGGTGAGTTTACTGATTATCTGAAAGAGAATGGGATTCTCTCTCAGTGGACCCCTCCTGGAACACCACAGCTTAATGGTGTGTCTGAAAGGAGGGATCGGACCTTGTTGGACATGGTCCGATCCATGATGAGTTTTACCGAACTCCCCCTTTCCTTCTGGGTATACGCTCTTGAGACGGCGGCCAAAGTTTTGAACTTGGCATCATCTAAAAAGGTATCCCAGACGCCATATGAGATATGGCATGGCAAGCCTGCCTCCTACAAATACTTGAAAGTGTGGGGTTGCCCCGCATATGTCAAGAGATTAGTGGGAGATAAACTGAACTCAAGGTCAAGTTTATGCAGGTTCATCGGCTATCCGAAAGAAACTGCGGGGTATTATTTCTATGATCCCTCTGAGCAAAAGCTTTTTGTCTCGCGAAACGCAGTGTTCTTGGAAAAGGGTTTTCCATCGGATAGTCGACGCGATGAGGTGCTCCTTGAGGAATCAAGTGAGGCACCCCATGAGGCGGCAGTGACATCTGAGCTAGTAGTTCCCACTGATATTGTTCCAGTCCTCCGTAGGTCGGCCAGAGTATTCCATGCACCTGATAGATATGGATTTTTGGGCCTGACCGGTCAGTTGGATAATGATCCAAAGACATACGGAGAAGCAATGTCGGACATCAATTCGGACAAGTAGCTTGAGGCCATGAAATCCGAGATGGACTCGATGGGTACAAATAAGGTTTGGACCCTAGTAGACCGACCCAAAGGGGTAAAACCCGTAGGGTGTAAATGGGTCTACAAACGTAAGCTTGGAGCTGACGGGGAGGTTACAACCTTCAAAGCCAGGTTTGTGGCGAAAGGTTACACTCAGCGACCCGGGGTCGATTTTGAGGAAACCTACTCGCCCGTAGAAATGGCCAAGTCCATTCGGATACTGCTTGCCATAGCAGCATGGTATGACTATGAAATATGGCAGATGGACGTGAAAACGGCCTTCCTCAACGATTTCGTAGAGGAAGAGATCTATATGGATCAGCCGGAAGGTTTCACAACTATTGGAGAAGAGCAGAAGATCTGCCATTTCCAAAGGTCCATCTATGGCCTCAAACAAGCTTCTCGAAGCTGGAACATACGTTTTGATGAAGTCATACGGGGATATGATTTCATCAAGAACGAGTCCGATCCTTGTGTATACAAGAAGATCAGTGGGAGCTCAGTTGGGTTTCTAGTACTTTACGTGGATGACATCTAGCTCATTGGGAATGATGCTAAAATGTTAGGTACCACTAAAGCTTGGTTGTCAACGCAATTCTCCATGAAGGATATGGGCGAGGCATCCTACATCCTTGGCATCAAGATCTACAGGGATTGATCTAGAAGGATGTTAGGAATAGCCTAGTCCTCGTATATTGAGAAAGTCTTGAAGAGATTCAAGATGGAGAACTCAAAACGAGGATTCCTTCCTATAAGGCATGGAATTAAGTTATCCAAGAAGCAGTCTCCTAAGATTGATGAGGAGCTTAAACGGATGTTGGACATCCCCTATGCTTCAGCTGTAGGCAGCATACAGTATGTTGTTCAATGCACTAGACCTGATGTGGCTTTCGCTTTGAGCGTAACAAGTCGATATCAGTCGTGTGCCAGGGAGGCACACTGGAGTGCAGTCACGACTCCTGAAGTACCTGAAAAGGACTAAGGACATGTTCTTGATCTATGGCGGTGGAGAGTTGATACTGGAAGGCTATAGCGACGCTAGCTTCCAGTCGGATGACGATGATGCCAAGTCTCAGTCTGGTTATGTGTTCAGACTTAATGGTGGCGTGGTTGCTTGGAAGAGTTCCAAGCAGGCTACCACGGCGGACTCCACCATAGAGTCTGAATACATAGCAGCTTCGGAAGCTGCTAAGGAGGCGGTTTGGATGAAGAGCTATATCCAAGAGTTGGGTGTAGACTATCATCGCTGAGCCAGTGGTTATCTTCTGCGATAACAACGGGGCTATAGCGCAAGCAAAGGAACCGAGATCTCATCACCGATCCAAGCATATTCTTAGACGCCACCATCTGCTCCGGGAGATGGATAGTAGGAGTGACATTCGGATGGACCGAGTCAGCCCCGCAGAAAACATAGCAAATCCACTTACTAAGCCCATGTCGCAAGTTGCCTATACTCAGCATCTGGATAAGATGGGTTTGAGGTCAATGGGTGATTGGCTTTAGGTCAAGTGGGAGATTGTTAGAATAGGTGACCAGAAAGCTAATAGGTTTGGCGATTTGTAACCTATTATACAACTCGATGTAAATGTAATATTATTATGTGATGAATAAAATGAGTATTTGTCACTTCTGGTGCTTACTTTGTTGCGCTCATTTCACATTTGTTAAAACGGTGTTTAACTTATATCGCAACAAAGCCTACAGACCATGGATAACAACTCGTGCAGTTGGGCCATGCATTGGATGGTGGTCATGAAACCAACTGATTAAGAGTTGGGTCTGAAACGTTCCAAGTCGAGGACCTCGAGACAGGGCATCGAGAGTCCTATTGAGACTTGCATCAAGAGTCGTGTTCATTGGATGAGTGCCGTGTTTCATCGGTGACAGGCGTGGGACGCCTACACGATCTTGTTGGGTTGGTCGACTGGGGTCAAGCCGACTGGACTGACTCACGGGGATCATCATATGGAAGCCTTGGAGGCTTGGTCGGTATGATTGGTTTTACCCGGTTCCAATAGTACGGGAGTAATCCTAAGACTTGAGGGATCATGGCAGTCGCGTGCACATGACGGTTGTATCTTGGCTCTGGCGAGAGGTGATCATTCTGTAAGGTGATCATCATAAGCCTTGTCCAGTACAGTCCGAATGTGTAGCGAGGACAGTGGATTCCCAGAAGAGGATCTGTCCCCTGTCAGTATGTGACAGAGGTATCTCCTATGCACTCGGAGACACGTTCATGCTGTTTGAAGCTGTGGCCACAGTGGTTGGTCGGACAGGGAATGGTTTCCTGTGTCGACGCAATGAAGCATACGTGGTCTCGAGTATTAAGCATAGATGCCTAGTCAAGGATGGGAACCGACGCCTAATTCTATACCCTAGACAAAGGCCGGGAGACGCTAGACGGAAGGATCGTACCCGTACGGAATCGGCGCCTAAATGTTCATGCCAATTCACCTAGTCTCTAGTGCCATGGATCGTTGCTAGACGACCACCCATGGTAACAGGCCCTTGTGGGACACGGGCCCAAGTCTAGCTGAGGGTGAAGCTAAAGGGTCACACACAAATTACCGAGGAGGTTGAGAGATCTACTTGGAGTCAATCTTGAAGGATAAATAAGTAATTGGATTACTTAAGGGAAAGTCCATTGGATGGACGGGCCGATATTGTATCGGGCTTTCATTTAATCGGTAAATTGGATTTTCAATTAAATATGGAAAGTTGAGACGTTGGATCTTTTAATTGGATTATAACATCAACGAGAATAATTTAAATGGAAATTAAATTGGATTTAATGTTGGGTTCGTCATAATTGGATTACGAAAAAACCCGATCCGTTAGATTTTACTCGAGAGGAGAAATAATTCCTAATTTGGAATAGGAGGAAGTTGGACTTCTTCCCTTATTTAAACATGGCCGACATGCTCCCTTGGAGGAAGCAAAATCAGCCATGTTTCATGCTAGGTGGTATGTTGACTTATCTCTTTTGGAAAAAGACAAATCAACTCCAATCAAGCTCTTCCCTTTTGGTATGATTTGATCATACCATAAATTTTGGTAGGCTTGATTGAAGAATTGATGGTGATTGATTGGAATGAATCTAGACATCCTTGGATAAACCTAGACACATTCCAATAATCACATTAATTATGTATATATATTAGAATATACAACACCAAGCAAAAGTGATTCATTATTCATCTTTTTCTAGGAAAAAGAGAAGACAATTTTCGAATCCCCTCTCCTCTCTCTCAACTTTCGGCCTCTCTCCCTCTCTCACACTTATGTTCTTCACTTGATTTTGAATCAAGAAGAAGAACAAAGTAAGTTTAAGAGAGCACTAATTCATAGTGTTCTTCTCTTAATCCGATTCCTTCTTAAACCCGTTCTTTTCTAGCAAGAAGAACGTGTGTTTCTTCCGGTGTGGTGTGGATCAGCTTTGGAGAATCCATACGTTTGGATTTCGTGAGCATTCCGGAGAAGGAACAACTCTAGTAACCGGGAGCATACGCTAAACAATCAAAGGTAACGGTTTTACTACGCTTTGATTGATTTAATATACATCTATGCCCTATGTGTTTAAATATATGTTTCTAATATTTACACATCCTACATCGAACGGCCGGTTGAGCACCCAAGGGTACAACCCTTGGGATTTGTTTATTTAAATTAGATTTAAATTTACGCATCTTTCTTGCTTTCTCGCTTCCGCTCGCCCTCCCGGGCGGATCTGCTTGTCCTTCACATACGACGTTGTTCTGAGTTGAAAATGATGCCGTTTTAATATTTTGTACTGATATTGAAACTCATAGGAATGATCATTTAATAGTTAAAGTGTACTAGTACATATCCTAAATTCAAAAACGATGTCGTTTGATGAACTGTAAGTGGTAACCGTTCCTATTATGTTCATAGACCGTTCCTATTATGTTCATAGACCGTTCCTATTTGTATTGAAAATAATATTTTATTTTCCTAGAAAACAAATAAAAATTAAGAAAAACACATTTCGAACACGTGTATGAGCGAAGAAAGGTATACAATTGGCCGTTTAAAGAATTTAAAAACATAAAATATTTTTCAAAGATTAGACACATGTTCACAATATGAAGTATATTTGTATATTTAAGTGTGTTCGTATTTCACAGATGTAACTAGCATCTTATGCTCTTTTACTGAATCGCCTAATCAAACCGTCAAAATTCCAATCAGACCGTTAGATATGATGTAGCACACAAAAGAATACATTATATGTAGTTTTGAAAATTTTGGGCGTGCGGATATCAAGATATCATTTTCGGTCAGTATTCATCGTCATAAGAACCATTGCATCCTTCAATCCGGCCATTTGATTGAAAATCAAACCATTAGATATGAAATCTTATTCATAATCTTGTACATGTTTAAAAATGGTGTCAATCCGGCTCACGAATGTTGAGATATCGTCACAATTAGGTAAAATACACATTCCAGTAACACAATTTGGAACGGCCATCTATAAAATTAGGTTCGGTTTATTATAATAATAGCTTTTAGGAACGGTTCGTGGTTACATATAGGAATGGTTTGTTCAAAGTTATGTTAGGAACGGTTGAATATAAAGTAACTACTCCAAAATTGATTTTCCCATCCATTTTTCAGAAGGCGCCAAATAAAAAATTTGGACCTATAATTGGAATGGTCATTGAAATGATTAGGCCGTTCTTAGTTCAAATTTCCCACCTATTTTTTCATTGGGCACCTAATTGAAAAGTTGTAAGTGTAATAGGAACGGTCGTAATATATATTGACCGTTCCAATTTTTAAATTTTATTCTATTATATTATTTTATAAAAAAATTAATACAATGCTTAAACCAAGGTGTATAAAAAATTAATACACCGTTCCAAAGTTATAATATTTTATAAAAAAAATTATAATTAATACAATGTTTAAACTAAGATATTTTCGTTTACAAATTTAAAAGATAACTAAGCACTACATGCTCAATAAGTCTCTTCCTCGGTGTCAACCTCGTCAAAGCGATCTTCGTCATCTTGATCTCTGGATTCACCATTTGGCGAGTGGGATGCACCTATTCCATGTTGTGACATGGATAGATCAATGACCAACTGTATACCAGCTAGATCAAGAAGTTCATACGTTTGATTGTCTGTACCAACATTTGGAGTAGGTACGACTTCATCTATCTAGTAGGCGAGCTCGGTCCATCACGAGTCATCGATTACTCTTCGAGCCTTGATTTTGCAAACAGCTTTCCAGTCGACTCTGTCTCTCTTCATGCTCGGCTAATCCGCATAGTAGACTTACACTGCTTGTTGCGCCAGTATGAATGGTTCATTCTTTTGGTAGAGCTTTTTGAAATTGACATCAACGATGTTATAACGAGGGTGTATCTTCATGCCTTTAACCGGATCGACCCCAACGGCAATTGAACAATATAATGTACATGTCCGGTATAAGTGGGCAATATAATTGAATTATCTCTTTCAGTATTCCATAAAATTCAGAATCCGTGTCTGTGTATGATGAGCTTTTAACACAAACACCAAAATTCATTGTGGACTTCCCGACATTGTGTCGTTCAGTGTGGAAATTGAAGCCATTCACAAAGTAAGACGAAACATCGTTAGTTCTGCTCTAGGGCCCCAATAATGCAACTTCAACAATTCGTTATCCGTGTGATTCAATTTGGGTTTCACCTGCAATTTATATAGAAATTAAAATAATTTATAAGAAATTGAGCAGACCGTCGTAATTTATAAGAAAGTGACACTTACACGATGCTTGAACCAATCCTTGAATTGAGTTGCCACTAGTTGATCAATTTTTAGGTCCGCCGAATCGTGTTGCTCATTCAGTTCATTCAAGAATGACTTGTATCGGGAACAATGATAATTATAATATACATGTTCAAACTGAAATGATCGAAGAGATACATATGTATATACATTATGTATCTAAAAAACTTACTCGTCGTGTGGCACAACTACTTCATAATTACACAACACGTACGTCTCGATTATATGAAGTTCCTCACTACTCAGCCACCTTTTCTTTGAGGCTCCACTTACTTGGCATGGGTGATTGAAAATGGACCGTACCATTTGATCGTCATTGCTCGTGAGATCATCGTTCTGGCCGGGTCTGCTTTGCTTGCAAAGAATGTGCGGCCTGAAGTAATGGGAAGAGAAAAGCCTGATTTCTTAGACAATGGTATGCCTCTACAATTGACGCCTTGACGTGTGATTTATTTTTCACCTTCTTCTTCAAATCGCGGAGGAATCTATTCGTACGAACATTTATTAAAATGCGAATGAAAGAAAAATAATATATATAAAAAATAAAAATTTTCTAGTGTAGTTACCTCTCAAATGGGTACATCCACCTGTATTGCACGGCTCCCCCAACGTGCGCTTCATATGGAAGGTGAACAATTAGGTGTTCCATTGAGTCGAAAAAAGAAGGAGGAAATATTTTCTCAAGGTTGCACATGATGACGGCTACACTGTCTTCCAATTCTTTTACCTTGTTGACATCTAGCGTGGTTGAGCATAGGATCTGGAATAGAAGGCTCACCTCCGTCAATGCCCCCCACACGTGTTTAGGAAGCATTTCACGGAAGGCAATCGGAATCAACTTTTGCATGAATACATGACAATCATGACTCTTCACGTCGTGCATCCATAGCTCCTTCATGTCCCTTTTGTCCACCTCAAGCTCCGACCGATTACATATGATCTTTAGATCCTTTCGTGCAGTCAGATTGTCCTTCGTTTTATCCTTTATGTCCATCATAGTATTGAATATATTGTCGAACACATTCGTCTCAATGTGCATGACATCAACATTGTGTCGTATCAGATGCATCCCCCAGTATTCAAGCTCACAAAAGATACTTTTCTTCGTTCACTTATCGTTGACACCGTAGCCTTCCGGTTCACTCAGCGGTTGTTCGACTGCAACACTAAGCGCATTGACACGGGTTCGGATCTGTTCTTAAATCAACCTCGGACGTGAAACTTTCCTTTTCATTCGATTTTTAGTGAAGGCTTTCTTGCTCCTGCGGTAAGGATGGTCCGATGGGATTACTGTAACACTATGTGGATCGTCCTGGGAGAAGGCGCGAGCGGAAGCGCGATGTTAAAACGTAAACGTAAATTAAAACATGCATAAACAGAAATATTAAAGAAGTGTTCAAGGGGTGTTCCCTTGAATCTCCCTGGCATTTGGTGTATCTCATGAATAAAAGAAAGCATGCATGATTTCATGGAGGCCATAGGATTGGAATGAAAACAGATACTACGAACGTCACTTACGCGTTGTAGAATTCTTCTTTCGGCTACACCCGTTGTTCCACATTTTGCCACCAAGATCTCAATTTAGGAATCCTCTAAATCATCCACGCAATTCACTGGATCTTGATTTTTCTCGTGCTAGCAAGAGATCAAGAGGAAAAGGCGAAATAATCGACCTAACACTATTAGGTTAACGTGATCGATTGTTAAACGTTCCTTTGTATCAAAGACAAGAGAACATGAAACACTTTTGAAGTGGAGAGGGATAGGTCAGACAAGAGAGAGAGAGAGAGAGAGAGAGAGAGAGAGAGAGAGAGAGAGAGAGAGGCGGTCTTGTGTATGTGTGTGTGTGTGTGAGATGAGAGTAGTAGAGAATGAGTGTGTGTGTGTGTGTGTGTGTGTGTGTGTGTGTGTCCTATGAGTATTTATAAGGAAGTCTTCTTCCTAATCCTACTCAAACTCTTCAAAAGAGGCACTCCTTACACAACTAGGACTTTGACCTTGTCAAATCCTAGTCAACATAGGGTTTGATTAAGTCAAACTTAATCCTAGCCCTTCATCTCAACTAGCCCCAAGATTCGATCTCATTCGTCCATCCCTTGATGGACTTTATAGAATAGACTCTTAAATCCTATTTAATAGTCCAACAATTCCTAATGGGCTTGTAATAAATATACAATAAATATCTAAGCCCAAAATCAATATTTCCATCTTCATTCTACTTAAAGATGCAAATAACCCTTCTCTTTAATTCATAAATCTAATTCATGTACCAAGCCTAATTCATCCAATTAATATTTAAAGGCTTGACACTCCAACATACTAATTAACTCATGTATGCCCTTCTCAAGTGCATTCATATTGTAGTTAATAATAAACTGGTCGAAGGAGAGTGGGAGTGATTGAAGGATCACATCAATGTACTTCTCGACATCGAGCCCCACTTTGAGGTCTTCGAGCTTTTCCACTAAGGTAAGCATCTTGACCCCATGCTCATGTACAGAGGATCGTTGGGTCATCTTTGTTTCAAAGAACGCCTTCGTGGTGACATACCTACTATGCCGGTCCGGGACAACATAGCAATCCTTTAGGCGAGCCATTATGGAAGGAACATTATCCAACCTCTCATATTGCTTTTGCATCTCGTTGGTCATTGATGTAAGTATGACGCTACGGACTTTTCGGTTATCCTTACACCAAATTTTGAACGTCTCACGTTCTTCTGGCGTGGATTCTTCCGGCAAAGTTCGAGGAAACGGCTTGTCCATGACATAGCCTTCGTTCTCATAATCGAGGACTATCCTCATATTACGCAACCAGTCATTATAGTTTGTTCCTTTAAATTTGTTTATCTCAAATATGTAGGATAACGGATTCTTAGACATGTTTAAATCTACATTTAAAATAAAAACAAGCAATCAGCAGAAATAAAGTGGTGCTAAATAACAAATTAAAGACTTGGACTTCAGTCATTTAATGCTCCCACTATTTCTATAAAAACACTCCACTCTCAAATGTTGTTTTTGGGAAACCTTTTCCCAGTGGGCTTGGGACCCATAAACGAAATTCTTCATACCCCGCTTTTACGATTCGCACGGAAAAAAGCTTTGTGGGAGGTATTCCATACCATTCTCATCCAACGGGATTACGAAGATATTTTGCCTTTACCATTTTACGTGATCCCGAGGACTCCAAGCGAATCACATTATTCAGTTGTTAGACCCAATCCATCAGCCGAATCATGGTACTTACTGCTACCCCTACGACTCGTGAGACAGTAAACAGGATTGTATTCACTTCGTTCACAACAAACATGCAATTTATTTTCAGGACAGAAGACGTGCCACGACTCGTGAGACCACACAATTGACTGAAACTAGCTTCCTCACTTTACCATGGATGGAAGGCTTGGACAAACAACTAAAGTTATAGTCCATTTATTAAGGTTCTAATATTCTAGCTTGGTCCAACGAAGTGAGAGTTTTGATAGATCGAGACCTCATCACACAATATATATACACATATAATTTGCATGCTTCAACAAGAACATGATAAATAAACCATTCATCCATCATACATTCCACATGCAAAATAAAAGCCTAGCACACTCCTGTTGCATGATCACAAGCTCAAGTCCTATGCGTCCCACTGAGCCTGCAGTGGATCTATGGTCAATCTAGGGTTGGTCCTACACTATTACATTTAATAGTAGAAACCCATCAACACACTGATGGGCCTTACCTCTTCATCCACCGGGCCTCCAAGGCTTCAGTCTCCTTGGACTGTTCCTTCTAGGCCTCCTTTGGGTTCTTCCTTCTAGGCCTTCCTTCATCTTCTTCATTGCCTGCGTGCGCGGCCCTGGCTAGCCGGATCTAACTTCCGCGCGCGCTGGATGCGCTGGCCGGGTGGCCGCGGGCAAGCTCTCCTGCCTGCATGCGCGCCCAGCCGCGTTCCCTCGTGCGCGGCCGGCAGGCTGGTCTTCCCCCTGCCGTGCACGATGGGCACGCTGGCTGGGTGCCTGCGCACAGGCTCCTCTACTTGTGCACGCACCTGGCCGGGCCCCTTGCACGTGCGCCCAATATTTATAAGGAAGTCGTCTTCCTAATCCGACTCAAACTCTTCAAAATAGGCACTCCTTACACAACTAGGACTTTAACCTAGTAAAATCCTAGTCAACATAGAGTTTGATTAAGTCAAACTTAATCCTTGCCCTTCTTCTCAACTAGCCCCAAGATTCGTTCTCGTCCGTCCATCCCTTGATGGGCTTTATGGAATGGACTCTAAAATCCTATCTAATAGTCCAACAATTCTCAATGAGCATGTAATAAATATCAAATAAATACCAAAATCGAAAATTAATATTTCCATCTTCATTCTACTTAAAGACGGAAATAGCCCTTCTCTTTAATTCATAGATCTAATTCATGAACCAAGCCTAACTAATCCAATTAATATTTAAAGGCTTGACACTCCAAAAGAGACCTAATTTAATTTAATTTAATTGTTTGACCTCCCGAAATTAATTCCTCTGTTTTCAGTGAATTGAGTGTGACTCTTTAGGTTCACCCTCAGCTAGACTTGGGTGAATATCCAATTATCTTATGATAGGAGTTCGTCCGTTACCATGGGTGGTCGTCTAGCAATGGTCCATGGCACTAGATACTAGGTGAAATCATGGCGTGGACGTTTAGGCCCCGAATGTGTATGAGCATTGTCCATCCGTCTACTATCTCACAACTATTTTTCTAGGGTATGGATGTTAGGACGTCGGTACCCATCCTATAAGCCAATACTCGTTTCCCACTGAAACGTCACTGGAATCTTATCCCACTGTTCAGTCACTGTGGCCACATATTTTATAAGGAACGAGTCTCAAAGTATAGGTGAGACACTACTGTTAATAGTTTGACAGGAGACGGATTCCGTCTTCGGACCTACTGTCACACTACACATCTTGACTGCACTAGATAGGGCTTATAGCAACTAAATCTCTCGACTTGGTAACCTCTTGCCAAACCTAAGATACAGGCATGGTGTGCATGTGACCACAGTAATCCCTCAAGTTCGAGGACCAATCTCGTACTATTGGAACCAGGAATGCAAGTCATACCAATAAACCTTACTCAAGGTTTCCCATATGACAATTCCCACGAGTCACCTCAGTCAGCCAACACCAAGCTGGCTAACCCACTAATATTGCATGGACAATCCTCTGTTAGAATAGGTGACCATCAAGCCAATTTATTGGCTCTTTGTAAACTATTCTATACGATCTTTTTCAATAATATGTTAATTTAAGAAATGTTCTTTGGCCATCTTCATCATATGCTTTTAACATTATATTTATATGAGCATTTGGTTGAAGCCCTTAGATAATTATGCTACGGGGTTGGCTCGCGCATATGATGGCGACCATGAAACCAACCTCTATGGTTTGATCTAAAATATTCCAAGTCAATGAATCGGTCGAGACAGGGCATCGACCATTCTTTAAAGACTTGCACTAAGTGATGCGTTCATATGATGAATGTCCAGTTTCATAGACAGAGACGTATGACGTCTGCGCACTTTAGTGGGTGCTTGATAAAGAGTTATCAAGTTCACTGAATTGACTCGCATGAGTTGTCATATGAAAGCCCTATATGGCATGATCGGTATGACTAAAACTCCTAGGCTACGATAGTGCATTAACTAGTCCTCAGACTTGAGGTTCCACAGTAACCTTGTGCGTAGGACGGCTATAACTTGATCATGTACAATGTGGTCTCAGGTTTCATCCTGGATCACTATACGGTCATGTTTCAGACATAGTTGAAGCATGCATGGAGGTTGGTGAGTTCCAAGATAGGATATGTTACTTATCATGAGATGATAACGAACCTCCTATGTTCTCTACATTATGCGTTCCTCGAAACCCATGGCCATGGCTATTGATCAAATAGGAGAAAGGGTTTTTTCTATATTGATAAATTGGAAGCATAACTCGAAGAGTTGATACATAGACATCAAAGTCGATAATGGGAATCGGTAACTAATTCCATGCCCTAGACTTTGATCGGGAGGTTAGGAGCGGAGGGACCATATCTGCATGGTACGCGTAGGTCACAGGTTCACGCAATAATTCACCTATTCTCTAGTGTCATGGACCATTGCTAGATGGCCACCTATGGTGACGGGTACCCTCCAATTAAGGAGTTAATTGAGGGTGATTAATTATGATAAGATCTAATTAATCTAATGCAAGTAAGTTGCTAATTAAATTATATATACGATACAAGTCCAAGTCTAGCTGAATAGTGAACCTAAAGGGTCACACACAAATCCATGATGGAATTATTGGAATTAATTTATAGAATTAATTATAGAGAATAAATCAATTAATTTAAGGAGTTAAATTAATTGATTGAAATGATTTATGAAATCATTTGATGGGAATGTTAAATAATATGATTATTTAATATGGAGTCTAAATTCACAAGCATTAATTTGATTAAGTAAGACTTGTGATAGATTAATTAAGATGAATCTATTTGAGCTTGAAAATCAATTAGATTAATTGATTTGGGTTTATATTTAATCAAGGAATTAAATATTATGGGCTAAATAATTAGTTGAGAATTAATTAAAATTGGACTTAGTTCAATTGAAAATTAATATAAAGCCCAAGACCTTAGCCCAAGCCCACAAGGTGAGATTCATTGAACATAGACATGACTTGTTTTCATCTTTTGATGAAAAAGAAAATATGAGTCATGCTAAAACTTGTCTATAAAGAAGAAAAGTGTAAAAGGCGAAAAGATGAGTCATGCTAAAGCTTGTCTATAAAGAAGACAAGTGTAAAAGGAGAAAAGATGAGTCATGCTAGAACTTGTCTATGAAGAAGACAAGTGTTCTAAGAGCAAGACAAAAAAGGCCTTGTCTACATTCATTGTAACTAGTGCAAAGGAATGCCTATAAAAAGGGGTACAAAGCAAGAGATTTATATACCGATTTCTACATACAAAGATACAATATTGGATCTTTTAATTGGATTAAAAGATCAACGGGAATTATTTAAGTGGACATTAAATTAAATTGGATTTAATTTTGGGTTCGTCGTAGTTGGATTGTGGTAGAACCCTGTCTGTTAAATTTTGACCCGAGAGGTGTGTTAATTCCATTTATGGAATAGGAAGAAGTTGGACTTTTTTCCTAAATAAGCATGGCCGAAAATTGCCACCTTGGACGGAGCAAAAATCAGCCATGTTTGGATGCTAGGTGTTAGTTGACTTGTCTTTTTTGGTAAGAGACAAATTAACTCCAATCAAGCCCTTCTCTTTTGGTATAATTTGATCATACCTTAAGGGCATGATTGGTATGTAGGAATGATATTGAGTGGCAATGAAATTAAATTGGGAATGGAATAAAGATGGGAAAGGAATCACATTTGAATAGCAATCCTATGATTGGTATACACAAGAATTAGAAGGCAATGGAATAAATCATTTCTTAATTGATTGTATTCACATATTGATAATAAAAAAGGAACGGTTATTAATAGAATGAAATTACTCTCATGACAAATTTGCCCTTTAATATATTTTTGTTTTGGGAACATTGAATGCATTTTATAATAGTAGTATTTTCAAAAATTACTTATAGAATGTTATAAGCAATTTATAAAACATCTCATATATGAATAAACAAATCTATGAGAAAAAAATATTTATTTACTTAGAACACATAGATAATATTTTTTCTGCAAAATATATTATATTAATTTGAACAATTTAATTAATTAATCTAATTTAATCACAGACATTTATCACTTTGTCTGAATATTCAATAATAAAATATGAGCCACCTTTTATGAGGATTAATTTTTAATAATAATATAAAATAATTTTCAGAAGATATGTGTGGTATATATTAACAAAAAAATTGCATAATAAAAGCAAGAAAGTTGGTTAAGAGGGGATGAATTATGAACAAGCATGGTGGACGCTGAGACCGACTAATGAGATGAAGTGATATTGGTTGGTTTTTCCTAGCACTTTTGTTGTTTTTATATGTTATTTTACGTGGTTTCATCATAATCATATGATTTTTCTTCAGCAGTAGTATTCCCACATGAACGAAGAAAGAAATTAATCAGTACTCATACAAGAAGAAGATATTAAAAAGGTGAGAGCCAATAAAATTTATTTGGTAATTTTGATAGTTATATACTTAAAAAAAACATTTAATAAGAATCTGATGATAGAAATAGGTTTTGTTTTGGTTTAGGATAATTTTGTGAAGAAAATATTTTTTCCATTCCCAACATCATAGGAATAGGTAATACCATGGTGTGGGGATGGAATCACTAATCCCTTTCCTAAGGGAATAAGGAATCCTATGGAATGACGGATTTCTTTCCTTAGTCATACCAATCATATGTATAGGAATGGACTTGGGAATGTCAATTCCATTTCCACCTCATTCCCTCATACCAATCATGACCTAAAAGTTGGTAGGCTTGATTGAAGAATTGATGGTGATTAATTGGAATGTATCTAGACATCCTTGGATGAACCTAGACACATTTCAATAATCACATTAATTATGTATATATATGATATACTAACACCTATTGATGATGAATTTCATTATTCATCTTTTTCTAGGAAAAAGATGAAAACTCTCCATACACTCTCTCACTCTCTCTACTCTCAAAATCGTCTTCGTTGCTTCGTTGATTTATGATCAATTGAAGGACAAAGTAAGATCAAGAAGGAACACTAATTTGATAGTGTAATCTCTTCTTTGATTTCATCCTCTAGATCCATTTTTTCTAATAAGAAAAACGAGATCTCTCCTGGTGTGGTGTGGACTACGTTAGAGGGTCTCTACGTTGGGACCTCGCATGGACGAACGTCGGGCCGATCCGCTTTCCTTCAAGTGGTATTAGAGCCCGAATCTAATGGAACATATTACCACGCCTGGATGTGAAATCTTAAGATGGTCGTAGATTTCAAAGAACCAAACTTATATTTTGGATAAGGTTTTTCCTCAGACCATGCCGGAAGGGTCATCGCCCAAATAACGTTTAACGTTCAAGAAGAGGCTTGATGACAACTGGAAGGTCTGCAGCATCATACTGGCATCCATTGATAATGAGATGCAGAAGCAGTATGATAGTCTGGACGATGTTGGCTCGATGATGTTTCAATTGTAGCAAGTCTATGCCGTCCCAGACCGGTATGTTAGATATGCTGCAATGAAGGCATTGTTCAGAGCGAAGACGATAGAAGGATCGTCGGTACAAGAGCATGGCGTGATGATGCTATCCCTTGTGGAAAAACTCAAAGACCTCCAAGCCGATCTCGAAAGAGAGATGTACATCGACGTGATCCTTCAGTCTCTTCTCCCCTCACTCGACCCATTTATAGTCAACTACAACATGAATGGGCTTGAGAAAGACCTTCATGAGTTGATAAAAATGTTGGTCCAGTACAAGGCAACAATTGAAAAATCTGCCGCCGATGGTACTAGTAAGGAGGCTTCAACCTCTGAAGCGAAAGGCAAGGGTGCCGGACGCAAGAAGAGGAAGAAGGCTCAAACAACATCAGCCGCTGCCAGCACTTTGAGTGCTCCTATTACACCGTTAGGCGGGGGTAAAGGAAAGAGGAAAAGGGTTCGGTAGTCAGAGGTTCCAAATGATGTTTGCATTAACTGTGAGACAAGGGACATTGGAAGAGGGAGTTTCCTAAAGCCCCTCTCCGATGAAATTGACATTTGAATTGAGTATCAACATGATCGTTGTTCTGTTCTTTGGTATTGGATACCAGTCGTTCATAACCTGTGAATGGTTCACAGGTGATAATAAGGAATAGAAAGCTAAGACAGACAATCCTAAGGTCTAGCAATGGCGAAACTGTTGCTGCAAAGACTAAGGACTAGTTAGGCTTAGTAGTAATCATGTTAAGATTGTGTCTGCGGGAATTATGTAACCTAGCATGATCAAAATATGTTACATAAATTGTTGGACAATTTTGGATACAATAATTTGATCAATAAAATTACTTTTATTTTGAGAACTCAAAAACAAATGACTAAAAATGGATATAATCAAGATGAACTTATGGATTTGGTATCCATGGCTAGGTCAGTTTCCTTTTAAGTTAAGGATGAGGAAGTTAGAAGATCCAAAGAGTCCAGCAATAGATGATTTGGATCTGCTAGCTTGCAAATCTTCTCTGAGAAGGAAAAGACTAAAGAACCATTTTGTTAGACAAAGTGGGCTTGCCGATAGTCTATTGGATTGGATCCAAAAAGACTTCTGTGGATTACTGAATACATAGGACTGGAAGAGGGTTCACAAGTCTAAGAACCTTTGGTAGGTTCGGGGAATTAGACTTGGAGTGGTGAACCAAACTGGTCTCCTTGCGATTGGATCGAGAGAGTGTGTATTTAGTGGGAGCGCCAATACCCTATTGGATTAGATCCAAAAAGGATATCCGTAAGGTTACTGAATACACAAGACTAAAAGAGGATTCACAAGTCTAATAACCTTTGGTAGGTTCAGGATATTAGACTTGGAGTGGTGAATGGTTACCTTTAGATGAGATTGAGAGGACGTGTATTCAGTGGGAGTTCTCGAATATCCAAATGAGAATGGAAAATCTCAATTAGTGAAATTCTTCTTGAAGCGGCCATGGTTGAATGGTCTCTGATAAGGGAGAAAACGAACCCTGTTGGACTTGGTTCGCTCGGTATTTCACTGAAGTTACCTTAGCCCATCTAGACATAGACTTGAAAGTTGCTAGGTTGAGAAACATGCACTTTCTTAAATTCATGATCTAGTTACCATATTGGATATGGTTTGGAAAACCTGTATCCTACAAAGTTCTTTAGTATATGGGATGGTCCTGCATATGTCAAAGGACTAGTAGGAAGACAGACTAGATCGAGTGTCTGATTTGTGCAGGTCTAGTGCAAAATAAATGCAAACATCAGGTTATTTCAGACTAATTATATTCCAGTCCTCCCAAGGACGACTAGAATACCTTAGATACCTGATGAGTACAGGTTTCTGGGTCCGACCGATCAATTAGAGCATGATCCAAAGGACATATGGAGAAGCGATGTTGGACATCGGGATTGGATCAATGGCTTGGAGCTGTGGGATCTGTCTTGAAATTCAAACTGGGTTTGAGATTTCATATAACTGGAATATTCGTTTTGACGAAGCCATACGATGTATGACTCGGTCAATAACGAGCATTGGTGTCAGTGGGAGTCTGGTAGTCTTCCAAGTGTTAAGTGTGTAACGTCTTATTCATTTGGAATGAAATTAAGATGTTAAGAAACACTAGAAACACGAGCATTGTTCACGCAATTCTCCATGAATATGGCCAAGCTATCCAAAACTTAGTCACCATTGACTAATGAGGAAGCGTAGATGTTTACATCCCCTATGTCTTTGCCGTACGCAGCATGGGTATGTTGTTCGGTGCGCAAGGCCTGATGTTGCTTATGCATCGTACATAACAACGGATATCGGGTGTGTACCGATGAGGTAATAGACAGCAGTTGAGAGCACTCTTTAAGACCTGAATAAGGATTAGAGAAGTGTTCTCGATGCACGGTTTATGGAGAGTTGATTCTAGAAGGCTATAGTGATACTAGCTTCTAGAATCATGTGAATAATATTTAGTCTCAATATCTATGTATGTTCGGACTTAATGGTGAGTGTGGTAGCTTGGAAAGGTTCCAAGCAGGATACACGATATTTCATCACGGTCGAATATATGCCAACCTTGGAAGTTGTTTCTGGAAAGTGGTTTGGATGAAAATAGCACCCATTGGATGGATGTAGTGCCTAGCACGGCTGAGCTAGTAGTTGCCTTGAGGTTGACAACTAAGCTATGGCTAAAGCCTTTTGGGCCCGAGATCTCATCACAAGATCCATGAAAAATTCTTAGACAGCCACCATCGGTAGGTAGTGATGGTAGGAAGAGGCAAGATATGGTTGGACCGTATTACCTCGGCAGAAAAATAAAGTAGACCTACAAGACTGAGCCGGTATCGCAGATTACTTATTCTCAGAAGGTTCTGAGTTACATGGGTAATTGGCTTTGAGGTCAAGTGGGAGATTGTTAGAATAGGTGACCAGAAAGCCAATTAGATTGGCGGTTTTGGGAACTATTCGTCAATCTTTATTAATACAATATTATCCTAATGAATAGAGTAAGTATTCATCACTGGCACATGTTTGTTGTGCTTACTACTAACGTTGAACGGCGTTTCAACGTCACAACAAATGCCCACAGACCAATTGGATAACCCATGTAGTTGGGCTGCGCATTGGATGGCGGCTATGAAACCAACTTCTGAGGGTTGGTCTGAAACATTCCAAGTCGAGGACCTCGAGACTGGCCATCGACTGTCCTATTGAGACTTGCACTAAGTATTGCATTCACTGGGTGAGTGCCGAGTTTCATCGGCCACAGACGAAGGTCGTCTATGCAATTTTAGTGGGTTAGTTGACAAGGTGGTCGAGTGACTGAAGTGACTCACGGCAATCATCATATGGAAGCCTTGGAGGCTTGGTCGGTATGACTGGAATTCCCAGTTCCGATAGTATGGGATTAGTCCTCGGACTTGAGGAATCATGCCAGTCACGTGCATATGAAGACTGTATCTTGGATCTGGCGAGAGGTGATCATTCTGTAAGATGGTCATTACAAGCCTTGTCCAGTGCAGTTGGAGTATGTAGCGAGGACGGTGCATTCCAACATAGGATCTGTCCCCTGTCAGTATATGACGCTGATGTCTCCTATGCACTCTGATATGGTTTAGACTCTGAAAGTCTATGGCCATAGCAATTGATTGAGTAGGAAAGGGTTTCCTACGTCGATCGATAGAGTAAACGCATCTCGGGTATGAAGCATAGTTGCTTAGTCAAGGATGGGAACCGATGCCTAATCCCATACCCTAGACTAAATCTGGGAGACGGTCGACAGTAGGACCGTACCCGTACGGAATCGACGCCTAAATGTTCACGCCAACATTCACCTATTCTCTAGTGCCATGGACCGTTGCTAGACGGCCACCCAAGGTGACGGGCTCCTGTTGGACACGAGCCCAAGTCTAGCTGAGGGTGAACCTAAAGAGTCACACACAAATCATCGAGGAGGTGAAGAAATTGACTTGGAGTCAATTTCAGAGGATGATAAGTAATTGGATTACTTAAGCGATTGTCCATTGGATGGACGGGCCGATATTGTATTGGTCCCTCGTTTAATCGGTAAATAGGATTTATTGATTAATATGAAAAGTTGAGATATTGGATCTTTTGATTGGATTAAAAGATCAACGGGAATTTTTAAGTGGACATTAAATTAAATTGGATTTAATTTTTGGGTTCGTCGTAATTGGATTATGGTAGAACCCGGTCTATTAAATTTTGACCAGAAAGGTGTGTTAATTCCATTTATGGAATAGGAAGAAGTTGGACTTTTTTCCTAAATAAGCATGGAATTGCCACCTTGGAGGGAACAAAAATCAGCCATGTTGGATGCTAGGTGTTAGTTGACTTGTCTTTTTTGGTAAGAGACAAATCAACTCCAACCAAGCCCTTCCCTTTTGGTATGATTTGATCATACCTTAAAAGTTGGTAGGCTTGATTGAAGAATTGATGGTAATTGATTGGAATGTATCTAGACATCCTTGGATGAACCTAGACACATTTCAATAATCACATTAATTATGTATATATATGATATACTAACACCTATTGATGATGAATTTCATTATTCATCTTTTTCTAGGAAAAAGATGAAAACTCTCCATACACTCTCTCACTCTCTCTACTCTCAAAATCCTCTTTGTTGCTTCATTGATCTATGATCAATTGAAGGACAAAGTAAGATCAAGAAGGAACACTAATTTGATAGTGTAATCTCTTCTTTGATTTCATCCTCTAGATCCACTTTTTTCTAATAAGAAAAACGAGATCTCTCCCGGTGTGGTGTGGACTACGTTAGAGGGTCTCTACGTTGGGACCTCGCGTGGACGAACGTCGGGAGGAATCAATGCGTGTAGCCGATCAAAATACAAAATCGAGAAAGGTATTCCGCTTTATATCTATGCTCTCGGTTTCTTCTTTATTCTATAGCCATGAACGCTTATTTATTTTATATATGTTTATATTCTGCGTTTATACACCGATAGCCCGGGAACGTTCAAGGGAACACCCCTTGAACGCGATTTAAATTCTTTTATTACGCAAGTTTTTTTATCTCGATCGCGCTTCCGCCGCGTTCCCGAGCCAATCCGCTTTCCTTCATTCTCTCCTTCAAAGCTAGAAAGTCTAGCTTCCACTTTAGCCTTGGTCTTATGTTCATTTCTCATCTCCAAAAGAGAAGAATTCCCTTGATTTCTCCATAGATCAATAGTTGATCTACCATAATCCTCCAATACCTACTAGCATAAGTTTGAGGGTGATTCCATCATAGGTGGTGTGAACTAACTTTAAAGGAAGACACTTGTGTTCCTACCGCGAACAACAATTAAAGGCGCTTCCGTTTTGATGTTCCACCAATTTTAAGGTAAGGTTGTTCTTGAGAAAGTTCAAGTAACCAACATCAACCGGAGAGTAAGAAAGGTTATTTTCTCTTAACCATTCAATTGAGATCCTTTTATGCATGAGATCCACATCGTAATAGCAACGAGATGGGCGATTTGATCGCTAATTATAATATTATTTATAAATAAAATCTTAATTCTGCTGCATTTAACGTCTCGGGGCTTATATGAAGCTATCATCCTCGTCCCTCATCGATGAAATGCGACTGCAATCATTTAGTGCAAGTCTCAAATAGACTCTCGATACGCAATCTCGAGGTCCCTTGACTTGGAGTATTTCAGAGCAATCCAAATAAACTGATTTCATGACTGCCATCCTATGCGTAGTCCAGTTTTTTGGATTAACCTTTCCGGTCTGTGGGCTTTGGTTGTGCATTGTACAGTCATAGATATCGAGCAGTAAGTGAACACAATCAAAGTATTAATGCGGCAACTGAACATCACTTTTATTCACAATAAACTTATTTACACCACGAATGTCAGAATTAGGTTACATAAGCATAACAAGATTGACTTCACAATCACCTATTCTAACAGAAACTGCATGTGGCAGTCAACGGCTCCAGGTAGACATCGATAAGACATTTCAGATTGGATGGGTCAAGGATCACCATCGTTAGGAACATATACTCAGACTTCATGCACATTCCCGGTGGGAGATTGCACGGTGTAAGTGTTACGGGCCAACATGAGTAAGTTTTACCATACTGCCCGTGCGGTGCAAACCCATCCGTGCACAGCCTAGTCTAACATTACGGGGCTCAACTACAAAATCAGGATATATCCGGTTAAAATGCTTCCAAGCCTTTGCATCGGATGGATGACACATGAATCCCTCCTCCGTTTAATGGCTGGCATGCAACGTCATGTGCTCGGCAGTGGCCTCCAACGCATACAACTTCTGCAGCCAAGGGGTAAGCGGCAAGTACATAAGAATGGCATACGGGGTCTTGCATCTAGGATTTCTCACCCTGGTGGGCATGTACCTAGCGTCCAAAACTTACAATATTCCATATCAATGTCGTCCTTCCAGTATAGCGTGCAGCTATTTTTACACGCATCGATCTTCTCAACTGGTAAACCCAAGTCTCTTATCAATTTCTTCGTACTGTAATAATCAGGGGGGAAAATGTGATTGCGGGGCATTATAAGATCAATTCACTAGCACAATTGATCATATGTTCGCTCGAAAAAAACCCCTTCGGCCTTGATATTCACCAAACTAGCAATTGACGCCAACTAAGATTGAGTGCAATAGTTCCACAACGGTTGGTCGCCAACATGAACTACATCAAAAAAAATCGTCTGACATCACAGACACATAATCATAGGGCCCCTAACCGTAAAATAAATTAGGCCTGACATCAGAAGGACAATACCGAGTACCATCATCAGGCACACCCTCCTGGTTATAAGAAGATCAGAAAGACGGCCCGACGGCATCAAAAACCATCCTCTGCCCAATCTATCTGAGCCACATCACCCCAATGCGAACTATCCTTCTCGTGAGCGGCTGGCGTTTGCTGCTGTAAACAGGGGGGTGGTCAATGCGTCAAAGTATACGTGCACCCTCTCCTCACCATGCGAATTTCATTTATAATACTCCAACATAAATCCTTTCATATACAAGTCAAAATTTACCTCATCCAGTGTTTTGAACCGTTTGTTTTTGCACTTTCGGTACAGACCCTTAATCTTGTCCCCATCCATATATGCACGCTGAGACTTGGCCCATTCTAGAAATGCAGTAACACCATCCTCAAACTCCAGCGTCACACCTAGCAGGTCTCGAACATACATCCATCTCTACAACTGTCTTAACATGATAAGTCCTATGTACACAAGCAATTCACAACAATAATTAAACAACCAGAATAAATATATATATATATATACACAACCATTAAAGGGTTTCAACTTGTTATATGAACAAAACACCTTCAAAGATCAATGCAAATTTAGCGGAGATTGTTGATATTGTCTATTTTACTTATACAGAATCAAGAGAGGAAGTTAGAAAAAAAAAATTAAGGGAACATATATATAAAATAATATTGGAACGGGTATTGGAATATTATTTGGAACACCTGAACTAGCCATTAAAATATAGCCGTTGCTTTAGCATTAGGAACGGCAATACGAATGCTAAGCTATCTGTTAAAATATAGTCGTTGAAGCATATTTGGAACAGCAATCAGAATACATAATTTATTATGTATGCGGACCGTTCCTGATAGTAACATATGTTGGAACGGTCATTGGAACTCTCACTTCATTTTCATAAGACTCATAATTAGGAACGGTCATTGCATTACATTGTTTACATAAAACATAAAAAAGTCTCGGTTAGCACTACATTTTGGAGCGGTCAGCCAGATGTTCCAATTGGTCTCGAATTTTGGAACACGGGTAGGAATGGTACTGTTCTTAGGTCAAACCGTTCCAAGTTCCACACATGCGTTCCAAATGGAATGTCAAAATATATCCGTGCCCTTTTTGGAACGTTACAATAGTTCTGTTCCAATACGTGTCGATTTCAAAAAATACGAGAGTGACGTCAACATTGGGTTATTGTTCTACAATAGTTCTATTGACCATTCCAATTTGAACTGGAATTTGGAACGGTCGTTCTAAACCGTGCCAAATTCCTGCATATTTTTTTTTGTAGTGTTTAACATTGTGTTTGGTTTTGTTTTTTTGAGTGTTTTGTTTTGTTTTGTGGAGATAGAGAGAGAATAATAAAGATATATAAGTGTGTATTAGAAATAGGGTGTATGTATGCGTTTGTTTTCGGGGTTAATTTTAAATAGTGTAAAAAAAGATATTGTATGTATTGTGTTGTATATTAGGAGACAAAAAAACATTATTCATTATCAAATCATGTCTCTTTATATATTTTTATAAATGTATATATGTATATAGTAATATTTATTTGTTTGTAGGTTTAGTTAAATTATATAATATATTATTGTATAGGGGATTGGACCAAAACCTCCCAAAACACCCAGTGAAGGTATTTTGGAAGTAGGCCATATTTGGTTTGATTTTGCCAATTTTAGTTTTTTTTTTTCAGAAATTTGGCCGGAAAATTGAATGTTACTTGCACATGACCTAATTACATTGCAATTTTAGTCCTGTAAATCAATTCGTATAGGATAAAAAATGACAACCCAACAATTCGTAGGGAACATGAAATGCCAACCCTCCATAAATAACAAGACTAAAATTGCAATTTTTCCTAACAATTATTAATTCATAACTTTCTTTTATATATGTAAATGATAAATTACATATCTAATATTACATTTAAATTTCAAATTTTGAATACAAATTATTACATTATTTATCAAACAAATATGTTAAAAGTTAATAAGAAAACTAAACTAATTATTATTACATGAATTACAAGGAACAACTAGCAACATTGTAATTGTCAATTTCAAACTGAATGAATCAAATCAACTACGTACAAAACATACAATCAGGAAAGTAAATTAAATAATTCTAGGTAATAAGAAATAATTGGAAACTAAAACTTGAAAGGGTATTAATTATCTAGGCGTGCTAACTAATTAGAGGTCAATAATTACCTATTTAATACGAAATTAATAATTAATCTTTTTTTATAAAGCAATTATTTATCTGATAATTAATTAATTAATTTAGTCTTTCTTTTCTTCAGAATCCCACTTGTCATCCATGGAAGAGAAAATGAGATCCATGCTATTGCTGCTGGTGCTGCCAGAATTAAACATTGTCTCAGCCATATCCGCCACCGCCAGCTGGTAGTCCGGGAACCTTGGGGCGGAAGCGCCTGCGCTGCCGCTCCCAGCAGCCACGGTGCTGCTGCCGGCGGAAACACCGCCAAGATCATGAAAGATTTGCATGGAGAGCCAGTCATGATGAGTAGTAGGGAGTGAGGAAGAGAAGGGTAGTTCCGACGCCGGAGGGTGCACGGCGGTGGTGGTGGTGGCTGGTTGCAAGGGTTCCGGCGGCGGGACGGCGGCGGAAGGGGCGGTGGAAGACATGTGGCAGGTGTGGGTGCCTCGGTAGGTGACCTCGAATGTGAAGAAATCATGATCTAATCGTTGGACTTGCTTCTTGGCGGGGCATTCATAGAATTTTTGGTGTGTGCACCTGTAATAACTCCTGTACATAATGCCATTTCAACCCCACTTTAGCTCAATTATGTTCATATATATAGTTTCTTATTTTTGGAACTTTTCTCAAAAATTTGTCTGGAATTAGGGTTTTCTATTTTTTGTTTTTTTTTTCCAAGTGCGATAATTTCACCATCCTTCCCTAAGATTTTGTGTAATTACACGTAAACCCCTTATAGTTTAAAAATTTACATCTAGTATCCCTGAAATTTGTTTTCGTCTAACAAATAAGTCCCACTATTAGTGAAAATTCACAAATTTTGCTTAAATTAACAAAAAAGAAGAATTAAAATTCATATTTAATCCAAATTGACTAATTACCGGTTTACTGCAGGTCAAACAAATCTTTTTATGACCAAATTACCCTTATACATCTTCACACATTAATGCATGTGAGGTGGTATATCTTCACCCTTATAAGGATAGTTTAGTAAAAAAAATTGTTTGTTCTATAATAAGTTAAGTCAATCGAGAGTAAATATCAATTCTCATTCAATCTTTTTTTCTCTTGTTAATATCAACAGATTCGGTGAATTTTTACTAAAGGGCGAACCTATTTGTTAGACAGACTAAATGTAATTTTACAAATCACAAGGGGTCTACGTGTAATTACACTAGACCTCATGTTCCAATTATATGATTACATCAATATTTCACTAAATTGAGCAATACATCGATGTAGCTAAAAATATAAAATAAATTATGACAAACTCACGTAAAGTAATACAAATTCGCACATATATGATGGGGAATAAGCTTCTTTATTAGTTAGATTATGGGGTGTGTATGTGTTGTTTTCTAAATTAATTCTAGCTCGAATTGGATCTAGCAAGACGTAAACAAATTACACAACTAGTGTAATTGATGTATAATTTAAAAAAAATAATTAATCACATTGCAAATGTATTAAATTGTTATGTGATTAATAGGTGGGTTATATCAGATGCGATCTGAATAAAGTATATATATATATTGTGTATGTATATGTATAATTATTACATATACGACATTGATAGGGGTTAATTCAATGAGATTTGGACATGAAAATTATAAGGTTTTATAGGAATTAGGATTTGATGAATGTGGGCATAAAAATTAGGGTTTATAATAATACAGTAGATGTGAATTTACAATATCTTTTAATTTAAATTTTACAAGCTAATGGTTGGATCTTATTTTGTTTTTGCAAATTCTTTTGAACAATTAAGACTAAATACACTAAATCGGCACCTTACATATTCTCAATTGAGATATATCTATATATATAGTGTATATAATTATGATGTAAAAATATTATTAGTCCAGTTTGAATTTAGTTATTAACCTTTAATACTAATTAGTGATAAATTAGATAAACCTACCTTCTAATAAAAGAATAATTATAAGAAATTGTTCCTTTTCATTGTCATAATTAGAGATATTCGGATTATACTTACAAGCTTTTCAAACAATAGATAAGATGTTTGATAAATATTTTAATAAATTAACTTATAAAATTTTAATCTTGTTTTAAGAAAATAAAAATAATTCAAATTTATTCTACAAAATCTCAATGAACCCTGTTATTACTTGTATCTTAAAAGTTTTGTATGCCCAAACGTTTCAAGAACTTATTTTAATTTTAAAATAAAACATAACATTTTATGCATTTTAAAAACTTTTTACAAAATTGTTGAATTTATAAAATCATTTAAATAACCAAACACCTTCTAAAATTTCAAAAGAAATCATAAAAAAATGGTCCAAAATCGGAGGAATTTATATCCGATAGAAATGATTTATGAAAATAATTTCAAATGACTCTATATCCCACAAAATATAATTCAAAAAATATAAACTCTTTTCCAATATAAAATTATCCAAATATATAAATATATATATATATATATATATTTCTATTTTTATATCCAACAATCTGAACACAACGTTACATAGTTATAGCGTACCACGAGCCTTAGACTTTTCCATGATATCCCTTTTCAGTTAACAGTAATATATACATATAAAAGTTTCTCTAATTTTGTTTTATTTTTATTTCATGGGCCCTTTTGTTTTTTCATGTTCTTTGATTAATTATAAGTCAACTTCATATTGTTCAACTAGTCAAAATCCCGATTATTTCCTTTTCATACTGAAAGCATATCAACCCACAAACTAGCTTAATTTTCTTACAATCATGTCTAGTGAACCACGACTTCAATTCAACAAGTCACGAAAACCACGAAAAGAAAGCACGTTGGTTTTGACACTTTCAAGCCATTGGGCTTGGCCATATATTTTATATTTATATAAGTAGTATTATATATATTTATTTGAAACATTACAATATATGCATGCATGGTAACAATATTGAATACATAAAATTTAAGAAAAATCATAATGTTATACCTGCAAGTATGGTGTGTGGTAATTTTAGTCATATACGAATCAATTTGGACAATTTTGTCCTGTTATTTTAAGAATGTGCCATTGAAGACGAAACTGATTGGAATTTCCTAAAATAATCGGAAAAGTGCACGTGAAAATGAATTCATACACAATTAAATTTCATCCTCATGCTTACGGGACTAAATTATAATTTTCCCATAAAATTTACCTGGGATATTTGGATCCGAGTATCTCTTTTTGACCGTATTTACGCCACGTGTAACCATCTTCTGGAGGAAGATCAAGATTTCCCATCTGAGGAGCAGGAACCTCTTTCACTATTTTCTCACCTTCCTCCTTTCTGTTTTTTTTATGAAATTAAAAGGATAATTAAAATTCATTATTATCACTTAGTTTTAATTGGGGTCATCAGATAAATCCACATTATGCAAATCCAATGGTTGATATCTCATTTCTCCTAGCTTGGAAAATTCTTATATATATAAACAAAATTTAGAAACACAAATAATTATATATATATATATACATGTATATTAAGTGGAAGGAAGATCAGTGTTGATTCCCTGACTTTCTCCCGACATGACTCGAACACATGACCATCAAACTTGTAAGTGCAGGATTGCGAAGTCCTAGTGAACGAGTTATATATTACCTTAGCTCATTAATATATATGGTAACTAGAATTAAGTTACTTTGACAAACTTTATGAATTTTATTTGGTATTTAATCTCATTTTAGTATGGAAGTATGAGGTATAAGTAAATTTAAAAAAATGAAGAGAATTCTTGGAATTATGTTTAGATATGAGATGTAAGTCGCGTAATCTAAAATGTGACCACATATACTTTATGATTGTAATTAATGTGAAGGGTAAATTATATCTACTTCCACTGCGATTTGGTATAATTACAAATATTCCCTTGTTGTTTGAAAAATTACAAATACTCTTCTGAGATTTGTAATTTTTAACCAAAGACCAAAAATTGATCATTTTGCCCTTAATTTTTTTTTTAAATTGTAGAAAAATCACTCGAGATAAATTGCATTATTCCTTCTCTGTATAAAAAATTTAAGAAACCTCTCTGTAGCATTGTAGTCCAAAAATATTTAAGAATTAAATAAAAATTAATTCAGTGCATAAGGGCATTTTCGTCAATTTATCCATAAAAATGGATGGTAATAGATTATTTGTTAGACGGTTACAAACCTAAGGGGGGTATTTGTAATTTCTCAAATAATGAGGGGGTATTTGTAATTATGTCAAACCTCAGGGAGGTAGATGTAATTTACCCTGAATGTGAATATATTATTCTCAAACATACTAATTAGAAAGAAATTTTACAAAAAATAATCCTATTTTATATCAAAATATTTCAGGATTTAATATAATTTACTTCCCTATGATATTGTAAATAAGCAAATTACCCCCTATAAAAAAATAGTAATTTACCTTCCTGCATTATTTAAAATGGAGCAATTTACCTCCATGTTTAGGGAGGTAAATTGCTCCATTTTAAAAACAAGAAAAAGTAAATAGATTCATTTTAAAATACACAAGGAGATAAATTGCTATTTTATTTTTCATAAATGGATAATTTATACATTTACAATATCATGTGAAGTTGCTTGCATTTTGCCCAAATATTTCATAAAATGAGACGAGATGAAAATTTGCTCGACCAAGAAACATCTGAACTGGTCATACTGACCTCCCAACATCATGGAAACTCAATGCAAAATTTCCAAGAAACATGACATGTCGTTGTCTACACACATTTCCAGGTAATTAAGAAAAACAAATTTCTTACCTCCTCCTCTGTCTCAGGGAGGACGACGAAGAAGTTCTGTTGGAATCCGGTGCATTCATCACGGGATGCTGAACGTCCCCACTCGTGCCACCCCTTAGACTCCGGCCCGCCACATCCCCTCCTCCACTCACTCCATGAACGACGAACTCCAAGCCAGACGGCTGCTCCTGTTCAACCACCATTCCCGTCCTCAGCCATTCGGGAACGCCAACACCAATGTGATCATCGAGCCGTTGCAGCTCTTGTGGCTGCCTAGGAACATTCATCTGCCCCCGAGACACTAACCTCTCCTTAACGTTGCTAAAAACTCTAATGATGTCTTCACACGACACGAGGAGAGTGTCCGGCTGGCGTGCGAGATGTGGCAGATTCTGTTCTAGGTCTTTGGCCAACTTGCACCCGTACAACACCAATGCTAACCCTTCCTCCATGTTTCTTGGATATCGGGTTTTCTCTTTTTCTGTGGTTAGTTAAACTTAGGATTTGGACATATAAATATGGGAAATTGATGAGGAAAGAATTATGGGAATTAGCTAGGATTTCAAAGTATGTTTGCATATGTTGAACACGGTGAGTGGAAGAGAGATTGGAGGGCAATATATGACTAAGTCATTGGTCTTAATTCTTGGCAAAATTTCATCTTCAATTCTACCCCAGAAGTCTACGAGAAGACCTGGCCTTATGACCATGAAGAATTTTCCTAAGTTTGAAGCTGTGACTCATCAATATATATATATATATATATATGTATAAGTTGAAAATTGAAACTATTTAATTAATTTTACTTTTTAGAGAAGAATATATTAATATACATAACTAGTGGGGTTAATTAGTGAATAAATTAATTAAGAGGTATTTTAATTATACTAGATAAGTGTTCTTGGGTATTAGGGTTGAAAACTTGACTCCTTCTGTTTCTTGGACCTTCTGGATTTGGAAATTTGAACTACTTAATTTGGTCGGGACAAAGGTCGGGATTTTATTTTTAGAGAACTGATAATTATAGTATTAAAATAGAATATTAAGTAATAATTAATTATATAAAATCAAGTGGCAATTTTAAGTTGTCCCTAATTATATATATGATTGTTTTAATTTATGATCACCATATTGAATTTTATAATTTTAATAATTATAATTATTTTATAAAAATATCATGTCAAAAAAATTTGAGGTGAAACAGACCCCTACTCGTTCATTAAAATCTCAAGAAAATAGTTTGTACAAGCACCGGAAACATAAGTAAGGACAGTAAAAAAAATTAATTATTGTTGTTATATTTATATTCTCACTAAATTGTTTCTATGAATATATAATAATTTTCTATAGTAATAACTTTTTGCACAAATTTTATTACCAATAATTACAAATATCTGCAAATTTTATAAAATTTGAGTTTAAGATTTAAAACTCTGTGAAAATTGGGATCTATTACTCAAAAGATTACGTGCCACAAAGTCCAGATTCTTGACTATTGGTGATTTTTTCTGTTTGTTTCAGTTTCTTGGAACTTGCGAGTACTTAAACCGTACTACGTTTTGTTCTTTGCCAAAAAGGAAGAAGGGTATGTTGCAGGGCTAGTGCTGAAGCTTCTATCTGTCTTCCACTTTGGAGTTTGGACCAGATGAGATCTTTTCTATTATTGGTATGTACTATTTCACTTTATGGACACTTATAAAAGTGACAAGTTTAGAATTACTATAATTGCGTTCTTTACACTTATTGTGATGTATATAACTAATTTACTATAATTGAAAGATTAGGTTAAATTCATTAGAGCTATCACGGTTAGAGAATCTAATCGACATAAATGTGTCTTTTGCCAAACTTTGTTGTGACATTATTTAATTTGGTAACCGTAACTGTGTTCACACATTAAAAATTAAGTTTCGATAGGTACTAAGTCGTGTATCGTGAATTAATTAGTGTTCTCAACTTATAACACAATCACACTACGAAGAACGATATGTGTTAAGTGGGTTTCTGTCATGTACATGGAGGGAAGTCCAGCAAGAAGCAACAAGAAAGGTTTAAACGTGACTGTACGATCAAGGGTTCAATTAAAAGAAGAAATGAAGGTGTTCCATTTAATACAATCAAGGGCTCAATTTAAGGAACAAAGGATGGTGTTGCAATTAAATTAGGGCTAGCTACATTTAATTCTTACGACGTCGTTTTGGGAGGGGGAGGGACCAACTTAAACGGACGAATCAAATAAAGCTCATCCATGACCACATATCAATCTGGAAGCGCGCCCTCTGAGGAGATTCCGACAAGCATGGCACCTAAAATTTGGCACCATTCTGGTGCAATCACATTTATTTTTATTTCTTTTATGTTAGGGTTTCTTCCTTAAATAGCTACATTGTTAATCATTCAAGCATTTAATGAAAAAAAGTATTTTCTTCTTCTCATCTTGGTCTCTCGTCTGCAACCCTCTCTCCTTTCTTCTTCAAGGTTTCGTTTTGATTGTCTATATTTTATAAATGGTACCAGAGCGGTCTTTCCTTGTCGTAAGCTCAAATGGCTAATGGAACACGTCTTACTGCAAGAGCTTCATAAGAAGCATGACATTCAATTAATGAAAAAGAAAGTTGTGGGACAAGCTAACAAGCAACAAGTACAGGCTCAAATTGAAGGCATTCTGAGCAGCTATGCTGGGCTACGTATAGAGCTGTTAGCCGAGCAGAAAATAATCTAACAATAATTGCAAGGGATGATGGACCAAATACAAGCATATAACAAGAACAAGTTCTTCCTTGGAGAAGGTCTCTCCCCTCTAGGGGAGCGAGCCTTATTCTCTTCTCCAACTACCAAAGCAGACCTTCTGAACTCTATGAACCAACTCACTAGCATGCCAAGGGTTGAGTTCCCTTGTTTGATGGAGATGAACCTCAGTCTTGGGTTAGGAAGTGTTCGAGGTATTTCCAAATCATCTACACCATTCCTAAAGACCAAAAAGTACCTAGGATTCTTTGATGATATCTTGGTATATAGTAGACATGGGACATTCACCTTAAGCACCTTCACTTCACTCTAGGATTACTGCGTAGCCATCAATTATAAGTAAAGGTGAGTAAATGCAGCTTCGGGAAGACTGTTGTGAAATACTTAGGCCATATAATTTCTTCAGCATGTATAGCTATACAGACCTTGAGAAAGTTGCTTGTATGCAAGTATGGTCAACCCCCGAAACTGTTAAAGAGTTGAGCGGACTCTTGGGTCTAATCGATTATTACATGAATTCTGTTAAGAACTACAGGCTCATTTGCATGCCATTGACTGAGTTGCTAAAAAATGACAGCTTCTTTTGGCCACCTTGTAGCAATAGTGGCATTTGAAGCTCTAAAGACTGCAATGAGCTCTATTTCAATGCATGCAATACGTCACTTTTCCAAGCCATTTGTACTGGAAAATGATGCGTGTTCTCATGTAGTCTCCTAGACAACCTAGTGCAGTTCTAAGCAAGTTGTTGGGGTAAGGAACCTAGCACTATCAGTTTGTGAGGAGTTCTTAGCAATTATGATGGTTGTGACCAAGTGGAAACATTACTTAGTTGGGAATCGGATTGTCAATAAAACAGACCAACAGAGCCTCCTGGGGCAGAAGGTAGGTAATTCACTATAGTAGGAATAGAATTCTAAACTATCAGGACTTTTTTTTTTTTTAAACGAACGCCACCTGTGCCTAGGCAGGGGGTTTGGCTGACCCCTACCCGTTTATTTCCCTCCTAAAAAATCCACAGTACATTTAGCAAAATGTAAATGAGGACTACTACTTCCTATACATGTCAAAAGAAAACAAAACCTCTATACACCTATGCTACTCCCTTGAATCGGAAATGCGAAAGTAAGTTATCCATTCGTAAACATGCCCCAAGAGCCCTTTGTGCTGCTCTCAGCTCCCCTGACCCTCTCCTGTTGCACGCCCAATTTGAAACACTCGAGGCCGCGCTGCAGCACTCACAATCGAGTCAGCAGGTGCTGCAAGCGCCAGCCCCCCACGCCCCTCTGGATCAGCTGAAGCACGGCCAAGGCGTCAAGTTCCACCCAAAAATGGTTGCACCCATTAGTCGGGGCCAGCTACAGGCCCCGCACGATGGCAAACAATTCCGCAAATGTATTTGTCTGAACACCCAAGAAATCAAAGAAACCGATGATCATATGCCCTTGATAATCCTAAATGAGGCTGTCGCTCCTACCGCACTCGGGTTCCCTCTGGATGCCCCGTCATAATTGAGTTTCCACCATCCATTACTTGGGGGTCGCCAACGCACCAGCTTGGACCGCAAACCAGTGGGCCGTGAAAGATGAAAACTCGCCTTGAAGGCCACATCCCAATCGCCCTTCCATTGATAGTCATCATGCCATTAGCCTTGTATAGATGCCATAGATAAGCCCATATGGACTTAATAATCGCCTGTGAAGAGAAATGGCGGCCGTCAAACTTGGCCTCGTTCGGCATCCTCCAAGTTCACCACAAGATGAGGCTAGGAATCAATAGCCGAACATGGCCACGTACGACAAAAGGCGATGATAATTTCTAGTGATACAGCATAGTGGTGATAAACTCAATCTCCAGGATACCAATGCCGAACAAAGAACCAAAGTGCGCCCACACTTGTCTAACCGGCGCGCTGTGCAAAAAAAAAAAAAAATAAATAACGTGAGGGATCGACTCGTATGCCCCACAACACCAACATCATAAAACGACAGTCATACCTCCAGCTTGTAGGCAGTCATATACCAAAATGTGTCCGAAAACCAATCCCCACATGAAAATTGATAGCGTCGGCGCAATGGTCCCATGCTGCAGATCCTTAAGAAGTGGCCACCGTGTGTGCACTGAGCGGATGCTATTCCAGGCGTCCTTGATGGAGAAGACGCACGAATCCGTCCAAACAGCACGGTCCGGCGCCTGCTCATCAAAAGGGAAATCCAACACTAAGTTCACAAGTTCCGAGGGAAGGACACGCTGGAGTTTACCCACATCCCAAGCCCCTTCAAGCCAATGAGAGCGAACCTGCTCGTGCGTGACGTTCGGAGGCTGCACTAGCGCTGAAAGAGGGTAACCTCCCACCCAAGTATCATGAAAACAGCAGCTACCGTTGACAAGGGACCAACGAGTGCACCCTTCAGTCCGTTCATGAACGCTCCGCATACGCCGCCATGAGAGGATCCAGTTGAAAAAATCTGAGTCGATGCCGGACAAGATCGCTTACAGTACTTCTTAGTTTAGAAAGCCGCCCACAACGAGGAAGAGATCCGAAACCGCCACCACATTTTTTGCAAGAAAGCCCCCACAAACTCCTCCAACTTTCATATGCCCAAACCACTCTCCTCCACCAGGAAGTAGATACGGTGCCAAGCCGTCCAATGCGCTCAATCCGTAAGAGTACGCCTTTAGTAGGCTTAAGGACCTGTACCAAGTGCAGTGACATAGCGAGCAATACAAACTTTATCAACTATAGTCGCCCGCCAAATGAGAGCAAACATTTTTCCCACCCTCCAATTTTCGACGCCATAGCCGCTAGGAACCACCAAATAACTCCTTCTATTTTCTACCCAAATATATTGGGGCACCCAAATATGTAAAGGGCAAGGCCTTTAGGACGAAGCTGCTAATGCATTTAACCCGCCTCTTGACCAATATCGGCGTCTGTGGGGTGTCCACAAAACAACTTTTTGCTAGGCTGATACATTAGTCTGGCTGCTGCTCAAAATCACGTAGAAAAGCCATCTCTGTCTCCAGCCTGTGCTCTCAGGAGTTAGTAAAGATAAGCACATCATCTGTGTAGGCCAAATGAGAGATGCCCTCGCCCCCTCGGTACTCCAATGAACAGTCTATTAGAATAGGTGACCGTCAAGCCAATTGATTGGCTCTTTGTAAACTATTCTATACGATCTTTTTCAATAATATGTTAATTTAAGAAATGTTGTTTGGCCATTTTCATCATATGCTTTAACCATTATATTTATATGATCATTTGGTTGAAGCCCTTAGATCAATTATGCTACGGGGTTGGCTCGCGCATATAATGGCGACCATGAAACCAACCTCTATGGTTTGATCTAAAATATTCCAAGTCGATAAATCGGTTGAGACAGGGCATCGGCCATTCCTTAAAGACTTGCACTAAGTGATGCGTTCATATGATTAATGTCGATTTTCATAAACAGAGACGTACGACGTCTGCGCACTTTAGTGGGTGCTTGATAAAGAGTAATCAAGTTCACTGAATTGACTCGCAGGAGTTGTCATATGGAAGCCCTATATGGCATGATCGGTATGACTAGAACTCCTAGGCTACGATAGTGCACTAACATGTCCTTAGACTTGAGGTTCCACAGTAACCTTGTGCATAGGACGGCTATGACTTGATCATGTCCAATGTGGTCTTAGGTTTCATCCTGGATCATTATACGGTCATGTTTCAAACATAGTTGAAGCATGCATGGAGGTTGGTGAGTTCCAAGATAGGATCTGCTACTTATCATGAGATGATAACGAACCTCCTATGTTCTCTACATTATCCGTTCCTCGAAGCCCATGGCCATGGTTATTGATCAAATAGGAGAAAGGGTTTTTCCTATATTGATAAATTGGAAGCATAACTTGAAAAGTTGATACATATACATCAAAGTCGATAATGGGAATCGGTAACTAATTCCATGCCCTAGACTTTGATCGGGAGGTTAGTAGCGGAGGGACCGTATCTGCATAGTACGCGTAGCTCACAGGTTCATGCAATAATTCACCTATTCTCTAGTATCATGGACCATTGCTAGATGGCCACCCATGGTGACGGGTACCCTCCAATTAAAGAGTTAATTGAGGGTGATTAATTATGATATGATCTAATTAATCTAATGCATATAAGTTGCTAATTAAATTGTATATGTGATACAAGCCCAAGTCTAGCTGAGTGGTGAACCTAAAGTGTCACACACAAATCCATGATGGAATTATTGGAAATAATTAATTGGATTAATTATGGAGAAGATGAAGAAGCAAAGTTCAATTTGTCTTCTTAAGAAGAAGCAAAGATGGACTTGTCTTCTTGAAGAAGCAAAGTTGGATTTGTCTTCTTATGAAGAAGCAAAGTTGGACTTGTCTTCTTGAAGAAGCAAAATTGGATTTGTCTTCTTAAAAATGAAGAAGCAAAGTTGGATTTGTCTTCTAAAAGACGAAGAAGAAAGTTTGATTTGTCTTCTTAAAAACGAAGAAACAAAGTTGGATTTGTCTTCTAAAAGACGAAAAAACAAAGTTGGATTTGTCTTCTTAAAAACGAAGAAGCAAAGTTGGATTTGTCTTCTTGAAAGACGAAGAAGCAAAGTTGGATTTGTCTTCTTGAAAGACGAAGAAGCAAAGTTGGATTTGTCTTCTTGAAAGATGAAGAAGCAAAGTTGGATTTGTTTTCATGAAGAAGCAAAGTCGAACTTCTCTTCTTAATATGACAAAACAAGTTTGTCATATTGTAAGAAGAATAATCAAACTTGTCTCCCTCTTTGCAAGATGAAGAAGCAAAGTTGAACTTCTCTTCTTAATATGACAAAACAAGTTTGTCATTTTGTAAGAAGAAGAATCAAACTTGTCTTCCTCTTCGAAAGAAGAAGAAGAAGATAAGTTGAACTTGGCTTCTTCAATGGAAGGTCTATAAATAGAGACCTTGGTTGCCATTCAAGACAACTTTTTGCTTTCTTACTTCTTGCTCTCTTGCTCTTTCTCTTGCTCTCTTGCTCTCGTCCCTTCTCCAAAAGAGAAACTAGTTCTCTTGTCTTCTCCGTTGATCAATCGTTGATCTACCGTAATCCTTTAACGCCTACTGGCATAGGGTTAAAGGAGATTTTGTCATAGGTGGTGTGGACTAACTTTAGAGGGAAGACACTTGTGTTCCTACCGTGGACAATCGACGTAACGTTCCACCGTTTGTAAGGTAAGCAACCGTTCTTGAGACGTTCAATTCGTTAACATCAACCCGAGTGCTAAAAGGTTGTTTTCTCTTAACTGTACAATTGACATTCTTTTATGCATGAGATCTACATCGTTATAGCAATGAGACGGGCGATTTCATCCTAATTATAATATTTTTATAATTAAACTTTGAATTTCTGCTGCGTTTAACGTCTCGGGGCTTATACGAAGCTAACACAGTCAACTGCCATGCTCTAATTAAGGCCCCTAGATAAATACTCCGACGTCAACACAAACAAAGTGGGCAACAGGGGGTCACCTTGGCGGAGTCCTCTCGTGGATTTAATGAAACTCGTCAAAGTCCCATTTATCATCACCGAGAACCAACAGTTCTGAACACAATTTCGTACCAAAAACACCAATTGAGTCGGAAAGCCAAATATCCGAAGAACTGACTCTAAAAAACCCCAATCCACCCTATCGTAGGCTTGATGTCAAGTTTAAGAGCCACATTCGAGTCCACTTTGTTCGCGCTAAGCAAGTGGATCAACTCTTGAGCAAGCAAGATATTATCCCCTATTTGTCGAGTCAGGATGAAGCCGCCTTGGTTGGGGCAGATTAACTCCGGAGGGCAGATTTGAGCCGCTCATTAAGTAGCTTCATCAAAATTTTGTTGGTGGTGTTGCAGAGGCTGATTAGGCAATCCTCAATCCAACTGGCAGGATTTTTAACCTTGGGGATGAGAGCAATCGACGTTGCCGTAAAGCTCATCGGCAGTTGGGAACCACGCAGAAAGTCCTGGACGACCTCCAAGACATCCTCTCAAACAATATCCCAGCATTTCTGATAATAAACGGCGTTGAAACCGTCCAGACCTGCGGCGCTCTCAGCCCCCATGCTGAAAACTCTATGGTATACGGTCGTATTGGGCTGTCCCTAAGCTCAGGCGAGACCAGTGACGAGATGCGCAGGACTGGCGGGAACGCAGCCTCGCGGTGAACCGCTGATAGAAGCTGCTTAAAAAAAGCCACTCCCAACGCACAAATTCTAGTTGGATCCGTGATGCTCTCCCTTCTTGAGTAATCGACAAGATCACGTTTCTAGCTCGTTTTTTCTTGACTAGCGAGTGAAAGTACTTGGTGTTTTTGTCCCCAGCAAGAACCCATTTACACGACGCCTTTTGCCTCCAGAAGTCCTCTTCCACAGCCAAACTTTGTTGCAGAGCTATCGCCCGGTCATATCAATCAAATTGTCGTCCGTGGGCATGGCATCAGACCGCGTCTCTGCTTGCATCACTACCTACTCGGTGGCCTTGACAACAAGGAAACTATTGCCAAACACATTTTTATTCCACTACATTAGTAATAGCTTCAGCCGAGAGAGTTTAACCCAAAGCTTGAGCATACCCGACTCGCACACTGGTTCATCCCAATTAGCCTGAACTACTGACATAAAATTCGGGTGACAGAGCCAAATGTTCTGAAATCGAAAAGATGAACGACCATATGCCGGTTGGTGTTGGACCTAAGAAGAAGCAGGCAGTGATTTGAGGATGATCGTAGGAGGTGTCGTACCGTTGTTTATGGAAAAGGATCAACCCAATCACTGGAGAATAAAACTCGGTCCAATCCTTGCCACGCCCTGTGGTCAGTCCACGTGAAGCGACTGTCCTCAAAGCCGAGGTCCAACAAACCACTTTAAAAAATAGCCTCGCTAAATTCTTCGATTCAGTGATGATGGGTGTAAGTGTTGATTGACTGCTCCACCTTTGAGATAACAGAATTAAAATCCCCCCTCCCCAATTAGCTAAGGGGCGGTGCATTCACCCATCTCTCTCATGAAATCCCAAATCATCTGTCGCGCCACCTTGTCACACTTGGTATACACAATAGTGCAAAAGATGGGATCAATCGCAATCAGAGCCTCTAATTTAAGATGTAGAAACTATTGCTCATCCCGTAACACCTCCAGGTCAATAGTTTCATCTGCCAAGCACCAAATTCTATTATTACAATTACATATTACCATCGTGAAGCCCAGTCGTTTCAATTTGTTTGATTATCCCACTGAACACGAGGGTCAATGACCCCCACCATATGTACCTTATTCGACTTACACATTTTATTTAGGATCCTTTGCTTACTGAACATCTCTCTCACATTCCATATCAACACATTCATTTACAAGGAGACGAGGTAGCGAACTGCGCACGGGCATCCTTTGCTTACTACGTACAAGGAGACGAGGTAACGGACTGCCCACCGACACACCCCTACGATGCCAGGCTTTGGCTCTCACCACCTGGAAACCCTCATCACCGACCTCCGGATTGTTCCCTTTCGGCTGCCAAACAATGTCATCAAGGTCACTATCTTCCTGTGTGGTCGAACAGTCCAAGCCATCCTCAGTCCTACCACTCTCCCTGTTGTTAGCCGTGGATAAGGACAACGCAAAGACACATTGTATGAATGGGGTTGTCGGAGACACACTCTTTCTTCGACGACACCTGATGTATTTCGTCACTACTCCCATGTGTTTGTGTGGTGGACTTATCCCCGTCCTCAGCAATAGTTTCCAAGCCGGGCATCTCATCAGACTGGTCATCACAATCCCCCGACTGGCCTGCAGCATTGCCATCCGACTGTTGTGTGGGGCGGATATCATCAGCTTTCGAGAGGAAAGCCCTGGTATTAGATGCCTTGCTAGTGGCTCCCGCCGTCCCCTATTGTAAATTGTCTGCAGCAGTGGCCCGAGTGGTAGGCTGCTCCTCACGACCCCCTCCCTTTGCGTTGATTCAGCAGGTGTCGTAGGTCCGTGGCTGCCGACACTCTCTACCGCAGGCTCATTTTCCTTACCCTCCCACCCTAGGTGCCAGCATCGAGAACAGTACTTTGGGCATCTCTCGTAGAGCACTGGTTGGGCAATATAGTGCCCCTCAGTACCAATCCAAATTGACGGAGGGCGATGCTTCAGCAAATCAATTTCAAGACATACTTGCGGCACCCCCAACTGGGAGCCATCTGTCTTGGCCTCATCTAACTTTAGTAGACTTCCCACCAGGCTTGCTTTCCCGAAAAGGGCTTTCTTATGGAAAAGGTGCACGGACAGTTCAGGGAGTCATATCCATACAAGAAAATGGAAGATTCGGCCTGTGGGTTAAAATTGCGAGACAATTTAAACATCTGCATCGGAAACCCTCGATGAAGAGGATTTACTTCAGCCATAACCTAGTGAGGTCCTCATTATGAAGCTTAATGATGATGTGCTTTATGTTTATCACACAAATTGAGTACGCCCCTCGTACACCCAATTATGAGAAATAGGATCGAATACTCTGCATGCTCGGGTACCCATGGGAGAATTTGCTGACGAGGGCGAACTTCAGATGTTTCGATAATTTCTCCATTTCTCCATGGAGAAGTTGATGGCACGACCCCCTCGATAGAGGCAAGGCTTGCCATAGAAATCATCCAAGCCCTAGCAGAGCTTCTTGCCTACCCATAGGGATAGTGGTTCCACCGTCTCATAAGGGCCGTCCCCAGCAAGGCGGCCAGGAAGGTGCTACGCCGGTTAGGAGGGTTTGGCGGCTACACAACGGGGATAGGGTTAGGATTAGGAGGCGTGTCTAGCATGGACTCTAAAGAGAAGATTTTTTTCCACCTGACACAGGTAAAATTATAGAACTAGTTAAACTACTAGGACTTGACTATGAAACTAGATACGAGAAGGGTAGTGAGAACAAGATACATGATGTCTTGTCTCGAATGAAACATAGGGGGTGAACCCAAGTCTCTCTCATTATCCCTAATTGGGTGCCTCAAATTCAACAGAGTTATATCAATGAGAGTGTGTATCAATCAATTATCCAAGCTAAGACAATTCAATCCACTATTTATGTAGAATTCACTTTGCATTGGGATGTTGAGGAAAGGCGAAAAGATTTGTGTAGGTCCAACTCTTTACTGAGGCAGAAGATTGTCAAAACTCTCCATGACTCCACCATTTGGGGGACATTCAAGTATCATAAGGACTTATCAATTGGTTAAGGAGATGTTCACTATTTGGTTGCAGGTGGGTTTAGTTTTCAGGTGTCGTCGAAGGTTGTCTTGAGTTCTTTTAGGTGTACTTTTAGGGGAAAGTTGGAGATTATGTTCACTTAAGGTTGTCATCGTGCAAGCAAAATATAGTGAAAATGAGACAAAACCTGAAGTTGGATTTTAAGTTTAATTTTAGATTAGTTCCCATAACAACCTCACTCACATACTAAGGCCATCTTTAACTTTACAAGACCTAACTCTAAAAAAACTTATATATACACATTATTTATTCCATGTACCTCCTTTTATAATGATAATTTCAAATATGTTCCATTATAAAAGAAGTAAAATATCATTTACTTGAGTATCTTATCATGGTTTAATTGTGTCTGCATTGTTTTATTCCTTATATGTGGTACATAATTTGGTACGTATCATTTTTGTAGTGGTCTTCCATTTAGAAAAATAATATTAAGTCATAATATTATTTTTTAAGTAAATGATTCTAATTCTTATTCGCGCTTTCATAAGTAATCTCTCATGTTTCCTAAAAATATCATTATAATATATAAGATGATGGGTTTAAAATCCATAAGTCAATTTGTCGGTGTGGTTTTATTTTAATAGTTTTATTTTGTCTATTTTTTTATAATAGTTATTAGTTAATTATATATATTTAATATTGTGAAAGATATAGAGAGTATGTAGCAAACTAAGAATCGACAATGAAAGATTTAGAGGGAAGCTTTCAATTTGGGAATTTTCTGTATGCATGCATTTGCTCAGTGGTAAGGTTAAATAGATGTACAAGTTCGCCGGAAGCAAAAAATTCACAACTAACCGTCATATGGATGCCAGTTGTATAATCTCCTATACAAACAAGAAAAAGATGCTACTAGATAACGAAGGCGTGTAATTAAGGAAAACACTACTAATGAAACGTGTAATATGAAAATGCGTTCTCTTCTAGAGGCATGCATTTTTTTGTGCCTTTCTTACACCTTCAAAGCTTCAACAGTGCATTTTCATGAATATACAACACAAACTCTAACCCTCCCCCCCCCCCAACCTGGAGCTTGGGGCAAAAGCACCAGGCCTAACTTGACCCTAGAATGAGTAAAGGCTAGATCTGAAAAAATCTTCGTGAATGCATCAGCAGGATGCTAACTCCCAACAATGTGATTGGGACAGATCAATCCTTCTTTGTAATTTTTAGGCACTAGGTGATGGTCGATGTCAAGATGTTTCGTCCGATCATGAAACACCAGATTAGCAGTGATATGAAGTGCAGTCTGGTTATCACACCAAAAAGAAAATGGTGTAGGTAACATGGAAATCCTTAAGCACGTAAGTGCTCCATATAAGCTCACAAACAATAGTAGCCATAGCCCGATACTATACCTTGACGAGAGAAAGTGAGAAAGTATTTCGATTCTTGGTTTTCCAGGAAATCAAAGCAAAACTAAAACAAATGCAATACCAAGTGACGAACCTTTGACTATCAATAGAAATGGCCCAATCCGTATCAGAAATGCAACAAGTTGGAGGGAAGACTGAGAAAGCAAGAATAGTGCTAAGGTACAATAACTTTCCAATAAGTCATATGTACCTATCCAGCTCCTACGGAAGAGACCCTTATTGGAACTGAATTTGAGCCCTGATGGCAATGATGTAGTACAGAGCTTAGCACCCTATAGATGTAAATAATCAACAATGGCACAAATGTACTTATGCTAGGATACACTCAAACCATCACTTGATCTAGCCACCTCCAGCCCAAAGAAATACTTCACATAGCCCAAGTCTTTGATGGTAAACAATATGTCCAAGTAGCACTTAACATCTTTGATAAGATTTTAGAAGTGCTAGTCATGAGGACGTCATCCACATACACAAGTAACGCCACAAAAACAAGAACTTTAGACAAAGTAAATAAGCAATGATTATTGGCCGAATACTAAAATCTATAGGCAATTAGCTGTGTAGTGAACTCAAGATTCCACTTTCGAGAGGCTTGCTTAAGCCCGTAGAGTGATCATTGTATTCCATGCCATGTAGCTTCTACCATTTAAAGGAGTAGAGACCAAAACCATACCTAGATGGTCTGAACTCTATAGCTTTAACATCTCTAAAGTACTTGTAGCTCGTCTATTTCCTGAACCTTCTGTCACACTCCAAATCCAGTCGCCATTCTTCAATCGATGATTTAGCTTGCTTCAATTAATGTTCTACCTAATTGCAGACTTAGTATTCGTAGACATTCAATTGAAGGCTTTGATAGCATGTGAAAAGTATCAAGACTACGTAACAAAAACTGAGAATCTTCATTAGATGATTTAGCTTTGAATTTGGGATTTTCTGCATGCATTCATTTTCCCAGTGATGAGCTTCAATAGATGTACAAGTCGACGGGAAGCAACAAATTCACAACTAACCGCCACATGGATGCCAGCTGTATAACCTTGTATACAAACAAGCAAAAAAAATGCTACTAGCTTACAAAAAGGTGTATAACTCATAAACATGTGTAACTAAGGAAAACACTACTAATGAAAACGTGTAATATGAAAATGCGTTCTCTTCTAGACACGTGTGTTTTCTTACTGCCTTCATTTGCACTTTCAACCAGTGCATCTTCATGCATACACAACACAAACTCTACAAATATTAGTTATCGGCATGTTGCTTACGAGTTATCAATTTAACCCCTAATATACTAGAAAAGCGCAAAATACCCCCTCCCCTGGAAAAATAAAAGAACCTCCCCGATATTTTACAAAAGAACCTCACTGCCTCTTCGCTGAATTTAACCATGTATTTAGTATGTGAAGACCAAAAAGTCCCTTGTATATAAGTATTTCTTTTTTTTTTCATTTTACTATTTTATTTCTTCTCTCAATAAAAATGAATTGGGGATCTTTTTCTTAAAAAAACTAGAAACCAAATCTTGATACAAAACACACAAAATCAAAGAAAATTTCAGCAACTTTACTGTAGAAAGTATTATTGAAGTGAATTGAAAGTGTGAGAAGTTGTTTTGTGAGATTTTCTCAGGGATTAACGAAGAGATTTGGAGAAGGGTTGAAGAAAAGGTAAGAATCTTAATCCCTTGTTTCTTGAAATTCAAATAGCAAGCTACGAAGTAAATATTTACATACATTGATTTAGGCTAAAAATCACAAAACAAATTTTGGAAGAGTGGTAGAGAGAAAAAACTCGCCTCCTTGATCGGAAGGTTTATGGCTGACAGGTTGCTAGAGCTTTTCTCTTTAGACGGCTTACCGTACGCGTGTTAGACTAGAAAGAAACTTGATGTTATTTATGAACTAATTCCATTCGAGAGAATTACACTTTTGGTCCCTCCAAAACACCACTAAAACACATTTGGTCTCCCTTCATTGACGAGTTTAACTTTTGGTCCCAAATAGAACCAATTTTGAATATTTTTAGTCCCTACCGTCAACTCACTGTTAGAAGTTAATGGAAATTCCTCATGTGAGGCTCACGTGAAGTGCTTTTCTTCCCCAAATCAGCAGATTCCCCCAAATTCTCCAAAGTTGCAAATTGACTCCCATATTCCCCTTTTCCAAAACCCTAATTCCCAAATCTCTAATCCATAGTAGCTTAAAATTAACCTCGAAATGATTGAAATTTTTGAAAAACTAATCCATTAATGTGAATCCTTGAGTAAATCCAACCCCCGATCTAGTGTTTGAGTGTGATTCTCTCAAGCTTGAAGATAGAGGATTTGCGAGCGAGTGGAGAAGTCGTCGTTCACAGATATAGTTTTTATTAATAAGTTGTGGTGAGAAAATTCTATAGGTTGTCAGCACATGGGCGATGATCCCTGTTATTGGTTGTCGAAGAATGAGATACGTGGTGATGAAGAATTTAAAAGGTGGAGGCATCGGTGCTAAGATTTTCTTGTTGGTGTGATTGGTATTTGTGAGCTGTAGCACTGGGGTTCACAATTCCATGCTCTTCAACTTGTATTGCTTAATTATTTCAAGATTATTTGTTAAAACTTCTTGGTATCTACAAGTTGAAGTGAAGGGTCAATGTTTGTGCTTTATTTCTTCTTCTTTTTTTTTTTTTTTTTTTTTTTATCACTTCATGTAGAGGAGTCACTTTATGTAGAGGAGAAATTGAAAAAGCCAACAACTTTGTGTTCAAAAAAATATCTTATTCATTGTTTTTTTTTTTGTTGTTGTTGTTTTTTGCTTATGATACTGATTTATGATATGTGTATGGATCTATATCGAGGTTTATGATATCATTGTCTAATTGTTGTTGGTATCATTTGCTTTTTGAATACCCTTCTTGTTTGCACAATCTTTCATATCTTGAATTGGATAAGTTTGATGAATCATTTGAATAGCTTCTACTCATGGCTAGATAGCTGATTTTGATGTAATTGAGCACAAAATTTTCAGGCAAATGAAGAAATACAGAAGGAGTGTTGGAGTTGTAATTTTTTAGAGAGAAGAAAAATTAGTAAATGATGCCAAAATTATTTTTATTTCTCCCAACCACTTTGGGCGCCAAATTGCAACATATTTCCCCCCAATTTCACCTTTAACTTATAATATTCAAAAATAATTCTATTATGGACCAAAAGTATAACTCGTGAATGAAGGAGCACCAAATGTGTTTTAATGGTATTGTGGAGGGACCAAAAGTATAATTCTCCCAATGCCATTCCAATAATGAGTGCACTTGAAGTGTTGGTTGTAAGCTGGCGTATTTAAATAGACATTATTTTCCAACTTCATGTAATTTCTTGAAAAAAAATGATAGTAGAGCTTTTTGTCACTTTTGAGTTTCTCCCTCTATAATTTGTTAGCCATAGAGCCTCTCGTATGTTTTTTAGTTTTTTTTTCATTATTAGACTCATTCTAAAAATGGTAATGATTATAAAATATTAATTTTTTATTATGTACAGAAAAGATAAATTTTTTTTTTACTGTATATTGTGATTTTTTCTGATTGGGTAATGTATCTAAAGTGGTCCCAAAAGGCAACCTTTTTCAAATTATAATAGAAATATGAGCATTAATCGGGGTTCTCTATGTACATTCGATTTAAATATGTTGTGTGTGTAAACAAATTTTCATGTTCCTGAATTTAACGAATTGAATTGAGTATTTTGTGGGTGCAAAATCTCTACTTGAAAACCTCTGATTCTTCTCTTCAAGAATGTGATCTTTGACTTCGGCAACTTCGGAGGTGAAACTGTGACGTTTGATCTCCTTTGACGTTGACGTTGACTTTGAATAACGTTAATTGGGGGGTCGTTGACTTGTTCCCGGATCAAACGCTATAAACTTGACGATATTTGACTTGAATTTGGGATGTTCTTGGTGGATTTGAGACTTTGATCTTCCGTCAAGGTGGACTTCTGCCTTGATAACGTTAATTCGCCGGTCTGCAGACTTCTTGTCGAATCAAACGCTGACTTTGGACGATTCCCGCGACGAACGCCTTGAATCTTGCCTAGAACGCCGTGGATCTTCCTTGATTTGCTTGAGAGGATTTCGAAACTTCTTGAATGCTCTCTTGTTTGTATGTATGTGTGTGTGTGTTGAATGAGTTCCCATGACCCCTTTATATAGTTGTCAAAGAGGTAGAGTTGTGGTGAACTTGAACACTTATTTTATATTATCTCTTTATTTTAATTTGAAGAGATAAATACATTAAATATTTGGGAAGACATGATTGGTCAATTTTAATATTATCTCTTTAATTTTTGTATTTTTTGGAGAGATAATATAAGAAATATTTGTCTTGATTTGATTGGCCGGAACACCTCAATTTGACACGTGTCGACCGTTGATTTGATGACGAAATATATATTAAAATATCAATTAATTTAACTATTTATATTTAGAATTAATTTAGTAAATTCCAAAATATAAATAGAAAAATAGAATATAATTGATAAATAATATATATATTTTTCCCACTTGTCGTCATTTGATTGGGCGCAAAAATAATTTGTCTACAAATGCCCCCTCGAGACTCGTTCACGCACATATACTTGAAAATGTGATTTTCGAAGTGGATGAGTCGCGAAAATATGAACAAAATCTGAATGGGCCACATTCATCATGGGCCAGCCATTTAATCGACGTCAAATTTGGGTCAGCAATATGTGTATTTAATTGATACTTGGGTTTTGTTGATCAGCCCACACAAGTTCCCCTTTTTTGTTTTTACCAATCATGAGAAATTCTTTTGAGCAGGCAATCAAGCAATGCCCATTTCTCTGGTTGAAGTTGTCTCCTCCGGAAAATTGAAGCAGCATACAGAATCTCAAATTTGAATTCACCTTGGCTTCTGACTCATGACGGTATTTGAATTGGTAGAAATTTGAGTAATAATTGAACTAGTTGGTATTCTAATTCTATCAAGCTTAGGCCATTTGAATTTGAGTTCAATTAGGACCAAAATTTGAATCACAATTATACTCAAATACTTCAATTAAACACCTATATAAGGAGCTAAAATATGACGATCCAATCAATGATTTTCTACGTCTTTTTTTAGGTATGTTCTAACCGCCAAATATTTTTTTTTCTTCTATTTTCGGGTATACACGCAAGGTGTTCGTGATAATATCTCTTTGAATATGATGTTGAGAATTTTCTCTTTTGCAGATTACACACTATTCATTGTAGCTTTGCAGCGTGCTTCGCTAATTTGAATTGCCGAGTTTTTTTTTTACGTCCGTAACAATCGATTTCGCCGAATTGTATCATTAGTTTTTTGGAGTAGTTACTGAGACAACTTCTGGAACTACTTAAAGTCTTCACTGCCCGTGTCGACCGCTTCGCTGAAGGTATGTTATATGCCCCTTCTCTCTCTCTGTTTTTTTTTTAGCATCAGATTATGTATATGAGAAAATTTAGCATCAGATTATGTATATGTTGTATGCCCGTTGAAAATAGTGTTATGTTGATAACACTATTTTTTTTTTTAGCATCAGATTAGGCTCTGTTCATATACTCTTTGCATGCCTCATACCCTTTGCAAGAGATGTTGTATACTCATACCCTCATTAAAATAGTGTTATGTTGATAACACTCTTTGCATGCCTCATACACTATATGTATGCAAGAGATTCTATTTTTTTTTTAGCTCCCGGATTCTCAGTTGCACCTCTGCGTGATTCTAACTACTTTTGACATGCATCAACCCTTTTTTTTTTTTTTTTTTAGTGTCAGACTTCACATGGTGCTGTGATATGGGTAGATAAACACGGGGATTGCTTGATATTGGACACAAATTGGATGTTGAAATATTACCTCGAATATGTCCAATTAGTGATTCACGACAAAATATACGGAAATTTTGTTTACGTTGTGTTTGTACAAAGAGACAAAAGAATTACATAAGTTTAATGTATCCTCTGTGCTTTCTCTTTTTTGTAATTCATCTCTTTTGATAAAATAGAAACCTCTCCATTCTTGATGATCTTCGAGTGTATTTTGGCCAAGGACATAGAATAAAGATGTACATAATCTACCCCAATATTTGTTGTGAATCAGTATGCTTCTCTGTTAATTTTTTTGAACGAGACATGTCATCAATGTAAATTTGGCCCAAACATAAAAGAGTGTCGAGACTTATAGAAACCTTCACTTTCTCACTTTCTAACTCGGGTAGGCAATTGAATTCAAAACCCTTCACCATCTTGTAGTGCTGCTCCGTAGTCCGTAAAAATAATCTTGGTTTGTAAATTTGTGGCTTTGAATTATCTCCTTTGCGAATCCATTTTTTTGTAATTTAATTGAGTCCTTTTATTTCTTTTTTGTTTTTTTTAGAAAGAGAATTCAATTAAATTCTTTCTTCTTGTTTTGATAGCTTGAAACATGGTTTACTTCAAAGACGAGTCTTTTTCCTCCGGTCAGCAAAGCCTGATCATTCTTGATGATGAAAGCCAATCCGTGGAGAAAGGAACAATTTTGACGACTCACGCACCTCTCATCGGTCGATATGCGAAGCAATGGCCGAGGTTGACAACCCCATTTCATACAGAGCAATGGTCCCGAGAAGTCTCATTGAGCAAGACTTCCAAGGCGTGGTCCCTGCAAGCGACTCATCACCGTTGTTCTGACGAACCAAGCTCTCTACCGATGTTGGGCCGCCGTATCATTGAAGGGAAAGCTAAGTGGGGCGACAACGTTCACTTTGTCGCCGAGTTTCACTTCATCAAAGGGTTTTGGGAGTGGACGGAAGATGTACTCAGCTGGTGCAAAGATAAGCTAGTTGCGGCCCAAGTATATGATGCCGTATACGCCTCACTATTCACCTACGACCGCAATTCCGACGTCGTCAAGGCGTTTTGCGAAGCGTGGTGCCCATCTACCAACACTCTTCTGACGTCCTTTGGAGAATTATCTATTTCGTTGTGGGACGTGCACACCCTTTCCGGACTTCCTATGACGGGACTTCTTTATGACGAAGTTGTTCCAAGTGCCAAGGAGCTTAACGGGGTTGACGAGACAGGACGAAGACTTGTGCCTCGTTCTTGCAAGTTCCTACTCCACGCCTACCATTTGCTTCGAAAGAGTAATAAAGATGGCCATTCCTCTCAAGTTCCTATTGACAAATGGGTCAAGTTTTGGCTTAGAAGGGCAACGAAATACTGCGAGCCTCCTCCACGTAAAGAGAAGAAGGCCGTTCGTCCTAAGTCAACTCATAACCCCTCCGGGACCGTTGGGGTACATGGCAAATGGTCCATGGCGGACGAGGCATTGTTCTCGAGGCTTGGTATTGAAGGGAGTTCGAAGGAAGAGACATTTTTGGCAGCGTATTTGGCATGTTGGCTTTGTACTTTTGTCCTTCCTACTCAAGATGTTGGTTCAATACGCCCAAGTGTTTTCAAGGTGGCGCGCGCTATGGCAGCCGGTCAAAGGATTGGTCTTGCAGTTCCTGTCTTGGCTAGTATCTACAGAGGTTTGAATAAGATCTCCAACTCCCCAAGGCCAACTCGCGCACACTCTCCATTTCCGATTCACTTTGTTTATAGTTGGATAGCTTATTATTTCAAGACTCATTATCAGCTTGTGCAAAGCGTTCGTGCGCCCACGATCACGCTCTTTTTAGGCGAAGGAGGCGCAAAATACTACAATCCGCAAGAGGCGAGAAAGCGGCTACACAAAGGCGACTTTATCTCTTGGACTTGCTACATGATTGTGAGGGACAAGGATATTTTATTCACGGACAACGGGCATGCCACGGAATCTGAAGAAATCTATTTCATGGCCGTCCGTTCGAACTACCTTCCTTTGCGGCGAGGCGATCATTTCGTTGTTGAGCCCTATAGCCCCCATCGATTTAGTCGTCAATTTGGTTTCTTCCAAGAAGTGCCGGGAATTCTTTCGCAAGACGTTCGCGAAGCTTCTTTAGAGGGTGGAATCCGTTATTGGCGCATGTGCATTCTGTCCAAGACCATGGAAAAAGTGTTGTTCCTTCTCATGCCCCCAAATATGAAGAAGTTCTCCTCCGAGGCGTACAAAAGGTGGTGGCTCGGAGCTCACGGTGGCTACTTTGAAGAAAACGTGACGGAGTTACTTGCTTTGGGCCCAAGTCAAGCTGCTTCAAAAGGCAAGCAGTATGGTGAAAGAGTCGCCCAAGATCAACCTCGTGAGCCGGCTATTTCCTCGCCCAAGCGAAATTTTCAAGTGGTTGAACCCTTTGAAGTAGATAAGAAGCGAAGTGCTCCTCGTTCCTTGGAAGTAAGTGGGAGTACCAACCCTGATCGTCATTGGAAGAGGCCGAAGAGGGACTCGAAACCAATAAACATCGACGTTGCTAATGAAGGCTCAAATCATGGACCATCGACGTTGAACTTTGTCAAGGAGGTTATTATTTTTTTTATCCCTCTTCTTTTTGCTTTTTCTTTTTTTTTTTTTTTTGGTGATTGTTTCTAACTTTGGTTGATGCGTCATCATAGCTCGAAGCTGAGGTCTTAGCCGTTGAAGACGATGAAACTTCTCAAGACAGTCAAGCGTCGACTCTATTGGCTACGACTTGTCCTCTTGGAATGGGGCTTAAGAGGAAACAATCTTCTTGCCCAGCCATTGTGTCGGTATTTGAAGACGAGAGGTTCTTTCTTAATCATCAAAAGGAGTTTCTTCAAAAGCTGTGGAGTGATCTTCTCGTGAAGATATCAAACACCCCAATTGATTTCATCTCATCAATCGAAGACGACGTTTACTTCGTTCTTGAGTCTATGAAGAGCTTTGAGAATTTTGATATCTCAAACGTGGAAGAATCAATGAATGCATTGTTTGCCAAGGCTGCTGCTTATGATGAGGCGAGGTCGTCGTCTTCTGAAAGGTTATCCAAAGATCTTTTCGATCGGAAGTTGAAGGAAGCCAACGATCGTCTTCAAGAGGCCCATGCTAAAGAAAGTGGGGGAGCTTCCAAGGTCCAATCCACTACGGACGAGTTGAAGCGTGTTGAGAAGGAGCTTTTGGATTCGAAAGAGCGCAAGAAAAACCTATGTGTCACTCTGAAGGAAGAAAATCAGCTTTTTCATAGTGCCCAAGTTGGAGTTCGTGAAATTGTGGAGGAAATTGCAGCACTTGAGAATACTACCCCCCTCAACGATGAAGTAGTTGCGAGTTTGGAGGCTTCACGGACACACTTGGAAGCCCTCAAGGAAGGGTTGAAGGATTTGCGTCCCTTTGCTTGAGATTAGCTTAGGACCTTTTATTTTATCGTATTTGATTTCTCTTTTCTTTGTCCCATGTCATGAACTCCAATGTTTCCTTGAGATTACGTAATAGAAGCTTTTCTTTTTCTTTCTATCTTGCAATCTTTGAGCACGTTTAAGTACTTCCACTCTTGACGATTTAATAAGTGGAATAAAACTCATTTAAGTGTTATGACTGAACTTAGAATATCTAAGCTGCCTACGTACCTCATCAAGAGGATCAAGTCAATTCGTAGTTCAGGGGTACAAAATGTTTGTTTGGAGAGGGGAGGGCCGTTCACAGTTTATACTCATGCGGCTAGGAGTTTTTTTTTTTTTTTTACTTGTTTTTGATTTTTTTTTGTTTTTTCTTTGGTTTGTCTTTTTCTTTTTTTTTTTTTTCAGGCGTAATACCGGTTCAAGAACTTTTCATTTATCGAGCCTATCTTCAAGCCATCTTCGGTATCCTCTCCTTCAACTTCATCATTTTTAGCTAAGGTGATGTGATGAACTTTGATAATGTCTTCTCCAACACTACTGTTAACATAATTGGATGATGCTATGCTTTCTTTGTCATCATCGTGATCAAGCTGAACTTGTGTGAAGACCATTGTTCTTGTTTTAACCTTCAAGACTCTGCCACATGATATGTCTAGAGTTGTATGGCGTCTCATTCTGGAAGGAATCGAACTTCTAAGTTTCTGTGAGGATGTGATGTCTTCCTTTGATTGTGCAGCCACCTTGGACATGGCTTTCTTTTGGTTCACCATTCTTTTCTGTGGACCAAGTCTATCAAAGACAGATTAATTGTTGGTCCTTCTGTGCACCAGTCTTTTACGTGGGCCGAGTCTATTGAAGACAAATTCCCGTGGATTTTCTTTCCTTTGATCATCTTCTGTTGAAGAGAGACTTTCACTGACATGGTTACTGCTGGCCCTTTTTATGGTTATGCGGATAGGCTTAGGAGGGATAAAGCCAAGACCCACACGTGAATCTGGGACTGCGTGCCCTTTTTCCTTTAACATAATTTGAGTGGCGTTGAGTCCATGGAGCCTCTTGTTGGTGGCTTCAGGAGGAAGATTTCCAACAGCCTTTAACTAGCAGTTTGAAGGCCTTAGGATCATACCTTTCTCCATCTATAGCCAACTCTTCATGTCCCTCTTCTTCCTTTTGGGTTGAGGACACAAATCCTTTGAGTGGCGGTTTCGATGGTTGCTTCGCGTTGATTTGAGTCAATGGTAAAGTCAGACACTTTGAAAATCCAGCCTCGACAACGGGCTGCTCACTTCTCCTCATGCTTCGATCTTCATGTGACTTTGGTTTCCCTGAGGGTGAAATCTCTTTTCCTCCTTTGGCAGTTTCAACGTAGTACTTGGCATCGGCGAAGTGCGACTTAGCTTCGGTGAAAGGCTTGGTATCACCGAGTACCCTTTTCACTACGCCATTGCGGCAGTATTTGAAGCATTGATGCCATGTTGAAGGGACCACAGAATTTTCGTGCAACCAAGGGCGGCCAAGAAGCATGTTGTAAGAGGTCTTGGCGTCTATAACGTGGAATAGTGCAGTTGACGCCATATCGTCTATCAATAATTCCATCCTTATAATGCCGACAGCCCTTTGTCCTCCTTGATTGAAGCCTTGAATCATGAGGCAGTTGTTTGCGAGTTCGTCCATCGGGATCCCCAAGTCTCTCAAGGTTCGTAGGGGTAAGATATTGACTGCAGAGCCTCCATCAATCAATATTCTATTCACCTTTTGTTCACGTGCATTTCCAGCAACGAACAAGGGGCGGTTATGAGGCTTTGACCCAAGAAGCAAATCTTCGTCGGTGAAGGTAATGGAGGACACACATTCGTCACTATCAGAGGAATCTTCTTTTTCAGACAGAGCATCCTCTTTGATCGTAGTAGCATTCCCGTGTGTGGTATTATAGGAGGCTTCACTTTCGAAAGACCCACACTTGACCGAGGCCACATTTGCTGCTGCGGTATCTTCTTCAAGAGAGATCTTACCTTGGCGGGCTAACTGCATAACTTTGTCTTTGAATACAAAGCAATCTTGTATTGAATGCCCAACTAAGCGATGATATTTGCAGTACTTTGGGTCATCCGTTCGTTCGGCTTCTTCAAGTCGCTTTGCTTCGGATAATTCGATAAGGTTAGCCTCCAACAAGTCATCGAATATGCCGGGAACATCGGAATCAAGAAAAGGATATTGCTTTTCTTGCATTTCCTTCAAGGTTAATTTTCTTTGTGGTCTCTCGTAAGGGGCATTACTCTTTAGGATGCTACCATTGTTTGTCTTGCTTCGGAGCTTGAAGGGTGCCACATTTACTGCCATGGATTCCTTTTTTGGAGCTTCCAAATAAGGCTTGCCCCCTTTCTTGCTTTCTTGTCTTTCCTTGGTTCTGTGGGGTTCTTGAACAGGCGGCCCTCCCGCTCCACTCGCTGCCATACTTAACTCCATGTCATGTGCTCGAGTGGCTAAGTCTTCGAATGATCTTGGCAGGATCCCTTGGAGAATGTAGCGAAGGCCCCAATGCATCCCTTGAATGCACATCTCAATGGCGGAAGCTTCAGATAATCGATCTTTGCAGTTGAGGCTTAGATTCCTCCATCTATTGATATAATCGATAACTGGCTCATCCTTCCATTGCCGGGAATTTGTAAGCTCAATCATGCTGATGGTACGCCTAGTTCTATAGAATCGATTGAGGAACTCTTGCTCTAGCTGTTCCCATCCATCAATCGAATCGGCCTCCAAATCAGTATACCAATCAAATGCGTTGCCTTTCAGTGATCGAACAAACTGTTTGACTAGATGGTCGCCATATGTTCCGGCATTGTTGCATGTTTCGACGAAGTGAGCGACGTGCTGCTTAGGATTGCCTTTGCCGTCAAATTGTTGGAACTTCGACGGTTGGTAGCCCATCGGCATCTTTAAGCTGTCAATTCTTGGAGTGTAGGGCTTGGAGTAAGTAAAGGATGACCTTGAGCTTCCCTCAATCTTGCTCCTAATGGTCCCTTCGATGAATTCTTTCAATTGGTCCACAGGGATCAATCCATTGGATGAGACTTGAAGCCCCTTTGCGGGTTCATCTTTCTCGGCGTAGTTCTCCTTTGTGGATATCTCTACTTCATCGTGAGCCTCAACTTGCTTTCCCCGAGTATGGCTTGTCTCAACGTTATCTGGCTTGTTGATCAACCTGGCGATTTGGGCATCTTGCTCTTGGACATGCTTGGCGAGTCCCTCGATAGCTCTTGACAGATTTGCAATTTGCTCTTCTAAGGTTGTGGCATTCATCACCATAACTGGGGCCACATTCGTTGTGAAGGAATAGCTGGACTCGGAGCGAGGAGAGGATGGAGGAGATTTGTCTTCGTCATCTTCGCTTGCGTAGTTAGGCACAAATATGTCCTTCTGAGCAGACTCAATTGGAGGAGTCATCTGGGAAGATTCCTTGAGTTTCTTCGACATACTCCTCGTAGTAACACCGAGACTCTTGGTACTTGAACTTGAAGACTTTGTTGTGGCAAGTTTGGAAGTTACCGTCTTCGCAACTTTTCCTTGAGTATCCATCAAAATACTTCAGACTTTGTTGAAGGGAAGAGATGAGAGGTAGAGAGGTCCCACTGGGCGTGCCAAAATTTGTAAACAAATTTTCGTGTTCCTGAATTTAACGAAACAAGAAAATATTACAAATGAATTCTTGAATTGAATTGAGTATTTTGTGGGTGCGAAATCTCTACTTGAAAACCTCTGATTCTTCTCTTCAAGAATGTGATCTTTGACTTCGGCAACTTCAGAGGTGAAATTGTGACGTTTGATCTCCTTTGACGTTGACGTTGACTTTGAATAACGTTAATTGGGGGGTCGTTGACTTGTTCCCGGATCAAACGCTATAAACTTGACGATATTTGACTTGAATTTGGGATGTTCTTGGTGGATTTGAGACTTTGATCTTCCGCCAAGGTGGACTTCTGCCTTGATAATGTTAATTCGCCGGTCTGCAGACTTCTTGTCGAATTAAACGCTGACTTTGGACGATTCCCGCGACGAACGCCTTGAATCTTGCCTAGAACGCCGTGGATCTTCCTTGATTTGCTTGAGAGGATTTCAAAAACTTATTGAATGCTCTCTTGCTTGTATGTATGTGTGTGTGTGTTGAATGAGTTCCCATGACCCCTTTATATAGTTGTCAAAGAGGTAGAGTTGTGGTGAACTTGAACACTTATTTTGTATTATCTCTTTATTTTAATTTAAAGAGATAAATACATTAAATATTTGGGAAGACATGATTGGTCAATTTTAATATTATCTCTTAAATTTTTGTATTTTTTGGAGAGATAATATAAGAAATATTTGTCTTGATTTGATTGGCCGGAACACCTCAATTTGACACGTGTCAACCGTTGATTTGATGACGAAATATATATTAAAATATCAATTAATTTAACTATTTATATTTAGAATTAATTTAGTAAATTCCAAAATATAAATAGAAAAATAGAATATAATTGATAAATAATATATATATTTTCCCACTTGTCGTCATTTGATTGGGCGCAAAAATAATTTGTCTACAGTGTGGTCACATTCATACAATATTCTTCTTTTGAGGATTGTAAGTGATCACATTTGTGTTATTTTTTAAACCATAAAGTGTATACATTGACTAAAGGAAGTATAGATGCATTTTAGTTTCAGGTTTTGGGTGGTCCTATTACAGTTTAAATGCATTTTTTCTGTATTGATTTTATTTATGTGTTGATTATTTGTTAATTTTCAGATTTTATTATTTATTTGATTTGCAGATTTAGCAAGATGTGCAATAAAGTAGAAATGTGGGTAGATAAAAAGTTTGCAATCAACCCCAAATTGTTGTATGTAGGGGTAGAATGCATACTTATGAGGGAATTGATTTGGATTTAGCGATGATGAATGATTTGAATTATCTGTGGGAGGGTGATTGTGGTCAATTTTTACTATAAATTATCTGGGTATTCATTTGATGTTGGCTTCGGGTTACTACATGAGGAGATGTGATCAAACAATAGGTGAAATGATGATGGCTTACGAGGGTGTAAAGGTGCCTACAGTAATTAATGTGAATGAGCTCTATGATTCTATTGCAGGAATTGGCACACAAGGGAATATTTTGCCAACTAAAATGATTGTAGAAGAAGATCAGAGTGAATGAGATGAGATTTTTTATGTCTGGGATTGACTTTAATAATGAGTATGAATCCATTGCTGCTCAACAATTTATGAATGATGGGGAAAATATGGTGAGGAAAATTTGATGGATAATGCTGCATAAATTGATAAAAGGAATGATGAAGCTAAAATTGAATCAGGAGATGATATACTAGAGATTGAACCAACATATGATCCAGCAAAGATTGAAAACATGAATGATGTAGCTGAAAGAGAACACAGGGATTATGCAGATGAAAAGTGTACAACACCATAAGAGACAAAGACATAAGGAAGGTGATAGAATTAGTTCCACTTGAAGTTGATTCTGATGATTGGAGATCAAAATTTGCTAACTCCGGTAATCAAAGTTATGTTTAGCCACTCTACAGCTCAAATGATGATAATGGTGAGGATGGGGGTACAAAGTCAGACACCAATAATTTGATATTTAAAGACATTGAAGCCTCAAATGATGAAGATACTTTTGTTGAGAAAAACCCTAGCAAGAGGCAGTTGATGAGGATATTGAAAAAAAGGGTCAAATAAAAGGAAAGAAACATAGATGAAAACTACATTTTCATCTAAAGATAGAGATCCATCACATGAAGCTGAATGGTATAGTGACTCTGGATAAGAAGATGAACTATACAGTCTTGATGGAAGTGCTTCTGAGAAAGAGACAAAAGCTCTTAAGCACCATATTTCAAAGAAGACAGTACCATGAAAACAATGCAGCGTAAGGTTGGCCTGAAATTCAAAAGTGCTAACAATTCAAAGAGGCCTTGAGGGACTACTATGTGAGAAATGGATTTGATCTCCATTACATAAGGAATGAAAAAACCAGAATTACAACTAAATGCAAGAAAACATGCAGAGGATACTTGCCTCCCGAATCCAATAAGGGGCTACATTATGATGTTATCAATGTTACAGAATGGTTGAGAGCCATGGAGGGGAATCTTAAGATTCGGTAAGCAAGGAAAGTTAAGTCCGAGATATATTGGGCCGTGTGAAATTATTGAGTGAGTTGGACCACTAGTTTATCAGTTAGCACTACCAACAGAATTGTCGCAAATACATGATGTGTTCCATATGTCCATGCTACGGCCATACCGATCTGATCCTAGTCATATCTTGCGTGAACCGGAGATAGAAATATCAGAAGAATTAACGAATGTAGAAGAACCAATAGAAATTTTGGATCGGAGTATAAAGAAGTTGAGGAATATAGAAATACCAATGGTGAAGGTAAAGTGGAGTCATCACTCTCCCAGAAGCCTCTTGGGAATACCCATATTTATTCCCTGAGTCGGAAAGCTAATTAAATTTCGGGGACGAAATTTTTATTAGGAGGGGAGAATTGTGATGCCCACAAATTTTTATACATAATTATGAGGTTGATTGGTAATTATTTAGAAAATTTGGTAATTAGTAAATAAATTATAGATTCAAATTGTGTTATATTAAAACTTTAAGGGACTAAATTAGAACTTTATAAACTTTTAGGGTTGAATTATATTCTTTAAAAGTTTAGGACCAACTTATCATTTTGTCAAAAGTATAATGTATATATATATATATAAAGACATTAGATAAAGGTTAGAAAAATATTAGTTGGCACGTGTGCCTTAATTGGGGGTGTTATCCCACTAAACTTTATATACATAGTAATATAATATAAAAAAAATACAAAGTGAGGCTTATCCTCATTCTAATTCAAAAAAAAAAAATTAGAGGGCACAGGCATTTTATTTCATATCAAAATAAATTCTTAATTGGGAAAGTAATTAATATATTAAAATTATTAATTAATTTATGTAATTATGTTATTTAATAAGTGTATTCATTAAATGTAGTGTATACTATTCGATTTAGTGTTTAACCGAAAAATTTTATGAATTTGAGTATTTATAAATTAGTGGTTGGTTAAATGTCTCAATTGAATTAGGGGTGTTATAGCTAATTTCTTAAACTACTTAATTTAGTAGATTTAATTATTTCTATAATTGATTGGCTTAGTTTAATCGGAGTGAAAGTTGTATTTGAGATATTGATAGAAAATTTGATATGGATATTAGAAAATTATATTTGAGAAAAATTATAGAATTATATTTGAAAATATTATATTTACTAAAGATGAGTATGTTTTGAGATAATTAAATCCAAAGTTGTTATTAAGAATGGTAGCTATAATAAGGCGAGGGATTTAATGAAATATTGAGAGATTGGTGAAAAATAAATAAATACTATTTAACATTTTAATTAGAAATTGACATTCTAGATATTGATTATATGCATTATACCTTATGATAGGACACGGGGATAAAGTAGAGGATTGAACGACTTCATATCTACTAACTAAATCTATATAAGATCGAGGTAAGTAAATAATTAGTACTCTCTATATATGTGTTCTTTCTTTGTCATACTACCTTTATGTAAGTCTACGATTCGTGGTAGAATTAATTTATTTTGAATTCTATGAGTTATATGTCATTTGATTTAAACGATTAATGTTGTGAAAGTGAAATGACGAAACGTATTGAAATATTCTAATTGTTGAATAATGTGTTGTCGGTGCTTGCAAATGATAATGTACTAGTTTGGGCTATTACTTGACTAGTTGGCTTACAAGAACAGTGATATGTGGAATCGAGAGAGTGATGGAAATTGAATGTAATTATGATATGAATACCTCTTGATGTTGTTGAATAGCCTATGTGGCAAAATAAAATAAAAAGATCTATGATGAGATATGAAAGAGCTATGATGCGAAATGAGATTGATGAGCCTGTGTGGTATGTCAAGGGGATTCATGTATATATATGAATGAGTATTGAGGTTGAGTTGGTGGAGAAAAACACTAAATCACATTTCTGGTAAGCCAACTAGGAAAAGACAAGTTTGATTGATTGTCTTGTTATGAGATGACTATGTGGAGAAATGAAATGAAATGTGCTTGATCAAGTTGATCATATTTTATATACATTGCTTGTTTTTGTCTTGTTGATATAACTGAGCTGCGTGTATAGTTGGTGCCGGTTATTTACTAATTGAGTTGCAGGTTCATCCATCTGCTAATATTTTTCAGAGGTAGATTTTGTTGTGCCTACTCACGACAACTAGGTCCACATTTTGCATTCCAGTTAGGTTGGCCCAGTATGTTGTTTTCTCCTCATCGTAAATAGAAATAGAAGTCTCGTTTTGAATTAAAAGCGAGAATAGCATGTGAACTAATTATAATAGTTCATTTTTGACGTACTTGATATATATATATATGATCTTGTGGATGAGATGATAGATATGCTTGTTGTGATGATGAGAATACGTGTATTTATACTCAGCAGGGACTCGATTATGTGCATAATTACATATATAAATAGGATTTACATTAAGCGTGATATTTATGGGAGATATAGTCGTAGTGCCTTTAGTGGGTGCTACAGACCTTCTTATAAATAATTCTCAAACAAGAAACATATAAAATGAATAGATCATATGGTGATAATAAATTAATTTATAAAAGATGATAAGTAATATTTTATATAAAAAGTAGGGGCGTCACACTCTCCCCCCGTTAAAAAGATTTGGTCCCCGAATATAATATGTATTCGTTGGTTCGTTGAAAAGCTTAGGATGGCTTTTACGCAACTCATCTTCACGTTCCCATGTGACTTCTTCCACTACAAGAAAGCAGACTATCAGAGACGGACTTTTTTGTCTCTGAAACTGAGATTTCCGTAGCCAAAAATAAAAATGAACGGAAAAATCCATGCTTGACTCTGTGGCTGAAGGCCCGGTGGTTATTAGAGATGGAAATATTCCGTCTCTAAGTAATTCAGAGACGGAAAGTTTCCGCCTCTAATTCTGTTGTAAACCCAACAAAATTTTTAAATAGTCCATCTCTATTTTCGTAGATAATCTATCTCTGTTAGGCCTGTCAATGGTAGGGTAAGACATTACCTAGGCCCAGACCTAAAGGAGACCCAATTAAAAAAATTCTACTCATGCCCTACCCAAATTATTGAACTCAATTTAAGGCTCATGGGTCTGAAGACCCGATCAGACCCGATTTCTCGGGTCGGGTCCGACCCAGACCCGATGCTTATTTATTCTTTTTAAAATAATTATATGGAAACTAGCAAATAAAAAGTAAATTATATACTATCTTTGAATACAATATTACATGTACCATATTAGTGCCTTATTTCTAAATTTATCTGAGCAAATATGAAATATTCCAAGAAACAGGTTTTGGAAAAAAAAAATGGGCACACGAACATTACAACTAAATATACCCTCTGTTGTACTTTTTTCTTTGATTATTAAATTTTATAAAACACAGCAAGGGCAATCATTTGATTCTTGCAAAACAGAATATGTTGTTGCAACTAAATATTCCAAAACAGGTTTACAATCCATAGATTACATGCCTGCAATCCCCGATCCTAAACTAATTTGATTAGTCGCGTTTTACATTCCATTGTTTCCAAATCTGCAACCCCTCATCCCAAACCCCATTACTCCGGCGAAGCCCACCTCAAAAAACCAGAAGGATTTCTTGACCCACCTCGAAATCTACTTGACCAAGCGCGGAGGCGGCGGGACGATCGAGGCGCGGAGGCGGCGGGACGGCAGGACGATCGAGGCGCTTCAGTGGCAGGACGATGGAGGGGACGACGGAGGCGCTTCAACGGTAGAGGGGGCAGCACTCAGCAGAGGCAGTGGCAGCGGCAGGTTTGGAACTTTGGAGTTGTGGTGTTGTGATATGGTAGGGTTTGGGTAGATATAACAACATACTTGAATTTGGATGGGCTTGAGGATGGGTAAAATCCAGTAAGAGCGGGTCTGGGCCCAGACCCAGAACCAATCATATTAATTTGAAGGGTCTGGGCCTGCGTCTGGGTCTGGGTCTGGGTCTGGGCAATTTTAGCACATTGACAGGCCTATCTCTGATCCGTCGGTAAAGCAAATACTTTTTGTCTCTAATCCGTCTGCAATTCCATCTCTGAAGGTAAAGTTTTTTTTACTTCCGTTCTAAATCCATCTCTGATTTCGTTTGTAATAGGTTTTTAATTGTTGATAGACTTTTAAATTTTCATACCCAAATTAATATCCTGCTCATGCCATACAAATTCACCCTAATAATATCAAAATCTGAACTCCCTAAACAAACAACAAAAACAAACAATAACAAAAATTAAGTCATAATACAATCAACAACAACATAAAGGAAGTCAATATACCAAAATACGACCAAATAATATCAACATTTGAACCCCTCAAATCAACAACAACGACCAACAATAAGTCATTATACCATTCAAACACAACCAAATAATATCTTCGTCTGAACTCCCAAACCAACAAAAATGACCAACAATCACAAAAATTAAGCCACAATATCACCAAGAACAACACATACTAGTCATAAACAACCAACAACCAAACAAACTAACGATTTTCACTGGAATGTTGTTGCTCCTGCTATCCAAACCCACCGGCAAATCGATGGTTTGTGTATCCCACATCTGGAAGTAATTTACAGACCAATTCTTGTAGGTCTACCTCCCTCGTTCGAGCTTCTTCAAGAGCAGTTTCAAACAATTTTCTATTTTCTACTTCTCGTCTTAAAAAATCTTCTTCCATCTTTGTGGCATTAGAGCGTATATCCTCCACTTCTTTTGTTAACTCATTAAGATTCTCCTCATTTGCTCTAAATGTAGAACTGACTGAACTTGCGCTTGTAGATGACGAGTTACTCCCAAATCCATATAAGCGTCCTTTAGAAGGACCTCCGGTTATGTCATACCAAGTTGAGAGATCAAATGAAGACTGGGAAGAAACATCACTACAACTCGTTTTTCCCAGGTATTCTTCCTATGCAAATATATTAAATATAAAGGAACATTCATATATGTAATAAAAGTCTAATGAAATTTCTCGATATATACCAACCAATATTTAAATACCAATGATCCTCTAAAAAAATATTTAGATAACAATGATGATTGATACTTACACTAATTCTTTTGGATTTGTTGTCGATGAACTCCCCAATTCCTTTATTTTTTCTATGACATCTTTGGAATAATTCAAGATCGGTCACTTCTCTACCAAGTTGTTTTTCCTATAATTTTCTAAACAATATTAGTTCACATGTCAAAAAATTGCATAAAAGATATCTAAACACTTTATACTTAAACTTACCATTTTCTGTTTATGTGCCCCAACAAGAATCAAACCACCAGTGTGTTTTGTGATTGAACCATGTTCTTCAGTCAAACGGTTTCTTCGGGCAGTTTGACATTTTCCTACATAATCTTTTGTAACCCAATACTTCTAAACTAGCTCACTCCATAATTGATTATTCATCCAATAAGGACCTCTATCAATCATATCTCTCATATCTGGTTTTCTACCTAACTGTTCATAAGCCTCATTCAATGCTTTTTGCTTAGCTTTGTACATCATCTCTTTAAATCAATCACTCGCATTATCATTCACACCCTTCTGATTTGCTCATCAGTTAGGTTATCCCACCATTACCTCAACTATCACATTTCAAATAGTCAATCACATTAAATAATTACAAAAGTATGTTTATCTAATTTGGCAATTAATAAACTGACTTATATATAAATATTATATATTACCTTGAAGTTCTCCCATAGAAAATCCTTAGATGTTTCTGGCACTGCGTGCCATCTTGGCCATGCCTCAGTAAAAATGCCTTTGATATCTTTTGTGAGGCTTCGTGTAACACCACTTTTAGTAAATCTATTTTGACAAAATAAATTAAGAAAATATAAAAGTAATAAATTAAGTTAACATTATTTATAACTAGTATCGGTGGCATGTTGTCCCCACGCACATAATTTAACTGGGTGTGATGCAATGATTGCCCATATTTTCTAAATTAATTAAGAAATAAAGGGACTCAAAAATCATACTTTGTGAGAGAATTCACCAAATTTTATCTCTTGAACAAAGAAAGCAAATGAAAAACCATATAAATAAAAGTAATTTTAAGACCATTACTTGTGAGAGTAGTAAAACTTACATTAACACAAAATCTCCTCCAAATTACACATTCAATAAATCAATTAACCCATCCTTAACACTACTCAACCACCACATTTCTCCACATCAATAACAACAAAAAGAACCAAAAAAAAGGGCTTGATTAACTATTTTCTTCTTCCTTCTTGAAAAATAATACAAAATGAAAACCCCATAATACACAAAGAAAATCATGACACAACATGAAAAAGATAGGTCTCTTATAGCTAATTGTCTTTCCAGCTATTACTTCTGCTCTTAGATGCTTGACCAACAACTAAAGCCGTCGAGATACAAAGCAGGGAAGGGAATCCAAAATTGCTTCTATAGTTTGATAGCTGACAAAGACTAAAAAGCATTGATAAGATCTTTTAATGACCCTATAGTATTGCTCTCCTCAGTTATAAAAGTATCTTAAAATATTTAAATTTGTAAAAAGTTAGTCAAGAATTTCTTAACAATTGATAGATGCGAACAACAATTCGAGTTATGCACCAAAAGCATTATACAGAAATTCATCAATTTTGAGCTATTTTCTAATAAAAAGATTTCAATTTGATCACATCGTCAGTCACACTAAGCTTGTGACTCAAATTTTTTATTTGTAAGCCATGTTCTACATTATTTAAAATCCAAAAAATATAAAATATTGGTAAATAATGGAGAATCCAACACACTCGAGCATTTTCGAAGGAAAAATATTTAAAAGGGATAAAAATAACTTACTTTGCAACTGCTTGTCAATGTACCTGCCGATAGATAAAATTGAAATAGCTATTATTGGGAATGTTTTTAATACTTATTCAAACAATGTAATCCACACTTATGATACTTAATATTAACTTCTAGTTAATGTTATCCTCACAAAAATATTTACATCTTATGCCAACCTGTTTATTAGTCATATCCACATAAATCAACTTTTAGATTTCACACACACACACAACTAAAAAGAGAACACATATGGTCAAATGAAAGAAATATTTTGCACATGAGGAATAAATACCAAATAAAAGAATCAAAATTCTACAAATTATTGTAGTTTTAAAATAAAAATAAATAAATAATAGTACCTCCTATACAAAAAGACGGAAAGAAGAAATGGTCAAGTTTTAACCTTTTGTATTTCGATAGTATTGAAAAAAAAGTAAAATTTTAAGTATCGTAATCAAATTAAAATTGATTAATAATATCTTGTCCTTGACTTCAAGTATAATTGTAAACATTGTAATACAGTGAAAGAAACATGCAACATTTGTTCACTATATATCTATACTTCACTAAATTTAAATCCAGATACAATAGTTTCACTTTGACAATTGAGCGGTATTAAAAAACTACATGATGATTAACATGTATACAAAAAGGAGTAAACAAAGACCACAATATGTTGTATTAAATTGTATAGCAAATATTGAAAGCAAAAGAAATTCAGCAATACATATGTGATAGAAAACTCTACTTTAGGCAAATAATCCTCCATCAAAAGGATAAAACGAAAATGTACTTATAATGCATATGTTGCACATACTTCTAAGCATGAAACATCATACTTCACAATCCCAAAAGTGAAAACACCCATAAAACAATAAACTTTTACATGTAAACGTAGGCATTGAAAGCACACGTATGTGTTTATATATATTTCAAAGTCCCATCAAATAAAAACCAATGAGAAATTCATGCACAAGTTCGGTGGCAAAAAAAGGAGCAAGATACCTTAAGAGCAAACTCCCACCGATTTCGTTTAATGCATCACTCAAAGCCTCCAAAACAACCTTGGGCCAAATGAGTAAAAAACAAATAATCTCAAATAAAAAGCAGTAATATAATTGAAAAATTAAAATAAATAGGAAGCATCAATAAAAATTCTGCATGAAAATTATCGGCACAACAAAAAAATTATAACTGGTAGTTAGAACATTAAGAGAAAAGTAATGTTATTTTAAGTTGATTAATAGCTAAATATCCTTCAGTGAACATGGTTATCGTAATCTCATTTAGCGAATCTCATAGAGATGGGGAAAAAATCAATTCAAGGATATAGAGCTCTGCTGCAACTTAATCCAGAACTTGGACTCCATCCCCTAGAAATTAATCAGTTCGGATTGTGAACTAAGATCCTTCACCCTTATGCTGAAAACAGACCGGGGATCAAAACAGAACTGAAACCACATGGGTTAAAACCCAGTTCATGTTAACATATATGCTTCTCCTTCATATTACATCGCTGTCAAATACTTGAAAAGGTAGCATCGCGACTAAAAGGCCTCATTTACAATTACATCAATAGGGCCCCTCTGGTTAAGTGAATCCACCAAAATCTAACTTATTCTACCTTTGCAATTTCTTCTATTAATTAAAGTGAGTGGGAGTGGGAGTGGGAGTGGGAGTGGTAGTGGTAGTTGTACAGATTTGCCGATTAGAGAAGCTAGGGAGCAAAAGTTTGAACTTGTAGTTTACAGATTTTAGATTAAAGAGATAAAAGTGAAATGGGATGGAAGTACCTTTAATTATTAGTAAAATCGGGCATTTACCATTAGGATGAAAGAGATGAAGGAATTAGTGACATTAACTTCAACCCTATCATTTAAGTTCTTCACTTTCATCATTGAGGCTTTTCCTCATACAGGTGGCATGCCTCCTTCAAAATCAAAGAAGACCCATCTAAATTCAATGTATTTCCAAGGTAAAAAAAGAAAAAAAAAACACAAAAATCAAAGAAAAAAACAGAATACCAAGCAATTGAAATGAAGTCGATCTACTCCTCCGTGATAACGCTGTTCAACCACCACGGAGTCTTGCCAACCTCAACCACCACGCCAGCTTCTTTCGTTTTCCTCCTCCGGTAACGCAGCTGATCTCTACCACACGTTCCAGTGAAGGGCAATTTAGTGGTGGAATATTATTCCAAAGTTGTGGTGCTAAGGTTATGTAAAGGTAGTTTGAGAATGGAAGTGAACATTAAGGAGAGAGTTGGATTTGAGAAGAAGTGATCGTGGTTTAGTGGTTAATCGTGAGAATGGGTATTTGGAAAATACATTAGGGATAATTTCGGTAATTTGAAAAGATGGTGTCATGGTGTCAGTAACTGCAATTTATGAGTGAAAATTGGCTTTTATTTTATATAATAGTATACATATATTCAACTCAAACTATTAGAAGCTTTGAAGTTACCTATTGTTGACCACTGTTACTTTTGTCCTTTTACTTGGATGATCTGGGATTTGAGATCCAGTATTAGGTTCCCGTCGACGTCCATGTGATTCAAGATCTTCCTGTGTTCTCTATAATATTCATTTCAGACCTTGAAGGTATTGTCTCACCAACCTATACCAAAGAAAATAGAAGTTGATATAAGAAAAGGTCAATCCTTCGATTTGTTGAGCTTGGGAAGCCAATACAAAAGGATCATTGGATTTTAGTTTCAATTTATGGTTAATTTCCACAAGCCCCGATGTGTGCCATTTAAGCCCTTTATCAGAAGTATCGTACCAATGACACTTAAACAAGACAACCCCACGTCTTATCCCTTAATACTCCAACTCTATTACTTCCTCCAGGATTCCATAGTAATCCACTTCATATTCATTGTAGGTAGTCCCCATAACACATACCCCGTAATTTGATGTTGCTTTAAATTGCCCATACTCCAAAGTGTGAAATTTGAATCCATTCACAAAGTTTCCTTTATAGCAAGAAACTCGTCGACTGGGGCCATGAACCAACTTCTTATGATGTCATCAACTTCATTACGGGTATCTCGAATCTATGAAGAAGATAATACTTGATAAGATAACATATTTTTAGATTTGCTAATATTTACATATTTGAAACAAATCTATTAATTAAATGAGCAAGTAGCCATCGAGAAAAATCTCTATCATGTAAGGTTTGAAGTTCCATATCAGTTATTCTTGGAAATTGTTTTCTATTGTCTTCATCAAATTTCCTACAAGAGTTGTGATGATCATACGTTAATTATATACATGAGTCAATAGAAACAAATAAGGAGATAATGCATGAGTTAAGTCACTCACTGCCGAAAGGGAACGATCTTCTCAAAATTCATCAAGACATGTCTATGTGCAGCCTTCATCATCATTGAGATATCTAATTGCAATTCTAGAACCAAGTGATCGTCCAGGATGCATAGAAAATAAACTTTTGCAAGAATCTACCATTCCTCCATCATCATTTTGTGGAACCTGATTTAATCGGGATTTGACATGTGGTTCAAACTATGAAGAGCAAAATGTTGAAACTTCTCCAATCACATACGCCTCAACAATTGATACTTCTACTCGAGCTCGATTGCCATCCTTTTTCTTCAAATGGTATAGAAACCTAAAATTTGTTACACTTTTAATTAACACAAGCTAACTTATAGTTTCTAGTTAAATAAGATAATTGAACTTAGAAAAATTACCACCGATACTGTACAGGCCCACCAACCTTAGCTTTATACGCAAGGTGAACTGGTAAGTGTTCCATGGAATCAAAGAAGCTTGTGGGGGAAAATCTTCTCAAGCTTACATAATATCTAAACAATGTTCTTTTCAAGTTTTTGCATGTGCTCCACACGCAATACAGTTTCACATATATCCTTAAAGAAATTTTTGAGTTCTGTCAGTGCTTCCCAAATAGGTTTTGGTAGATGATCTCTAAACGCAATTGGGAGTAATCTTTGCATGAACACATGACAATCATGACTCTTCATTCCATAAAACTTGCATTCTTCTTCATTAACAAAACGAGGAATGCTTGACGAATACCCATCGGGTAAATTCAATGATTTTACTCAAGAACACAACTCTTTCTTCTGTGCTTTACTTAAAGTGTATGGTGTCTTAGGTTTGTAGACTTTTTCATTTGCACCTTCAAACAAATGCATCTCAGGACGGCTACAATACAACTCCAAATCTTTTCGAGATTTGACATTATCTTTTGTTTTATCTTTAACATCCATAATGGTGTTAAAGATATTATCAAAGATATTTTTTTTCAATGTGCATCACATCCAGATTATATCAGATAAGATTTGTGTACCAATATGGTAACTCCCATAATACGCTCTTTTTAACCCAATTATGTGTCTTGCCAAATCCATCAATTGGTTGTGTGTCACCTGGTGGTTTCCAAAGATGGTGTCAGGAAGCTCATCCACCCTTTGTCGCATGTCTTCTCCAATTAAGCGAATAGGTGGCAAATCATTTTCTAATTTTCCCTTTCAAAACTTTTAGGGTTGTCTTCTATACGGATGGTCATGAGGCAAAAATTGATGATGACAATCAAACCAACATGCCATTCTTTCATAACGAAGTATGAAAGATTTTGTCCTTTCCATACAATAAGGACATGCCAACCACCCATGAGTGCTCCATCTAGATACCATCGCATTTGTAGGGAAATCACTGATTGTCCATAAAAGAGCAACTCTTATGTTGAAATTTTGTTTTTTGCACATGTCATAAGCTTCCACCCCAATTGTCCATAATGTTTTTAACTCATCTATTAGTAGGCGTAAAAACATGTCAAGATTTTTTCTTGGACTTTTTGGGCCTAGTATAACCATAGTCAGGAACAAGAAATGCTTTTGCATGCACATCCATAGAGGAAGATCGTACACAACAATAATCACAGGCCAACAACTGTAAGGAGTACTAGAATTTTCAAATGAACTAAAACCATTTGTGCATAACCCAAGACGCACATTACGTGCATCTGAGGCAAATGATGGATTAGTGCGATCAAAATGCTTCCATGCCTCTCAATGAGATGGATGTACCATACTTCCCTCTCTGGAATGATTATTTGCATGCCATGTCATGTGCTTACAGGTGTAGTTGGATTCATATAGCCTTTTGAGCCTAGATATCAAAGGCAAATAACGCAACACCTTGAATGGCACTTTCTTTCGTGCCCCTGTGTTAATTGGCTTGTATTGAGGATGACAACATATAAGGCATTCTTGGTAGTCATTGTTCTCTTTGTAATACAATACGCAATTGTTTACATAATACTCAATTCTTTCGTAACCTAAACCAAGTCGACCTAGGTGTTTTTTTGTTGTGTAGAATTATCTAGCACTTTTCATCTTCAGGCAACATGCTTTTGATTGTTGACACAAGTTGGTCATAGCAAGCTTCAGGTAAATTGTACTATAATTTGATACTTAATAATTGGGCCACAACAGAGAGTTTTGTGTGATTTTTGCAACCATCTCATAATGGTTCGTCAGCATCTTTCAATAAGTTAAAAAACTTTTGTGCTTCTGGATTAGGCAATTGTTCATCACACGTGGAGTTTGAGATAAACTCAGGGCCTATTGCATCCATCACCATTGTTCTGTAACAAGATGTTTCTACACGAGGAGCACTTGAAGAACCCCCCTCATCATCTCTGGTGTTCAAGGATTCACCATGTGCATACCAGATATTATAACCTCGAGTACATCCATTTTTACTATGTGTAAATGCGCATCACTCCGATTCAAAAATTTTATATTGTTGCATTTAGAACAAGGACATTTAATTTGTCCATGATTCACAAATGTTGGGATATCAAAGGCAAAGTTCAAGAACTCCTGATCAACCCTTGTTACAAATTCATCTAAAAGAAAACTATTGTCATCCAAACACCTCCACATCCAACTCCGGTCAATATTCATGATTCTGCAATTTTTTGCGATTTTAGATATACATGTACTTGATAGAAATAATTTAACTAGTTAGGAAGAAATTAAAGTTGGTATTTAATCTAAATGTAAGAAAAAAAACTTCTTCTGAAAGGAATACATGTCATCGACCTAGTTAATATGAAATGGGGCAGTAAACCTAAGCATATCAAATCTCTAGTTGAAGCAAGTTATTCAATCAATAACAAGGTTAATTCATTCAATCTACAAAAACTCAAAACGCTCAAATAACTAAATAAGTTGCCAAATAGAAAAATGGTTTGTGATACTTACAGATAAAAACAATTTGTGTTTCAACAATCTCTTTCCTTGAGAATGTCCACAATCTTATATCTAGAAATAACTTGGATCTGCAACATGCAAAAAAGATTTCACATACTTGTTCACATTGTTGATATACTTGATTTTATGGTTAGCATCACTATTTCGACTAGCTTTTGTCTATGTAAATTGTAGAATCTTGCAATAGGTAGTTTTTGATAATTTAAGGAGAAGTATCAGGCAGTTTGGATTAGTGGGTTATAAGGTGCACTGCCTTAGAACCTGAACTATAACCCCCTTAAATACAAATAGATATAGGCTAAACAATCTTGGGTTCAGTTCATAGCAATATACTTTAGTTTATAAATAAGTTCTAGGCAGAGCACAACTAGACTACAACTCTCTAGCAAGTAATAGGCTATTTTCTAGACAAATTATATCTTTAAATTTTCCATATTTATTTTGACTTTATTTCAAAAAATTATTACTGAAAATGTAGGGTGTATCAGCCCATCTAGAATCTCTCATTCGTTCTTCTCATCATTTAAGTTGATTACTGTAGTGAAAGTAAAACACTAGTTGCTTATAAAATACAAGATATACAATGCATTATAAGTTACAAGATATAAGAATCTAAAGGGAAAAAGCATAGACTTAGTTTCAGTTGGAGGAAAATGAGAACGTAAACTAAAAGAAATTTGTATTGCATAGAGAATAATCTTAATCAATATTAGGAACAAGGGAAATAGTGGCCCATGCACCGCAATAACTTCTAAAATGAAAATTTCGCAATATATGAACAGTGCGATAGAGAGGAGTGACAAGTTCGATCAAAATGAAACAGGTAAAGAATAGAATTAATCATAATTGTCAGTTTCCTTCTGTAGCACAAAGTGGTTCCCCGCGCTATAGCATTGCAACTGATAGTCCTTAATCCTTAGCAGATGACAGACTGTAAGAACTTCTGATACAACTTTTCTAATTTTGTGCATCAAAGTATGTGTTTTTATGACACACAGAGATGAGAATTTTTGTAGATACTAATGATAAGCTGTTGTTTTTACCTTGTTTCCTCATGATGTACGTATATTTCCGGATTGAGACAAATAAGTAGTGTCTAACCAGCCCTTGGCTTCATCCCTAAGAGGTTGAAAATGTACGGGATATGAGCCAACTAAGGTCACTTATAAAACTACTCGAAAAAAGTATGAGCCAACTCTAAGTCACTTGCATCAAGGGCTTCATAAGAAATTCAGAGAAAAAAATTACATGCACATTTTATTTTCTCTGGATTATCATCGAATATTGTTATAGGAATATGATTTCTTCTTGAATATTCTTCCCAACAGGTCGACAGTAGGAGTGACGAATCAATAAAGATAAAGGCAAAAGGAAAGCCAAGTAAAACATGAATTTTTCATTCGAGCAAGGGCACCTACCATAAAAGTGATAAATAAGTTGTACAGCAAGATGCTCTTGCTCCTGCCTACAATCTGCAAACTCTTTCTTGATGCCTCCTATAGCTTGTGGCCTAGAAAAGAAGAAAAGTGAAATGTAAACATCAAGATAGGACAATCGGTTAAACAACAAACCTTTGGAGAGCAGATGATGGAATAAGCAAATTATTTTTAATTGGAAAACCTCACTGAACCACATGGAACCACATCATTAATAAGACAAGACTCAAAGATTACAGAAAGAAATCAGAAAATACAAAGAAAAATACAGCATCACTCCATAATAGAAAATGAAATTACATGCAATGTGGTCAACTTTCAGACCATATAACTAATAAATAAGCCCAATCGGCATCATAATGACCATATAAAAGAATACTTGCACCATAAATGAATAAGGATAGTAAAAGACACAAAACTAACAAAGTAGAAGTTAGATCCAACATGAATCAAATTAATTACAACACATAAACTATAATATATGAGAATTAAAAAGAAAATCAAATAGACACTGAAAGACCATAAGAACATATCATATCATTCCACTGATATCATTCATACGCCATTTTAATAATTGTATACCTGACAGGAACTGAATAAACTATGATAGCAAAAATTAGGAAATAAGCACACTAGTTCCAACGCAATATATAGTAATAGAAAATCATAAAATTACCAGCGTAGAAGAGGAATAGAGATGTTAATCTTCTTGTGCTTCAAACCAACTTTTAGCCCCAAATCATCCAACACAGTCGAGAAACTTTAAATAAAATTTAATAAATCCAAAACCACAAAGCATTGTGATCAATTAATTCAGCATGTGGGGGGCAGCATTTCTCCGGTGTATCTATGATGCGTATGAGAAGAAAGGGGTAGGCATCAGGCAGGAGGAAGAAACGAGGGAGAGGAAGAAAGAGGCGAGATAAAAGTTTGTTGACTTTTCTTTCTTTACTATTACTATTTCAGAGTTTTTTTTTATTGTAATAGAAATATTTGTAAGATTATTTTTCTTAATTTGTTTCTAATTTATTGAAATTAAAATATTTGAAATATTATATTTATATAAATATATAATTTTAATAATAAAAGTTTTTCAATTGCATTATTTATTTTAATAAATATTTTTGTACAATAAATTTTAAAAAATTATATTTTTTTAAATATAATTTTCCTTGGAAAAATTTAAATTGCATGTTGTGGGGTAATCATTTAAATTGCAAAGAAAAAGATTTGAATGTTTGACTTTCATTATTAATTTTCTTTGTTTTAATTTGTCTCACTTTAATTCTTGAGGATGAGTCATTGAGGACAAACAAACTAAAATTTTGGTTTATGCTACATTTTATGTGTAATGATGTCAGCCCATTCGCCCATCACCTATTCAATGGAATTAGAAAAATAAATCTCAAATGTTTAGGCAGAGACCAATTTTATGTATATATGGGCTCCTGTGTAGTAGGGGCCCAAAACATACAAGCCCACAACACAAAGCCACTACTATCTGAATTATAATACTGAATTATCGAAGTATCAATTTCAGAGATAGAAATTTCCATCTCCAAAATTTAAGAAATAATCACAGATGGAAACACGGACGAAAATAATACAAAAATAAATTTATGTCAATCCATCTCTATTTCCGTCTCTGATACTAAAATTTTATAATTTCAGAGACGGAACAAAGACGGAAATTTTTTATCCTAATATTATATAATTGAAATATTGCATCTGTAGCTAATTTCATATCTGATTTAAACTTTATTGATAATTTAAGGAAAAAAAATCGTCTCTATATATGTCTCTCTAAGCAACGAAAATACATCCGTTTCGAATATTTCGTCTCTAATACCCTATTTTTTTGTAGTGTTCGACACCCTGATTTTGCCAAAGTACCTTCTCTAGTGGTATGCATAGAGTGTGTAGTTCTTGGATCTTGTTATCAAGGATACGAATGGGCCTCTCTTGATAAGATAGATCTTCCTTAAGCTCTATTGAGTTAGGTTGTAGTATGTGGGAAGGATTTGGTAATACTTTTTGAGATGTGATACGTGAAATATGTCATGTATCCTTGAGGTGTTTGGAGGTAAGTTTAGTTTATATGCTACTTTGCTGACACGTTTTACAATCTCGAAGGGTCTGGTATATCTTGGCTTCAACTTATTTCACTTGTCGAATCATACAATTTCTTTTCTGGGGGAAACTTTGAGGAATACTATATCACCAACAGACAACTCTAGATCTCTTCTTCGATTATCTGCATAGCTCTTCTGCCTTGCTTGAGCAATCTGAATTCTATGCCGTATAAGACGTACTTTGTCAATTTCTTCTTGTATCAATTCTAGTCGTAATATATTTTGTCTATTATCGCCCTTCGGTTGTTTATGGTCACCCAGATCCCAATGGAGCGGTGATCTACACTTCATTCCATAGAGTGCCTCATAGGGCACCATTTGGATAGTCGATTGGTAACTACTATTATACGCAAATTCTATTAAAGGAATATGCTTCTTCCAACTACCCCCAAAATCTAATGCACACGCTCACAACATGTCTTCCCATATCAAGATAGTACTCTTAGACTAGCCGTCGGTTTGAAGATAGGTTGTTGTACTAAATCGTAGCTTGCTCCCAAAATGATCTTGTAATCATGGCCACAACCAAGATGTGAATCGAGGATCACAATCAGAAATGATGTTAACAGGAACTCCATGTAGTTTGACAATCTTCTTGACGTAAGTTTCTGCCAACTTTGTTATTGGCCACGACTTCTTGATAGCAATGAAGTGAGCGGATTTGCTTAACCGATCAATGATGACCCAAATAGCGTTATGACCCTTCATTGTAGTAGGGAATCCTGTAACAAAGTCCATAGTGATTGACTCTCATTTCCAGTCGGGGATAGGTAGTGGTTGAAGCAGCCTTGCAGATCGTTGATGTTTCACTTTAACTTGTTGACATATCAAGCACTTCTAAACGAATTCGGCAATGTCTCTCTTCATGTTGTTCCACCAGTAATGCTGCTTCAAATCTTCATACATCTTATTACCTGGGTGCATAGTATAATGTAATCGATGAGCTTCCTTGAATAGTTCATCTTTTATTCCCTCATCTCTAGGAACACAGAGCCTGTCCCGAAATCTCAAGACGCCATCATGGTCGATTGTGAAATCAGAGTTAGATCGTTTCCATACTAATTTCTTCAACTTTTGAATTTTCTCATCCCTCTATTAGGCCTCATTGATGTCTAAAATGATTTTTGATAGTACAGTTACGTGAGAAAATATAATGTTCTCTTTATATCTCAGCGCGTCGAGTTGTCATGTTCGTCTAAGTGCACTATCCTTTTAACTAGTAAGCTTCCGGCTCAAGATATCTGCTATAATATTTGCCTTACCAGGGTGGTATTAAATCGTGCAATCATAATCATCTAAAAATTCCATCCACCGTCTCTGTCTCATATTTAAGTCCTTTTGAGAGAACAAATATTTTAAGCTCTGGTGGTCCGTGTATATTGTAAAAGTCGCTCCGTACAAGTAATGTCTCCATTTTGCCAAGGCAAATATGATTGCAGCTAACTCTAAATCATGTGTTGGGTAATTTTTCTCGTGTTGCTTCAACTGACAGGAGGCATAAGCAATGACTTTCCCATCTTGCATCAGAACACAGCCAAGACCTTCCTTGGAGGTGTCTGTGTAAACAACAAAGTTTACCGTCCCATTCGGAAGTGCTAGTATTAGGGCAGTGGTCAAACACCTCTTAAGTTCTTGGAAGCTCATCTCGCATGCATCATCCCAACTAAAATGGTTATTCTTTTGAGTGAGCTTTGTCAAAAGTGCGGCTATTCTTAAGAACTTTTGGACGAACCTTCGATAATATCCTGCTAACCCCGGGAAACTACGGAATTCTGTGATGTTCTTAGGTCTTTTCCACTCTACTATAGCTTCTATCTTAGAACGATCTACGGAGAGTCCATCACCAGAAATAACATGACCTAAAAAAGTAACTTCGTGTATCCAGAACTCGCTATTGCTAAATTTGGCAAATAACTTTTTTCTCGAAGTACTTGCAGAACAATCCGGAGCTAGTTTTTGTGGTCCTCCTCGGACTTGGAGAAGACCAATATGTCATCTATAAAGACTAACACAAATTGGTCGAGACAAGGTTGGAAAATGCAATACATCACATCCATAAAGGTTGTGGGTGCATTTGTCAACCCAAAAGGTATGACTACAAATTCGTAATGACCATAATCTCGTGTTAAATGTCGTTTTTGAGATGTCGACTTCTCGAATCTTTATCTGGTAATATCCTTGCCTCAAGTCTAACTTGGAGTAAATTCGTGACCCTTGCAACTGGTCAAATAGTTCATCAATTTGGGGTAAAGGATATTTGTTCTCTATGGTAACACTGTCTAGCCCCCTATAGTCAATGCACATTCGAAGTGTTCTATCTTCCTTCCAGACAAAAAGTACAGGAGCTCCCCACGGTGAAGAGCTCGGACGAATAAATCCTCTCTCTAGTAATTCCTTGAGCTGACCCTTCAACTCTTTCAATTCAGTCGGTGCTATTCGATAAGGCGTTCTGGAGATCGGTGATGCATCGGGCAAGGTTTCAATTACAAACTTTACTTCTCTATCCGGGGGTAAGAAGGTTCGTTCCTCCAGAAATACATCCAGAAACTTAGACACTATGGGTACCTCTTCTAATGTATTTTGTTCCTTGGGTTTATTGATTAGATAAGCTAGGAATCATTGTCCCTCCCTTCTAAGTATCTTCCTAGCCTTTGAGGCGAAAATTATTCTCATAATGGATGGTAAGCTTTCACCAATCAGTTCTACCTCAGCCTCCCCCGAAACACGAAACATAACGGTTATTGAATGACAATCTAGAATCGCATAATATTTGTACGACCAGTCCATTCCTAATATAACATCCTACCCTAGAAGTGGTAATTCAATTAAATCTGCCCAAAATGTTCGGTCCTCAATCTTAAACTCACAAAACTTATATAAAACATTATTATCTCACTACTCCCCATTGGCAAATTTACCTCAAAGGTATAGGGCAAAACTTCAGCTTTAACGGTAAGATAAGGAGCAAAATATGAGGTTACAAATCAATGTGTGGCCCCCGGATCAAATAAAACTTGATCGAGTGTATTTGAAATACGAATCGTACCTTCAATAATTGTTGTCGGATCTGTGACCTCTTCTCCTCCCAATGCAAATGCACGTGCACGTGCACGTATCTTAGGTCTGCCAACTTGATTCCAGTTCCTGTAGGCTTATTCGCATCGCCCTGCTAAGCTCGTGTTTGTGGTTGTTGATTATTCTCTTGCATCATCGGGAAATTTTGAATCATGTGTTGGTCACTGCCACAACGATTACACTTCCCTAGCCTTCTCCAGCAACTATCGATGGTACGACGTGTACGCCCACTGAATTTACAGTTTCCTTCAGATTCCTTGTCTGACTGACCCTTGTTCTGTTGTGACACGTTATGACTCCCTGAAAGAGTTCCAGGAGGTGTTCTTCGGACATTGGGCCCTTTCTCGAATCTTGTGCCTTGCACAGTTGGTAGTGTCGGCCTTGCTCTCTTTATACGTTCCTCTAGTCGGTTTAATTCGACAAGCCCAGCCTCAATTTCCATGGCCTGCTCTATTGTTGTTGTGTAAGTTGTTAAGCCACAAGGAAAGATACTCCTTTAGACGTCCAGGTGACGCCATATATAAATTTCTTCGTACATCTCAACTCATCATCTAGCATGTAGGGGGCATAGTTGATTAGCTTGTTAAATTTTGCTTCGCATTGAGCGACAGTGCAGTTTCCTTGGATTAGATTGACAAACTCCTGTTCTCGTCTATCTCGCACTACTTGAGGAACAAACTTATCATTGAATTCTTTGACGAAGTTGACCCATGTGTGGGGAGTTTCCTCCCTATGCCACCATGCTTCCACCACTCACCACCACTTGTGTGCTGCCTCCTCGAATCAAATGTAGAAAATGATATCTTTTGCTCTTCATCACACCTCAATACTTTAAAGATCTTCTCTACCATTGGACAATGCAAGACAAAATGTGACTTTTTACGGAATCTCATTTCATTTCTTCGAAAGTATGACGAAAACAATTAAAGATATTATCATGCTCAACGGGTAAATTTATAATGAAAAATAGTCTGTACTCCTCCAGTTTTCGAAAAAACTAGTAAAGTTGGTTAGTGGCACTCACTATAAGGTCCCGACTGTTAGCTGGCCCCGAGTTCACGGTTGCGCTAATGCACAAGAATCACCTGTCCGAATATAATTAGATATTTAAATAACTAGTTATATCCCAATTAGGTTAAAATAACTAGATTTAAGTTGTCAGTTAATTACCATATACTATGACAACTACACTATGTATTACACCATTGCATTTTCTTTTTATTAAATGCACTATACAACAATATACACACAATTACAAATTAGTGATTCATTAACTTTTAAGGGAGCAAACAATTAAACCCATAAAATTTAGTGTTAATTTCATATTAGTCCAACTATCAATAACGTACATAAATATATGGATAGATTAATTAAAATATGTAAACATAAATTTTTGTTAATTTTTTACAAAAAAAACATACAAATATAATCATAAACTAATATTACATTATTATCATTTAAAAATACACTCAATTTAATCACATGTTTTATACTTTTTTTATAAACACACACTAGAGACTTGATTTTCATAATTAACTACCAGACATAAGGAAACTTGTAGAACATACTATTTACTACCATAATATTAGTATATTAAATACGGAATTTTTTGTTAAACAATAACATGAAATCACTCATGTTAATTTATTACTTCTTTTTCATTAAAAAAACAATACACATCACAAATAACACAGTTTATATCTATATATATACACAATCATGTAAGTCAGAATTTTATATCAATTTTGACACAAGCACGTATTTTTAAATCTAACAAGCAACAACACACATTTTTATATTCTTTCTGCACACATAAATCACACTTATACTTACATACATATATATATACATATTCTTAACAATTAAATAGTCATTATCTCAAAACAGAAATAATAATAAGTAGTTTAATTAATTTGTTATAATACTCTTAATTCAATTGGAATTATTTATCAACCACTAATACTTGAATTTAGTGAATTTTCCTATTAAATGGATTAGACAATAAAAGTTGTATTTAATAAATATGCTAACTACATAATATAACTGTACAAATTAATTAGAAGTTAATATAATAATTTGGTACCTATCTCGGCGGAGAACGAGGATTTCGCCAGAAGGAAGAAAAGGTTTAGTGCTCAAATCAAAATAGAAGAAATGGGCTTTTTGTCTACATATATGCATGTGTATAATCAATACCAAGTGGTGGTGCCTGCACACCTTAGGATGCCTATTAGTGGCAACCCACGTGTGCTTTCCCAATTTTTCCATAACTTTTTTCCCCTTTTTTTGTTTTTGTTAAAATTTTAATTTGATCCCTAAATTCTAAATTAGTATGATTCAAGCTCAAATATTTTATAATGTTTCTGATAGTGCTAGGAAATTAGAATTACCGAAATACCCTCGAGTTGTAAACGAATTTACGAGAATGTCATTTAGTGAAAGTTATTAGTAGTTATTTAATGGAAGTTGTAGAAGGTAGTTATTGGTTAGTGCGGTAATGTTAAATTACCAAGGCACCCCCACAGATTAATCTCGACCGTTGGATTGAAGGCGGTTGAGGGACAATGTTGTATTTTCACCCCATGTCATTTACTATAAATAGGAGGTGAAGTCCTTTGTAAAGAGATATCATTTTCATATATAGAAATCTACTTTTTCTATTTTGGGAAGGAATTCTGAAGTTGTGTGCCTCGCGACGTCGTTTCAAGAGACCGTGCTTAGATCAACAATCTCCTGAATCTTACGTCATCAGCTTGGCGCCGTCTGTGGGAAGTTGGTCAAGACATTGAAGATGAATACTCGTTCGAACGCAAGGAGTGCGAATGTGGGGCAAGAGGAACCCGAGAGAGGAAGGGAAGAGTAGGAGCAAGGCCACGTCTTGGAGAATCCACCAGCGCACAGCCAACAGGAGGAGAGGCAGAAATTTGCCGAGGCTCCACCTCCACCCCCAGTTATTCAGATAACTCCCGAGGCTCTTCGCCAGTTGGTGGAGGATGCATCCGCCCAAGCCGCGGAGAGGGCCGTGGCCCAGTACATAGCCGGACGCGCGTTGCCCCCACGACCCCCTCGCTATCCTCGCAGAGGCCAAGACACTCCCTTGGCTCCTAAGGGTGGTGAGCAGAGGCCCAGGGACGCCATTGAAGGCATGGACTATGAGGAGGAAGACAACAGCAGGGCTACGCAGCCAAAGGATAACTTTTACCCCTCGCCTCCTAGCAGGGGCGCGGCTGAAGAAGATTACTTCCCACATCCACCGCATGGGGACGTGAAGACAACTACTTTCCACCTCCTCGCCAGGAGGAGGTGCCGCCGGTGCAAGAAAGAGGATACCACGAGATGGGAGTCCCTCCCCCGCATGTATTCTGTGACGTCCATAGAATTTTGTTCATAATCAAGGAGCTAATTGATAATTATTAAGAAAATATTAATTTATTTATAAGTTATAGGTTTAAATTGTAATATATATATAAACTTGAAGGGACTAAATTGGAGCTTCATAAAATATTTATGGTTAAAAAATATATACATTTAAAAAAAAAGAAATGGATGAGAATGGAAAAGGGGACAGCACGTGGTTGCCTCCCCAATTTTACCTATTATATATATATATATATGTGTGTGTGTGTGTGTGTGTGCTTCCTAATTAAGGAAGCACTATTAACACACACACACGATTAATGCACACTCTCGGGAGAAAAAAATGAGAGGTGAGTTTAATTTTTAATTTTATTTTAATTTATATAATTATATTATTTAGTTAATGTATTTATTAAATATATTTTATACTATTCGATTTATTATTCAACCGAGAAATTTATTAAATTTGAGTATTAATATAGATTAGTGTTCGGGTATATGTTTAATTGGTCTGGAATATTATAGTCAATAAATTAAAATTATTTAACCTATTAGGATTAATAGTCGTTATGATGGATTACTCAAATTGATTGGGTTTATTAACCAAATACATAAATGAATGTACTAGTGTTTAAATAATTATTATTATAGTGAAGAATTGGCAAAAATTAATAGGAATGGTAGAGAATTATATTTGAGAAATATTAGGGAATTATATTTGAGAAATATTATATTTATTAAAAGGAAATATGGGATATTTGTAGTAATTTCATTTAGGTATGTTATAGAAAACGATAGTTATAAAAATGTGAGGGGTTTGATAAAATAAATTCTTATGAGTTAATTAAAAAATTAGATATATACCGGGGAAGCTTATAATGTCTAATTGTTTAGAAGAGGAATGAACTAAGGTTTAAGTATCAATATAAGTGAATTATTATAAGATTGACAAAAAATATACAATATTATTTAATAATTTTATTCGGAATTTACGATATTTTCGATATATTGATTATATATATTATAACTTATTATATAGTATGGGGATAAAGTGGAGGATTAATCAACTCTATTTACTAATGTAATCGTTTAAGGGTTTGAGGTAAGTATAGTTAATTGAATTATATATATATATATATTTATATATTTATATGTATACATAGATATATACTCTTGTGTTGCATACGTAATTGTGAATTGTTGGCTATTTGTCTGGATTACTTGTTATTCTATGAAATTATCATTATGTGATTATATGTGGTTCTGGTGTATGGAACATAGATGGATGATTATGTGTACTATGTTTGATTGTTAAATGAAATTGAACGTTGAAGTTATCGATGAGATTTGATTGTGAATGAAGATGAAAGATGAGATTATTGATGAGAATATTGTGAATTAAGATAAAGAGATGGCTTACCTGACTGGAGGGCATACTGCAATGGCTTATGATAATATGATTAATGGCGAGTTGTGTGTTGTTATTGATCAGTGGAGATGACGTGACATATCATACGAGTTATGTGTTGTGTGATATGATGGATGATGGGATATCATACGAGCTATGTGTTGTGTGGTATCATTGATGACGGGGTATCATACGAGATGTATGTTGTGTGGTACCGAGGAAAAAAAAGAGATATTTGTGATTGAGGTGATGATAGCCGGCAAAGACCATTGAGTGATGCACTCTAGCTTGGGTAAGCAGGGCCCTAATAAAATAAACAATGTATCTAGATATATTGTACTGTGGATTGATGTATGATTGTGGTATTGGTTATTTCATGATTTTTGGTGATTGCATATTAAATAATAGTTGTGGATTGATATAATTGTATGAGACTTGTCTTATTGCGTATGTGGATGTGTATATATATAAGTTGATTAGCTATGCTTATTGAGTATGCAGCTCAATCCTTGCCGCATATTTTTAATCATAAGCCAATCACCATTATTACTAGGTAGGTCAAATACAATTACATAGATATGAGATTTTCAGTGGATTTTGTATTTTTTTAAACTTTTGTAATAACTAGAAACTTCAACATTTTCCTTTCTTTATAGTGATAATGGCTAAGGTCAAGAATTAATTACAAAGTTTTGATGACGCATGTCCTTTTGTGATGTCTACATAATATATGGATTAAAACATGGGTTGTCTCATGGGATTAAATGTGAATTCTTTATAAAATTGGATGTGATTACGGATGGGGGTGTCACATATTTCCCAATCCGTTGGGGCCTCTAGGATAGCCGGAGCGACCTTTGGTAGTGCCACCTCCGCGGCGGAGTCCTTTCGCCCCCCATATATTAGCAGAAGCAATCCACCTAGGGGTCAAGATCCCGAGCTTGAGTGAGTATAATGGAGCTGGGGATCCTCAGGATCATTTTAACCGCTTCATGGCTAGGGCTGATCTGCTGGATATTAGCGACGCAGCCTATTGCAAGATGTTTAGGACTACCCTCTCGGGGAAGGCAATGGCATGGTTCAACCAGCTACCCCCAGGGACTACAGAATCATTCGAGCAACTCTCCCAATGCTTTTTGCACCAGTTCCCGATAAATAGGCAGTACCCCAAGACCGCTTCGTACTTGTTTATGATAGTCCAGCGGAAAAACGAGAGTCTGAGGGAGTATGTTCAACGCTTCTTGGAAGCGGTGTTGGAAGTTCCCCATGTAAATCCTGAACTTCTGGCAAGCATCATGCAACAAAACTTGAGAAGAGAGCGGTTTAAGGAGTCGATTGCGAGGAAGCCTCCCTCGACTCAGGAAGAGTTACTACTGAGAGCAGAAAAGTACATAAGGATAGAAGAAACAATCAGCGTGTGACCAACAAATCCCCTCAAGCGGAGGGTGGATGAGGAGGAGAAGAGATTTTCCCCCAGGATGGAGGGAGTTAAGCGAGAACGCAAGCCCATGCTGCCCGGGGATTTGGTACGGTATACTCCGTTAAATGCTCCGCGAGCTTAAATTCTCGCCGTGGCCAAACAACAAGGTTTATTAAGGTGGCCTTACCCGATGAAGGACAACCCTCAGAGAATGAAATTTGACAAATATTGCCATTTCCACAGAGGTCGAGGTCACAGCACCGAGGAGTGCCATCATTTGAAGAATGAGATTGAGATACTCATCAGAAGGGGCTACTTGAAGGAATTTGTGGGGAAAATGAAGCAAGGTCCTCAGGAGGCCGCCCATGAAAGCAAGCAGATGACACCCCGTCTCGAGATGGGGGTTAAGGAGGAAGCAGAACAGGAAAGGAAAGATAACCTTCCAACCGCTAGAGTGATTGAGGTTATCTCAGGAGGTCCAGCGGGGGGAGACTTGAGGCGAGCTAGAAAAGCTGTCGTGAGAGCAGCGGGGTTGCCTACAGTGAGGTCACGAGGATACCTCGAGTGCACCCCGCAGAAGAGATAGTTTTTAATGATTAAGACTTCGAGGGAAGCTTGCCCTCTGGCAACAACGCGATAGTGGTGGCTGCCTCGATATCCAATTTCTGGGTGAGGAAGATCTTAGTAGATAGCAGGAGCTCAGCAGCTATCCTTTTTCACAAAGCCTACACTCAAATGAGGATCGATAATATACAACTCACGCCAGTCAATACCCCCTTGACTAGCTTTAGCGGGGATGTAGTTGTGCCATTAGGGGAAGTCACGCTGCTAATATCAATAGAGACGTACCCCTGGCGAGTGACAAAATTTGTCAAGTTTCTGGTGGTAGATGCACCTTCTGCTTACAACGCGATCCTCGGGAGGCCGAGTTTGAATCTCTTTCAGGCTATGATATCTACTTACCATGTGAAGGTGAAGTTCCCAACACCCGAAGGGGTAGGAGAAGTAGTCGGGGACAGGAAGCAAGCGAGAGACTATTACGCTAGTATATTGAGGAAACCAGGAGAGGTCCCTAAGGGGAAGGTCGAAGGTAGCGGAAGCTTGGTTTCGGCGAGGGGGTCTTCCGAGTTGAACCTTGGTGAGCCAAATAGGGGAAATTTCCAAGAGGGACAGGGGGAAGAGTCCCGGAAAGAAGCTAAAAAGAGGAAAGTTGAGGAAGAGATGATGGAGGCCTTCGAGGAGATTAAAATGGTGGAGCTCCTGGAAGATCCAAGAAAAACGCTGAAGATTAAAACGTTGCTGGGCGCGCAGCTGGAACGTGTCATCGTCAGTTTTTTGCAAGAGTTTGTTGAGGTGTTTGCATGGGAGATGGCAGATATGAAGGGGATAGACCCCGAGGTGATGGTCCACAAATTTAACATAGACCCAAAGGCGAAACCGGTAAGGCAGAAAAAGAGGGCGTTCGAGGTAGAGAGAAACAAGATAATCAGTGAGGAAGTCGAGAAGCTGCTTCAAGTCGACTATATTCGACCTGTAAACTATCCCGAGTGGTTGGCCAATGTGGTCCTAGTTCTGAAAAGCAATGGGAAGTGGAGGATGTGTATTGATTTCACCAACCTAAATCGGGCCTACCCCAAGGATTCATATCCCTTGCCTAGGATTGACGCGCTTATTGATTCAACTTCGGGGTGTGAGCTAATAAGCTTCCTGGATGCCTTCCAAGGATATAACCAAATTCGGTTAGCACATGAAGATCAGGAAAAAACAAGTTTCGTTACCGAGCAAGGGACATATTGCTATAAAGTTATGCCTTTCAGATTGAAGAACGCAGATGCCACATATCAGAGATTGGTAAATGGCATGTTCCGGAAGTAGATAGGAAGGAATATGGAGGTGTATATAGATGATATGTTAGTCAAGAGTCGCAGGAGGGAAGACCATGTGAAAGACCTCGCGGAGTATTTTTGCACTTTGAGAAAGTTTGGGGTGAAGTTGAACCCCGCGAAATGCACTTTCGAAGTTCAGGGAGGAAATTCCTGGGATTCATGGTCTCTTAGAGAGGGATAGAGGCTAATCCTGAAAAAAATGAAGCTGTCATGAAAACGCAACCTCCCACAACAATAAAGGAGATCCAGAAATTGACGGGTTGGATGACAGCCCTTAATCGTTTCATCTCGAAGTCTTCAGAGTGGGGACTCCCATTTTTCAAGGTATTGAGAAAGATAGAAGGGTTCTCTTCGATGGAGCAGTGTCAAGCTGCTTTCGAAGATATAAAGAGGTATCTTACTTCACTACCTCTGTTGACGAAGCCAGAACCCGGGGAGACCCTGTTCGTGTATTTATCCATGTCAGAAGAGGCACTAAGTTCAATTCTCATGAGAGAAGTGGGGTACGAACACCAACCAATATACTACGCGAGCAAGGCCCTACAGGGGCCGGAAGAAAGATACACCCAGATAGAGAAGGTGGCCTTGGCCTTGGTAACAGCAGCTAGGAAGTTGAGACCTTATTTCCAATCACATCCCGTGGTTGTGTTGACAAACCAACCACTGAAGAAGGTGCTAGCGGATCCCAACATGTCTGGGAGGATGGTGAAGTGGTCAGTAAAGTTGAGTGAACACGAGATCGAATATCAGCCTAGGCCTGCAATTAAGGCACAAGCATTGGCGAATTTTATTTCCGAGCTAACAGAAGAAGAAAACACGCAAGGAAGGGAATGGTGGAGAATGTTCGTGGACAGCTCGTCCACATCCCAAGGCAGCGGGCGGGAATAGTAATTGAGAGCCTACAAGGAGACATACTGCATTATGCCATCCGGCTTGGTTTCGCGGCTTTTAATCATGAAGCAGAGTATGAAGCACTCATCGTGGGGGGAAGTTGGCCTTCGCGGCCGGAGAAAAGCATGTAAAGGTGTATAGTGATTCTCAGCTGGTGGTTAAGCAAGTGAATGGGGATTTTGAAGCCAAAGGAGAGCAGATGGCCAAATACCTGGCAAGTATCCAGGCAATGACAAGAAGTTTGATGAGTTCACCTTGGAACAAGTCCCGCGAGCGAGTAATGAGGAGGCATATCAACTTGCTAAGCTAGCCAGCTCATTGGCCCCACTGAAAAGCAGAAAGATTACTCTGTTGAACCAGGAGCGACCTGACGTGGATATAGACGGAGACGAAGTCTTGTCAGCAAAGGAAACCTTGCCGAGATGGAAAGGGGAGTTAGAGGCGTATTTGAGGTCCGGAGTTGCGCCCCAAGACCCTAAGGAAGCAAGGGCAATCTGCACAAGGGCGGCCAAGTTCACTTTAGTAGATGGAGAATTATATAAGAGAGGGTTTTCACAACCATATCTCAAGTGCATAGATAAGGACAGGGCAGAATACGTCTTGAGAGAAATTCACGAAGGGAGTTGTGGCAAACCACTCTGGAGGAAGGGCATTGGCACGCAAGGCCCTACGGCAAGGGTACTTTTGGCCAACCATGCAAGAAGATGCCAGAAGTTTAGTGAGGAAATGTCGGAAGTGCCAAGAACATGCTAATGTCACCCATGTTCCAGCGGCGGACATGCAGCCATTGTACAACCCTTGCCTGTTTGATAAGTGGGGAATGGATATAGTGGGGAAACTCCCCCGGACGACAGGTCAGCGGGAGTACTTGCTCGTAGTTGTAGACTATTTCTCGAAGTGGGTAGAAGTAGAGGCACTAAGTAGGATCACGGAGAAGGAAGTCATAAAGTTCGTGTGGAAGAACATTATATGTTGTTTCGGCATTCCTAGAGCTTTCGTAATGGACAATGGCACGCAATTTCAGGGTGCCAAATTCCGACAGTGGTGTTAGGAGCTGAAGATAAGGCAATGTTATGCCTCGGTAGGAACCCCCCAGTCTAATGGACAAGCAGAGGTAACCAACAGAATAATCCTCCAGAATCTGAAGACGAGGCTGGAAGACGCCAAAGGTAATTGGGTGGAAGAGCTTCCGGGAGTCCTATGGGCATATCGGACCACCCGCGATGAGGTACGGGAGAAACCCCGTTTAGTCTGGTTTACGGGACGGAGGCCGTCATCCCGGTGGAGATAGGAGAGGAGACCTGCAGTGTGAAACACTACGAGCCATCTAGCAATGATAGCGAAAGGCAGGTTGACCTGGATTTTTGGAAGAACTGAGGAGCAATGTAAACGTCAGGATAGAGGCCTACAAGACGTTGATGGCAAGAGCTTACAATAATAGAGTACGGCATCGGGGTTTCCAAGTAGGCGACTTCATGCTAAGAAGAGCTGATGCGACAAGAAGCATTGGGAAACTCAATGCCAAATGGATTGGACCATATCAAGTGATTGAGATAGTGGGGAAAGGAAGTTACCGCCTGCAAAAGATGGATGGGAAGGAAGTGCCACGCACATGGAACATGGTCAACTTAAAGAAGTATTTTGTTTAAAATTTCATTTGAAAAGTTGTAAATATTCTTAGTTTAAAAGCTTTTGTAACCTTCAGTTATATAGCAATAAAATATTATTGTTATGTTTTCTGATGATGAGTTTGTCGTTAAATACCGCTTTTTGTTCTTTGAAGAGGGGATGGTCCCTCGCACTTGTGTTTTGGTTATCAAGAGGGGGATTGCCCCTCACATCATTTTCTTGTCAAGAGGGGGATTTCCCTCACATTTATAACCTTGCTTGAAAGAAGGGAATTGCCCCTCATATTTATAACTTTGCTAGGGGGATTGCCCCTCGCTTGTGAAATTTTGTTGTCAAAAAAAAAACAAAAACAATGAGGGTTTTTTGAATTCTGAGAAAGGGGAGTGTCCCCTCATGTAGGAATCAATGAATATGAATAGCGTAGAAACTTAGAATTTATAAGTAAGTAATGGAAAAACAAAAAAAAAATTATTAAAGACTAATAATTCAAAAGGAAGAAAAGCATCCTAAGAATTCAAATTCAAAGAAATAAGATAAGTAGTCCTAAAAACTTTGAACCTACGAAAAGGAAATTCAAGAAGTAAGATAAATAATCCTAAGTCTAAACTCTAGTTCTTCTCGGCGACGGAAGCGGGGACCCCATTGGCAGGAGCGTCCTCATGAAGGTCGTCAGCCACCTCGCCTTCCCCATTGTCATCTCCATCCTCATCAGGAACCTTGGAATCAAGGAACATGAAAGTCTTCTTCGACACAGCGTCCACTGTTCCTCAGGGTGGCTCGACATTGCCTAATCACATGATCGTATATCTCACTCGCCTTGCCAAGGACAGCTTGGTTGAACTCCTCAGAGCCCAAGTACTTTTCCTTGAAGTCATCCCATACACACTCTAAGTAGACCTTGCCAGCGTCTGATTTCAAGAAGGTCTTCCCCGAAGCAATCTCCAGGATAAAGTTATCCTTCCACTTACTTTGCTCGACTGAAGCAACCTTTAGCTCTTCTTGGCAACACCCTAAATTTTTCCTCGCATCCTTCAGTTTCTGAATCTCCTTCTCATAATTGCCTAGCCGCATTTCAGTGGATTCAGCTAAATTGATCACCTAAGAGCACAGAAAACCCCTCAATGAGATACTTAAAGATTAAGGAAACAAGGTAGAGCACAAGGTATAGGGGGGGGGGGGGGAAGCATACCCTAGCAGCTTCATCTTGGAGGAGCCTAGTAAGAGTGCCATTGGAGAGGCGCCGAGGCGCGTTACGTCATAAGGGCTCACTAGATCCCTCGATTTTTTATAGGCGATGTCAAAGTCAGCAGCATCCTAGAAAGATGAAATGTCCCCTTGGCTGTTCATCCCATAAGTAAATAGGTCTTTTCCTGCTCCATAGTGCGGGGGGTCAACTTCACCTTACCGGGGGCATTTAGAGGCGCTGCCCACATGAGGGGGGGAGTAGCGCCCTTCATGGCGATTTGAGCTGCCAGAGGGGTCCCTAGCCTGAGCGGGTGGAGAACGTCGGCGACTGTTTTTTCCCCCTCCTCGAGGGGGGCGGAGGAGGGTTACGAGGCCTTGAAGTATTTTCCCTCTCGAGGAAGAGGTGGACGTCATGAAGGGAAATTTTCTTTCCTGCAAGAAATCAACAAGGAAGGAGTGAGATCATGGGAAAATTTTCAAAACAAGTTAGAGTGCATAAAAGACAGAATCAAATACCAACAGACACTAAAGTTTTGACATCAAAGAGTTGATCAAATAGCCCAACCCCAATGAAAGATAGACGAGGATCGGGGATGGGGTCAGGCACAAAGGGCGATTCCCCCCAAGGAGCCGCCAACCCCCAGGCTAGGTCTTTTACATATAACAATTTCTCTTTCCAAGAACCTTTCGAAGAAGCACCACCCTCAAGAAATTTACAACCCCCTCAGGGGTAGAGGTAGAAATAGGAGTCATTAGAAACCTTCCTAATCGTAAATAAAGAGTAGAAGGCATCAAGGGAGGGAGTCAAGTCAAGGTCCTCGAAACGCTGGAAGAACCCCCTAAAGCATATAAAGGAGTTGCAGGTAAACTGGCTGATGCTCAAAGTAGTGCAGGTAATGATCTCTAGTAATAGTGGATGCAGAGGAAGTGTAAGACCAGAAGTGAAGAAAGACAAATAAAGTCATGAAGAATCCTAATGGTGGATGTTTGATTCTATCGTCAACACTAGGAAGAAGGAGGGTGAACTCGGAAGAGGGGTTTATTTTAGTCTCGAAAAGACGGAACTCTTCAAGACTCACGATACTATGGCAGTTCTCAACGTCCATAATGCGACAACGAGACTTAGAGTGGGGAGCTGAGGAAGACTCAGTTCCATCTAGAATGGAATCAACCGCAAGGGGAGACAGGAGTGCGGAAGTTTCTTGTGAGCTCGACCCTAGGGAAGGACTTGGTGAAAGCGAAGGACACGCAGGGAGATTCCGAATTGCTTCAATCACCTCGTGATCAAAGTCCACGACGTCCGGACAGGCGAGAGAAGGTGGAAGGAGGTGAGAGAGGCGGCCCTCAGTCGGGGTCCGGTCGAGGCACCTCGCCTCGACCAAATTCTGGTCGAGGCGGAGTGCCTCGACCAGCTGCGGGTCGAGGCATGCCTCGACCCGGCGTCCAGGTGCTCCCCCATGTGCTCCCTCCAGCATCTCGTTGGGTGTTCGACATTCTAAAGATTCTTTCGGAATAACATGACTGTTTTCTGTTGGTGGTTTGACGAAGGATGATTTTTTAAAGACGAAAAAAAGAAATTATTGCAAGAAAAAATACGAAGGGCTAAATACCCGAGCTGACACGTTTCGACATTTTTTTGGAAGATGATTAAGACCGAAAAGGTAGATAAAACAAGATGAAGAATTCGGAGTGTCTCACCAAGCTTTATATAGAAGGCAAAAGAGTCCTGGCAAAGGAAGGAGTAGAACAAGAAGAAAGAACAGCCCTAGTAGAAGAAGGACTCGTGCCAGGAGGAGTCCCAGAAGAAAAAGACTTTACATCGAAAAGGGGTATTATCAAGAAGGGGAAGCTGTATCAGAATCAAGTTATATGTTAGAACTTCGAAATTTCCCAGAAACATTTGGAAGTTGGGGGGCTACTGATAGTGCTAGGAAATAGAATTACTGAAATACCCTCGAGTTGTAAACGAAGTTACGAGAATGCCATTTAGTGGAAGTTATTAGTAGTTATTTAATGGAAGTTGTAGAAGGTAGTTATTGGTTAGTGGGGTAATGTTAAATTACCAAGGCATCCCCAGAGATTAATTCGGCCATTGGATTGAAGGCGGTTGAAGGACAATGTTGTATTTTCGCTCCATGTCATTTACTATAAATAGGAGGTGAAGTCCTTTGTAAAGAGATATCATTTTCATATATAGAAATCTACTTTTCCTATTTCGGGAAGGAATTCTGAAGTTGTGTGCCTCACAACGTCGTTTCGAGAGACCGTGCTTAAATCGACAATCTCCCGAATCTTACACCATCAGTTTCAATTTAGCTCCCTTGAACTTTTTGATATATTTATATATTATACTCTAGAATTTATATTTATGACTTTCCAACTCTTACGAATTAAATAATCAAGTGTCATATAATTTATCCTTTATCCTGGATTAACTCAAATAGACCTTCTTATAAATAATTCTCAAACAAGAAACATATAGAATGAATAGACCATATGGTGATAATAAATTAATTTATTAAAGATGATAAGTAATATTTTATATAATAGGTAGGGGCGTCACAAATATTTTGGTGAATAACCTCAGTGAGTCATTGCACATCTATATCCTAGATGTTAGAAATAAGTGTATCATTTCAATGTTTGAGAGTATTAGGACCAAACTGATTTCTTTTTTTTAAAGAATGCCGCCTAGAGGTGGCTGGGGGTTTGGCAGGACTCCTACTCGTATATTATCAATTGCCAAGAGCATGTACACAACGAAAGCACGAGAGAGGAGTACTACTCCCTTTACAAAGAATGAAATTAAGAAAAACGAAAATTAGGGAAGAGCAAGTCCAGTTTGATCAGCAACGCAAGCTCCCCGCGGGTACCAAAAATCAGTCCCAAGTCTCTCATCCAGCAAGCAAGATTAGCGAGGCAGTCCGCCGGCTGATTCCTCTCCCTGTTAACATGTGTGAAGGCAATCTCCATCTGACGACGCAAGAGGCATAGGCTAGTGAGCAGAGCTGCAGGCGCCACTCCCCCGTACCCTTTGAGATTATGTGTAACACAGACAATGCGTCGATTTCGACCGCCAAACTCAGTGGTGGCCCCATTCGAAAGCTAGTTGCAGTCCACCACCACAACAAACAACTCCGCGTACACGTTCATCTGTTCTGCTAGAAACTCATAAAAGCCGAAGATCCAGTGACCCTGGGAGTCCCGGAACAGGCCGCCCGCCCCAGCACATCCATATTAGGACCAAACTGATGACAAGAATACAACAAAAGATGGAGGGGAGATGTTAAGGTATACTGCTTGCACATGTCCTATCATCTAAAAAAGATTAACAAGCAATAGAAAGTGGCTAAAGCAATTTCTTTAGGTGGGTAGAAATGAGTTTGAGGTGGACCATTTTCTTGACAAATATGTCGTAGATTTGGACAAAAGACTTGCACATGTTGGATGTTTTAGTTATGTGGCTATCCATGTTTCCATGCATATGCAGTCATCTTTGATCAGAGGACATAATTACGGATTATGTTGACCCTTGTTACCACAAAGATCATTATTTGAAGACATATGAATACATGATCTATGGGATGCATGGACAAAGGAAATACATAAAAGACTTTGTTTTCAACTATTGAGACCTCCAAAATTCAAGTTAAAAAGAGGTTAACCTACAAAACAGGCCCTTAGAATCCTATTTGGAATTTCAAAGTTTATATTATTATTTTCAGTTTCTTTTAGCACAAAACGACGTTGTTCTTATCTCTTCTCCATTGAAATGACATAACACAAATACAATGAAATCTTTGTTGAATAACAGCGACTTTTCATCGTCCAAGCTTAGGATCGAGCTTTCAAAAAGAGAATAAGCAGATTCTTCTTCGCACCAACAACAATACACCTCAGAAAATGATGTTGTTCGTCCGATCGCGCTTTCCCCCTCAATGACGTTGGTTCCTTCCGAGCGTGTGAGTAAATTTCCTCTCAATTCTATGATTTTGATTTTGTGCAAAATTTTGGAATTGATGTTTCACCAACTGTGCTTGAATCAATCGTTTCTTTGTCCATACCTTCTGTTGTTCCTCATACAAGAATCTCTACTCAAGATATGTCCATTTCCATATTTTCTACCAATTTTTGTTTCTATTTTGTTATTTTGTCTCCTCTTATATAGATTTAGGGTTTTTTATTTGATTTCTTGCTACTGTGCAGACACCATTCCTAGCCCATTCTTTGCATTGTTCCTCCCACAGAAATGACCTCGTATTTCGAAGTCTTCTCCAAAGATGCTTCATTTGAGTCGATATATGTGGTGTTTCTCCACAGGCTCATTTTTTTTTGCCTCTTCAAAGAAAGAACCCCTCGGGTACTTTAGCTTAAAAGAATTGTAAAACACCACATCAGGTACTTTACATTGGGTCGATATATATGCGTGAGTAATTTTCTTTTACAATTTGTGTGTGAAAGAATAATCGTTTTGTTCATTCTCAAACACGTGTGTGTTGCATTATAAAATGCCAAGTATTCTCTATCTAAATTGACATTGTGCATGTCTGTTGCAGCTTGAGCCTCTATTTTTTAGTTGGACAACCGTCAGTCCTAGAGAAATCCATTCACGACTTTACTATCAAGGTTCTCTCTTGTTTCTGTCGATTTCACTCTGCCTCTCGTAGATATGTATTCTGTGTGGATTGATTTTTGGAGGGTTTGATGATGTTGGGCAGGATTGTAAAGGTAGGGATGTGAACCTGAGTACTTATAAGAGCAAGGTCTTGTTTGTTGTGAACGTTGCTTCCAAATGGTGAGTTTTTTTTCCCTATTCTGTTTTCTATTTGGGGTCTTGTTTCTGTTTCTGTGTATGTTGTGATTATCTGCTTGTTGAATGAACAGTGGGTTCACAAACTCAAATTTTACCCAGTTGACGGAGCTTTAATCGCGATATAAGGATAAGGGTAAGTTTTTTGCCCCCTGTTGATGTTGTTTTTGTGCTTTTAATAGGGTTTTTTCGCACGACTTCTCATTCATGTAAAATTCTGTCTCTAGATTTAATCCTTGTTTACGGTGTGGTTTTGTATATCAAGTCTTGAGATACTGGCATTCCCATGTAACCAGTTCTTGTGTCAAGAACCAGGATCGAGCCAAGAAGCTGAACAATTTGCCTGCACAAGATTCCAAGCTGAGTATCCCATCTTTCAGAAGGTAATCAATTTCATTTTGTTATTTTCTGTTGGGTGTTACCAAAAGTGTTCTTGGAGAAAGTATTTAGCACTGGACATGATAAATTTAATTTACAATGCTTCTGTTTTCCAATGATTGCTTCAATTCTTTCTCAATAGAAGGTATATTTTCATTCCATGGAAGGACTGTTATGCGTGGTGGCTAACCGTTTGATTTGCAATTAGCTTGGCCATCTATACTGGAAACTGAAGAAAAGTGTGGAAGGTAGTGTCAAGAATAAAAAGCAAATCACTGTGTCCTTTATTTCCAATTGTGAAACAAATACAATAGATCATGGTCAAAGAATTCCACAACATGTTGGGAGGGTGAATGCCTTGCATAATAACATTTTGATTTCTATTACCATGATTTGTTTTATTATGACACTCTAATGGCTTATTTAAGTTGGTGTTAGTGGAACTTTGATTATTGTAACATATTAATGCACTTTTATTAATAGTGTTTAAACTGTGGGAAGTAGACAGAGTGAAATGATTTAAATTTCTATTGTCAATGAATAGTAACCGTGGATTTCAATATCTATTAATAGTAACTGTGGTTGTAGGAGTCGTCGTCTGCTGCAAATCTCACTCTTAATATGAAATTGTCAATGAATTAATATGAAAATATAGTCACTAGATGAATCAGTTTGATGAGTGTTTTCATTATCAATTTGTCTATTTAGAAAACAAGAAAATAGCTTTGGGAGAGGCCTGTTACTTAGATAAAGTGAATGGTTATAAGTTACTTTACATGTCTTCAATTAGAAGTCTCATAAGCATGATTCTTAGAGGACCTTAGAAAGAAAGGTTCCTAATATAGCAAAATCTGATTTTACACCAGCTTGGTGCCCCCACCTTCACATTCAATTTAAAAAGAAGGTTGAGTAAGAAAATAAATTGATTATTGTATTTTGTTCTATTTACACCAGTTTTCAAGAGTAAAGTTTTCATTTCTCCATTTGGTTGATAACTATTAAGGAATTAGTTTATTTGCTTACTTCAAATTTTTGCCACCGTATATGCATTGTACAACTTTCATAATCCAATATTGTGGACCGTTTTAACCAAGTGCCAAAGCTATGGATTTCGTTTTTCCTTCTATCCGAAATTAATTCTTACGGTTTTGCTTAATGCTCATTCCAATTGGTGTTTACATTCATTTTATTAATTTTTTACTTTCTTAATGTGCAGTATCTGCTAGAGCTTAGGATTGCTGGAACTATCTCTAATTATCTTCTTATTATCAAGGTTTGTCGTTGTCTTCTTCCTTCGTTTTTTTGTCCCTGTAGTTGAACTTTTTAGTTAAATTTAGTTATTGAAATTTCATTAAAAGTTGTTCTGTGTATATATACTTGTTTTGAAGATATAAAGTGTGCATTTAAATTACATTTTATTGTTCAAGGATCACTACATGTATATGTTTTTGTTAATTATGCTCTTTTACAATAAACAAGAATTTTGCTAAATTCTTTGTGTGTGCTTTTAAAACTAAAACAATTTGATACTTTCTACTTATGAATTGATTTGTCAAATATCAAATTAGTCTTGGTATTGATCCTAATGTTGCAACTACATCTAAATGCTTACTTTCTCCAATCAAGCAATGATTCACAGGATGTTGCAAGTTCGTCAGTTTCACCTCCAAAGTGACAAGTTATGGCGCTTGTAGGAGTAACTCCTTTTGTTACTATGTAAATAAACAACTACCAAATAACTCTTCATGTTTTTGTTTAGGCTTCATGTGTGGTAACGCCTTTTTCCAGTACTCCTCGGTAATCTATTTTGTCCATGCACTTGCTACTTAGTAGTTTCAAGTTTTTTAATCCTTCCCCAATGTTGCATGATGTTGCGTACGAGGTCTAAGAACCTGTTATGTTATATAAGGTTATCACCTCTTTTGTTATTAATCAACTTTGTATGCATTAGTTTTTTCTAGTTATGAGTTTTTATCTTTCTTTCTATAGATGGCGATACATTGATGCAATGAATGACATTGTCATCTATTATAAAAATGAAATATGCATAGGTTGTTGTGATGCGATCAAGATTTGCTTTGCTCAAAGGAAATCCTTGCTAGGAATATTGGTTTTTGTTTTAAAAATCAATCAATTGTTTTGTTTGCACTGTATGAATCTAAAAATTTGGTATTGTGGTGAAAATAATTTTCTATGAATATATGTTTTTATTATGAAATATGCGTACGAAATTCATATTTAATTAAAACTAGACCAAATCATGGTATATGTTCTTGTAGGCTTAAAAATAAAAACTCCAACAGGAGGAAACACAATTCTTGACATAACTTTTGGTTATAGGGTAAGCAAAAGACAGATATTTTGATCCTTGTTCATATATTTTCTTTTATTTCATTTTGCTAACAATAAGATTTCTTTTATTCTTATAAACTGATATTCTACATAAATGCTGGATTATCATATTATTTTATTCAGGGAAAATTATTTTTTTGGTCCGCTAAGTTTACCCAATATTAGATGTAGTCCTGTAATTATGTCCTTTGTTTATTTAGTCCAGTAAGTTACAAAATTGATGAAATTTAGTCCGATTTAGGGTTTTTAATAAATTTTTCGACATGTATTGCCGAAATTTGCCACGTGTGCACCAAAATTTTCCAACTAGGCGAGGAATTGATGATGTGGTGGTGACGTGGCACACACATGAGTGGTTAAAATTTTTTGTTACTCATGGGATTTGAACTTGGGTCTCTCAAAACAACAAATACTTCTTTTACCACTTGAGCAACAATCAATATATATACTATTTGCTCAACCATCTTGTATAATCTATATATCTGGAAATACTTTAATATAAAATTGATATTAATATAAAAATTAAAAAAAAAATAAACCTAAAAATACTGATATTGAATGATATAATTTATTTTGTTATTAAAAAATATAATTAATATTGATATTTATCTTAATAGTGGAATATTAACAAGAAATATATATATATATATATTAGAAACAAATTGCATATTTATTTTTATATGCTAATTATATATATCTTACAAATTAGCTTATATATAAAAATCCTTATATATAATATTTAAAATATTATTACATTAAAATTAATATAGAAGCAGTTTTAAGTGTATAAATCATAAACATATTTATTAATTTAATAAGAATTTATAAATCTTTGAGAAATATATAATATATTATAATCAACTAATATACTATGATTACAACATCTAGTATGCAATACATCAATATTTCTAAATCAACCAACAAATACAAATAAATAAAGAAACAACATACTGCTATTAAAAGTAAACTAAATACTTACATCTGTAAGACTCGAAGACCTCAACCTCACCACTTAGCTAACAAAACATGCTTCACAATGTAATGTGATATGAAATTAGATTCATTATCAACGAAGTCTAATTAGTCAGCAAGTTGAGACCCCATAACCAAAAAGTCATGGATTTGAGTCCCGCTAATGTGTGAATATTGATCTACTTTAACAGTAGTTATTGGTTAGTTATCTATATTTAACATTAGTAATTTGGGGGAATGGTAAATTTCATTAGAAAAGACTGAAATTGTGCAAAGACTACAAGACTACGCCGCATCCTAGCACCAAGCGATTTTCCAAATTTATACAAAACAACGGATTGAAAGGAAACTGAAAGCTCATCGCTCAAGATGCAGTTTCTAACCTGGTTTAGCACCAACCGAGCAACTCTATCGGGGATAGCCCGAACATTTTTGAAAATCCGACTATTACGATCTTGCCAAATATGGTACACTAACGAGGCCAACGCCGCACGATACGCCGCCTTGACAAGGTGCTTCCCGCGCCACCGTCGTCGCGCCCACTCAAGGCCATTCTGCCATTGTTGACATGGCCATTGGAAGCCAGTTTCAGTCTGGAGGAGTTGGAGACACCGCTTGGAGAATGGACACTGGAAGAAAAGATGCGCATGATTCTCTAGATTCTGTCGGTCACATAAGCAACAAAACGCATCTAAGCGAGCATGCCACGGCTTGTCCAAAGTGTTAAGCTTCTCAAGCACTGCAAGCCACAAAATGAAGAGGTTGCGATGGATCTTGAACGGCCCATGAAAGAGATTTACCCACGGGACTGCAGGCATAGCCGGCCGTAGAAATCGGACTTCGCTCGCTGTGGAGTAGGCTCCACGACCCTCCTGCCAACGGATGACATCAGTTCCCCCCTGAATAGGTGGTAACTGCGGCAGAACGTTCAGCCTCTCCACTGCTCGGTTGCACGGCTAGTTCCACGCTCCGTCATGGATCACTGCGGACAGCCTGTTACGGCGAGGCAGGCCCGTTTCACGAGGGCCCAAAGGGTGCAACTGGAGCAGGATTCCATTCGGGTGCCACGGCTCGAGCCATACGCTAATTCTTTCCCCTGCTCCGATGTCATACTGGATGGCCGGCATTAAAGCAGTACAGAGCTTAATGATCTTACGCCAGCTCCGTGGCCCGACGTTCTCTTGCACTGTCCAGATTGTGTTGTCCCGGAGGCGCATCGTGAGAATCCACTCCACCCACAGCGACTCCGTTTTATGTTGGATTACCGCCCATAGCAAGCGACCAATGAGAGTCTGGTTCATAACAGAAACTGGTTGGATGCCCAGGCCGCCAGCATGCTTCGGCAGACAGACTCGTTCCCAATCAACCCGTGAGGGAAAGCGGTCCCCTTGCGCCGCCCATAGATATCGGTGTAGGCGTTTCTCAATAGCTCTCGTCACTCCCTTGGGAAGCACAAACATAGAAGAACAATAGATATGGAAGGAGGCCAATACCGATTAAATAAGTTGTAGTCTGCCGGTATATGAGAATCTCTTACTCGCCCACAAGACGAGACGGTGATCAATTTTGTCTAGCAGCGGTTTACAGTCCGCTATCGATAGACGAGAGGCCATAAGCGGAACCCCCAGGTATTTGAAGGGCAGTTGGCCTAAAGGGAAGCCAACGGCATTTTGCAACTGAACAGCTTGGGTTATAGCAAATTTAGAAATGTAGAGCATACTCTTTCCGGCATTAGCATGAAGTCCCAAAGCCGCCGCAAACTCCTGGAAAGCGGTCAGTAGCATGGATATAGAGAAGGTGTTGGCCCGGCAGAATAGGAGTAGGTCATCAGCGAAGCTAAGCATGAACAGGTGGAGTGGCTCACACTGATGATGGAACTGGAATGCTAGCGTTTGTGCTATGTGTTTCTTGACGATCGCGTGCAACAGCTCCATAACTAGAACAAATAGATAGGGGGAGAGCGGATCCCCTTGTCGGAGGCCGCGTGTACCCTTGAAGAACCTATGTGGCTGACCATTCAACAAAATAGAGTAGGATGCTGTGGAGACGCATTGCTCAATCCATGAAATGAATTTCTCCGGGAAGCCGAACAACCTTAGCGCCGCAAGGAGGAAATCCCACTGGACTGTGTCGTAGGCTTTCCGAATATCGATTTTCAAAGTACATCGCAGTGGGAGCCGATTCTGGTTGTAGCCGGCCAATACTCCTGAGCGAGAAGGACATTATTGCTAATATTCCGGCCAGGGATGAAAGCATTTTGACTACGATCAATCAGCTTAGTGAGCACGAGTTTGAGTCAATTAACCAGCTCTTCCGATATAATCTTGTAGAGAACATTACAGCAGGCGATCAGTCGAAAATCTGCTGGCGTTTCTAGGCCTGCTACTTTCGGAATCAACGAAAGAAAGGTGGCATTAACCTGTTTCAATAATCGGCCAGAAGCAAAAAACTGCTGGACTGCATATATGATATCCGAACCCACTACCGACCATGCTCGTTTAAAGAAATACGCTGAATACCCATTCGGTCCCGGGGCTTTGTCGTTATCAATTGTGAAGGCTGCCTCACGGATTTCTGCACAACTCACTGCAGTCACTAGCATCTCGGCATCCTCTGCATTCACCAGGCCCGTGAGAAATGGCTGAAGGTCCTAGAGTTGAAAATCCCGCTCAGTCATGTGTCCTCCCAACAGTGCAGAAAACCATTCAACAAATTCTTGAGCAACCAGATTTGGATCCTCCAGGAGAGAGCCGGAGCGAGACCGAATCCAACAGATTCGTCAGCGAGCTCTCTGTGCAATCACCTTCCTGAAGAATAGCTTAGAGCATTGGTCACCTTCTTTGAGCCACTTAAGCTTTAGTTTTTTTGTAGCATGTGTTGCTTTGTTAGGACCGCCTTTGTATAAATAACTCTGGCAAATTTTTTCACCTCTTGCAAAAGGATAACATGGGGGAATCGGTCCATAAGTTCCTGTATATGCTGGACAAACTCTGTCGTCTCTAGTGCTAGCACCACCGTCTCCATACTTAGCATTCCATCGTGCCTTAAGCCGTTCAAGTGTTTGCAACAATTGGGAGTCCCCCGCCACCCTCTCGGACAATCTAGCAAATGCAGGGAACTTAAACTTGGTATTGGCCTCTTCCTCCTCTTCCTTGGAGGCACTCTCAACCGCCTCCAAACCACCGCCGCCGCCGTCGTTCGAAGAGAGGGACGAGGAGAGGGTTGAGAGAGTCATAGTCTTTTATTTGCTGACTTATTTTTTTTAACATTAGTAATTCACGTATTGATTATTAATGATTGGAATTTAATGTAATTGTAATCGATTTCTTAAAAAAAAAAAAAAAAGGAGTTGTTTCATTTAAAAAGAATAATTATAGGTATTGTTGCACTGAATAGTACTAACTAAAATTTTATTACAAAGATATCACTTTTTATCCAATCAAAATTAATTCTTCTATTTTAATTATCACATATAAGACACATTTATTTTTCGAGAATGGGATATGATACCCCGAGTGAATTGCAAGAAATTTCATTGTAAATCTTATTCCGTTGCAAAAATTTGGATAGAATAAGGTGTTTAGTAGGGAAATTAATTAAAATCCTTAGAAATATTTGGTGTGCTATATATGACAAAGGATCGGAAATATATATATATATATATATATATAGACAAGTTTACAAGCATATATACATATATGTGATGAGATAATACCCAAAAATACGGGATGTAAGATAATAATGTCCAAAATTATCTTTATTGGTAGATATTAAAGGGAATGAAAAACAAAACCATCGTGATATCAAGGATTAATTACACGTAGATCCCATTTAAAAATGTGAAATTATATTTTTCCCCAAAAAAGTTTCACAATTTATATTTATACCCAGTTCAAAAATTTACCGTTTACACCTGACCCCCTTCCATTAGGGTTTGACAAAACATGCTGACGTCAATAAAAAGTAAATAAATTTTAATTTTACCCCTCATTTCTCTAATATATTTTTTATACTTGTAAGGAGTTAAAATGTAATATATATAAAGTCAAAAGGGTGTAATTGTAATAAAATATTGCCAACAAATTATAGTTATTGGATAGTAGCCATAGATGAATGGAAACAATACTAGTCATCTTTTGGTGCTTTTTTTATTTTTACTTCCTATATATGGAGCGTTAATTTTGTTGTTGCATCTATTTCTTAAAAACGTATTGTTCAAGCTGTACTTCATCTAGTGCTTCAAAAAATATATGCAATAGTGGTGTTTAACTCACCCATATATAGAAAGTAAAAAACATACCAAAAAGAATGTCTACTTTTTCTATTCATAAACGACTATTGTTGTCCGATGGTTGTAATTTTTGGAATAATATTTTATTATAGTTACATTCTTTTGACTTTATATATATATATAACATTTACCTTCTTATAAGTATAAAAATATAATATGAGAATGTTAAATGAGGGATAAAATTGAAAATATATATAAATTTTTAGTTTTTTAGTTGACGTCAGCATTTGACTCCAAATCCTAACGGAAAGGGGTCGGGTATAAATATAGAATTTTCAAAGGAGGTGTAAATATAATTTTTGAAACTTCTTTAGAGAACGTGTAATTTCACATTTTCAGAGAGGTCTAAATATAATTAACCCTAATATCAATGTTTTATTCTCGGATCTTCTATGCATATTTTTAACTTTTGGGATTAGGTTTCATTTCCCGAATTTAAAATTATCCAATCAAATAAAAAGATATGACCCGAAAATTAATTTCCCCAAAAAAATGCCATACAAACACGGCCATAATGTTTTCCTTTTTCCATGAAATCATTTTACTATTTCTGTTTTCCTATTTACTTATTTTCCCCTCTTTTTTCTGCAGCCGTAGATTATTGCCCATCAGTAGTGTTGGAGTTGGACGATACGACTGTAGTCAATCAACGGTGGCGCACCCTTGAGGAACAGGGAGCTAACGTACATCGCCTTGCAGAGAATCAAGGATGGTGGATTCAATTACTCCATTTTAACGCATTTTAATTTTTTAAAAAATCTATCCTCTGTTTCGCACTCTGTCACCACGACGGCGTACAGTACGCAAATCCCCTCTTCCAGCAGAGTAGATCGATCGACTTTCTCTCTCCCTCTCCATCTCCTTGATCGGCAGCGGCTCTGAGCGAAGATGCTGAAATTCTTGAAAGGAGTGGTTGGCGGATCGGGTACGGGCGTCAAGGATCTGCCGTATAACATTGGTGAGCCGTACTCTTCAGCATGGGGATCCTGGGTTCACTACCGTGGAACTTCCAAGGTTTCTTTTTCTATTCGGTTTTATGCTGTGTACTTTGAGTTCTTTGTAGTTGCTGGATTTTGATTTATTTGATTGGATTTGTTTTTCTTTTTGCGAATTTTCTCAAATTGCGTTGTTAAGTTCTGGTATTGTAAGATCAATGTTGCTGGTGGGTGGCGTAATACTATGTTGGAGGGTTCTTTGTTTTCTTGTGCGGAGATTGATTCAGGAGGCAATGGAAGTGGAAGGGATGTAGAAATGATAGTTACTTGTGAAGTTTGTGATTTATTAGATTGGATTTTGGTTTGCAGAACATGAAGTTTTGCGAATCTCAGGATGTCTCTGGGGGCACTGATGCATATGTTTTCTGTTAATGAGATCAGTCGTAGTAAAAATTCAAAGGATCTAGTGTCTGTCGAACTTTTAGCTTTTGGGTTGTCTCCTTGGGGGGGGGGGGTTCCTACAGTGGAAATGCATTTTTGGTTTGAATAAGAACTGATGGAGCTCTGACTTATTTCTTGGTGATCAGGGCATGTTCATTTTTGGTATGATCATTTTATTGCATTTCACTTCATGTGCCTGCTTCAACCTTTTGAGGTTTGTAGTTCGAAAGTATTTGTAATTAGTGATGAAGTTGGATGAGCACCTTTAGCATCACATGCTTGCAAGTAAAATCCGACCTTACTGTCCCACCTTTGATTTGCGGGAAAAGGAAACATCAAGAAGTTGGTGGATAAATGCCAATATGATTAAAGGTCCTACTATCTCATTAGAAATTCATTCTTTTTTTTTTTTTTCTGTAAACCCGTGTCTTGGTACATTGGTGCTATAACTTGTTCCTACTCTTTGGTTTTACCAGTTAAATAATTTTATTTTTATTGATTATTAATGTTCTTTTAAGATATCAAAAAAATATGTTCTTTTAAGATATTCCAACCTCTTGTGTCGCTAGATGGCTTTCGACTAAGTGAATACAAAAATATCCATATTTCTGGTTTCCTTCAATAATGGTTGTTTATGGCCATTTTCATGCATTGCTTTATGTTACGTTGCTGGGTCAAAGGAGTTGGCGAGTTTTCATGGCATATGGTGTCCATCTAGTGAGGTGGAGCTCATGGCACATTTCCTTTAAACTGTGGCGAGTTACTGAAGCATGCTGCTAAGGTGCTTATTCTATTAGGTCAAGTCTATGGTAATGTTGCCTATGAGAATTGATCAGAAACATGAACAAGTGATTTTAGGAATTTAAGTGTCGTTAAGCGTCAAAAAGTTATTCAAACACCACTGGTGTACAACTTGAATGGTCCATGACTTATCTTGAGAAGGCTATACACTTTTGTTACTGTTCCATTTGATTTGTACTTCTAACTTCTCTTTTATTTTTCACCATTTGTTTTTTTGCCTTTATTTGAGTTAGAATTCATCTACGTTGGGATCCATACCTAGAATATCTACACAATGTGATAGCTTGTCGCTGTTCCTTCCAATCAATTTGTACAAGAGTTAATAGATAACTGAAATTAGTTATGTAAACCTGCATGAATATCATGCTATATGCTTTATTAGGACTTTCATTTCCTTTTCTTTCTTCCTTTATCTTCCCTTCCAAGTAGGGTGTCTGATGTGGGTTGGGCGGCGGTGTCATACCAATTTTCTGGACGGTAATGACATACTTTGTTCTTTTGCCGGCCAAGCTTGTCGCAGGCGATTGAAATTCCATCTTGTCATGTGCTTGGGTTAGTGAGGGTTTGAATATTTCTTGCAGTTTAAGCTTTGTCAAAATTTGGATCTTAATCTTCTTTTGAGTCAAGAACGTGTTGTTAAATGAGAAATTAGTGCAGTAGAGAAACTTTTGCCTTCTTCCTGTTTGTTTCTGTTTTTATTTGAGAAGAGTAAGTTGTATATCAGAAATTACTACTTGGATGTTAGTATCAAACTTCATTTATGGACTGTTAAAAATCATTTGAATAATTTATCGAACACCTATTTATATATTGTTACAGACTTGTGTTACTTTGAACATCTATTTCTATATTGCTGTCAGGCTGTTGTTTAGATTTCTAAACTTGAATATTGCCTGGCTAACTTGTGATTTCCCTCAATAGTCAATACCTTCTCTTGAATAAGCCTATCTTTGGAACGAGTTTTAAAACTACTTATTTGTTACTAGTTATGTTATTTAATTAGTCAAAATTAATCAAGTGTTGGTAAGTTTGACAAGGGTTTGATGCAATGTTGGTGCCAAGACATAAGTATGTCATACTAGTATACTACTGAGCTAGACCAATGATTAAAACAGTAATTAGTAATTACTAAGGTTTTTCATATATATATATATATGTCTGTGTGTGTCTGTGTGATATACATTAATTATTAATTTTGTTCCACATTCTCAAACTTTTTCTACTTTTGTGCTTGACTTTGGGACCCACTACGCCCCCATGTGACCTAGGTTGTTATTAGTGATATCTTATACTTCATTCTACAATTTTTCTCATTGATTGCTAAATTTTTTTATTGAATGACCACGTCACCTAAAAGTTTATGTTATTAGCGAGAAATGCAATTAATGTGTAATACCTCTGACACAGCCCCCACGTCCCCTCACGTGCAGGCAATATTCTTTTTGTAAAGCCTAGCACATGAAACTATTTTCTTTATAAATGGATGGCGCTGAGATTTGGATTTACGGACCTCTTTCTTGAACTTGGTTCTGAATCTTCTGATACCATGTTAAATGGTCACTTCATCTAAATAGCTTTAAAGAGTATGCATTATCCATTGTATTTGAAAGCAGTTTCTTCCTTCAGTATCCTTTCAGACAGTAAGATTTGCTACATTTGTTAGTTTCAAGTATGATAACTTTTTACATGTGAAGCATGTTTTTACGTTCTATGAGCCCAAAAGGAAAGGTAGGGGGAGAAAGAAATGAACAAGAGGAATTTATCTGTTGAACAAACTGTATCAACTGATAATTCTAAACTCATTTCTTTTTGTCCAGAAGGAGCTTGCTTTTCGATCTCTCCATGAAAACAGAAAGCAAGAGGATAAAAGGTTGAGAAGAGAGAGGGAGAGTGAAATGAACAAGGATAAATAATTTGTTGACAAACTATATACTATGATAATCTTAACTCATATCCTTTTTGCTTCAAGAGACAACTTGCTTCCGATCTCTCCGTGCAGTGAATGTAGATGAATAAGCTGCTCCAATAGTTTGCACTAGATTTGTGTTCACTTTCTTTCTGGAAGTCCAAGAATACTCTTCTGTTGAACTTTCTTAGTTCTTCTGAATCAGCTCTTTCCTTTCGACCGTTGACATGGTCTCTAATGATTTTGTTGTTTTTGTTTTTCTTTATTCAACAGGATGATGGAGCTCCTGTCTCAATATTTTCTCTTTCAGGGAGCAATGCAAATGATGGTCATTTAGTTGCTGGCCGTAATGGTGTCAAACGCCTTCGGACGGTGAGCTTCTGATCAGATGTGTATCAGTTACAAGATAACAGTATTTTTTTGTTCTTTCCCTTGCATCCCCAATTGACTACCTCCACTTCTAGTTTAAGTGTGAACCAATTTCTGGAGCTCAATTTGTTCAGGAATTCGACTTGCTTCTTATTTCCCTTTGCCCTATGATACCCGTTGGTGCATGTTGATTAGTTTGTAGATGCCTCTCAGTTATCTTCATGGACTTGCATTGTGTAACATTGTGGGGCAATCTGAAAATTTCTTGTATGCTCAACTCCCTGGCTACATTGACTGTCTTGTGCTTTGTAGTTCTGCAATCTCTTTATCATTAAATATTCGTCCTGATAATCACTATTTTCTTAGAGTGATTTTGATGTAATACGTTCCTACATTATATCTGACTGGTGTCTTCTTCAGCATTTGCCTTTACCATCAGTGTGTTCCATGCGAAATTTCAATCCTACAATTTATGTTCTAATTTCTGCTTGTCGAAGCCTGTATTTTTCAAATGTAAATGTGTTTTTCCATTTTTTACATTCTCACATTCAGAATGATATTTTTGTTGCTGGAGGAATTTTTTGTTTTTAAGGATGAAGAATGATAAAAAAAGAACTACAGCCTGACAGTAACTAATAGCTAATAGATTGAATGCAACTTCACACTTTAAGGAATAAAACGATGTAAGTGCTTATCTTGATCCAAGGTGAAAGAATTCTCAGAAAGAGAAGGCAGAGCTAATGGATCAAATTGCTGATAAAGAAATATAACAGTCAAGTTCCCATGGATAGGCTAAAAACAGTTCGTCATTAGCCTTTGACACTCCTGCATAGAAGATTATATGATTCCCCCTCCCAAGATCTCTTGATTCGTTATATCTTCCCTTCTTTATCTATATTTTACAGTTCTTTGATTTGGTGAATGGACATATGCATCTCGTTTCCGTAGGTCCCAATCTTATTTTCTAGAGTTCTGAAGGTTATGTTCAATTCTTTCAGGTCAGGCATCCAAATATATTGTCATTTCTGCACAGTACTGAGGTAGAAACTTTGGATGGTTCTAGTGCGAAGGTTACCATCTACATGGTGACTGAGCCTGTTATGCCACTCTCTGAAAAGATCAAGGAATTGGGTTTAGAAGGCAGCCAAAGGTGTAAACATTATTGAATATTTCAATTATTCTCTTCCTTACTGTTATTCTAGCATGTACTTGTTCTTGACATGCCTTATGTTTGTGGTTATAAAATGTAAACTCGTTTATGCTTGTCATGCTGTTAGACTGTGACTTATGATAATGCTATCAGAATAAGATAGTTGGATTTCTTTTTATTGTTATCGTTCTGGACATGAATTACAATCAGTGGGTTTAGTCACATTATTTGTTAGCCTTTGCCCAAAGAAGTCCATCACCTTATTCTAATTAGAAAAAGGAAAACAAATTAAACTCTCTGAGATACTTCTGGATCTTGTCCCCCTGTTTGCTAGACCATATAAATTTGATCCGTTTACTCTCTTCTTGCGTCAGGGACGAATATTATGCATGGGGACTTCACCGGATAGCAAAAGCTGTGAGCTTCTTGAATAATGATTGTAAACTGGTATGCATATTTTGTCTAATTAAAGGTAGTTCTCTATGTTTTAACATTCCCTTTGGAGGCAAGTTTAACTGAATTGGCTCTGCCTCAACTGTGTATAGGGTGTTGCCCACCCTTAATCATGTTCTTGACTGTAGAACTATGTGTCAAAATTATGTCTTCTATATTGGTTACTGCAGGTTCATGGTAATGTTTCTATGGCTAGTGTTGTTGTCACTCAAACTTTGGACTGGAAGCTCCACGCATTTGATGTTTTGTCTGAGTTTGATGGGAATAATGAAGCTGCAAGTGGACCAATGCTTGTGAGTTGTCGGTTTGACACCTTCTTTTCCGCAGTTTCTCTCAGTGAATTATTAGACAGTCTATGTTTTCTGCTTGCTCCTGTGATTGGAATAAAATATGAAAATGATGGCTAGATCTTAAAATTGTCATGAAGAGCCTGCTATCCCATGAAAAAAGTATGCCATCAGCATTATGAATTCGAATAATTGCTGTATGTTTGTGTATTTTTCTATTTTTTTCCTGATAAAAGATGTCTGAAACTTCTCTTAAATTACTGTTTGAGTAATAAGCTCAAGTGCATTATCTTAATATTGCATTGTTGAAGAACACCTGAACTCTGCTGATAAAAAGCATTTCATAAAATGCGTGAAATACTGAGTGGAAGCATTCATGTCCAGTTTCAATCTTTAAAGATGGACATTTTTAAGCTCATTTATGAAAATATAAAAAATAGTTCCAATCCCTCTCCACCATTTTCTACCCTATTTTCATATGGTATCCTCCCATATTTAAGAAAACCACAACTTATTTTTCAGTGCATTACTGGAAATGTTGTAAAAATCTATAAGCAAACACATTTTCACGAAATAACCACCACACAACCTCTCAACTTAACTACCCAAGTCGCTTTCCATTTTCACATATCCTGAACCAAGCACATTTTCTGATAGATATATGCTGGAATCATTTGGGGTATGTTTTCTGGTAATCATATGTGATATTGTTTTTCGAATATTCCCTCGGGTTTTTCGCTGAAAAGAAAGTATTTTTAGACTAGTTTGTTGCATAGATAGACCTGTTGAGTTAACAAGTTGATCCGACATTTCATTTCGAGTCATATCTTTGATTTAATTATTGAGCTTCTTTTTTCCTTTAAACAGAAACTTGTCAAAGTAGTATATTGACTTTCAAACGAGGTATTGTTTTTAGCAAATGTTTTCAGGAAATAATTAGCAAATAAGCAAAACTCATGCATTGAAAGAAACGAGACTGCTTTTGAGTAACATCTCCAAAATGTATTTTCAAACAATAAAATTGCAAAGAGATCAAAATAAAACCTGATGCTTTGCCTTTTCAACTTGTAGATTTTCCATCTTTTGCTCATTCGCTGTATATTTTACTGAAAATATTGCCCAATTTTGTGCTGCTCTTTATGGACTAGCTTGTTAGATGGTCTATTGGTTAAATATTATTCTTTTGGCATTGTTTTTGACACAGCAATATGAATGGCTTATTGGTTCACAATACAAACCAATGGAGTTGTCAAAATCCGACTGGGCTGCTATCAGAAACTCTCCACCTTGGGCTATAGATTCTTGGGGCCTGGGTAAGTGTGTCACTTCAATAGGCAATGGGGTTGTTAAAATAAATTGTATTGAATGAATGGATTTAAATTGATCATTACAGTCATTATGTAATGAATGGGAGGCTGAAAATTCTCTTGAGTGGCTGCAAGACCAGATGTTTGACTAAAGTATGATTAAAAATTTTACGACACGTCTGAGATTTCTTTGGATGTTTTGATTAATATGATTTAATATTTGTTGAAAGCGGGATAATTCTTTCCAGACGAAAAGCTTGCTGTGCTTGTTATTCTCTGTAAAAGAACTCAAGCAATTGAAGACGACATTTGAATCTTTCAAAAACGCTGAATTTGTGTTGAGCGGTGTTGAGCAAAATATAATCTTATTCTCTTTTGCATATAATGTGTAGTGCGGTGAAACTAGGATAAGTGTCTGGACCAAGTCATCTGAATGAGACCAAAAGGTTCTTTGGATAATGTTCTTCCAGTTGGCAAAAGTCAACCATTGATTATGCTTCTCTTCATTAAGGAAGCTGTTTCTCTTCTCTACATCCCTTATTTCGATTTTTCAGAAATTTTCTTTGGCTGTGCACCCAACTTTCCTTTCTTCTATTCCTTTTTTCTTTGCCTTAAGTAAAAACTTTGCATCTTTGACCCCAGTTCTAGTTCTATTCTAATTTTTCAAAATGTTCTACTCATACTCTTTTATGTGGCAATTGGTAGGCTGCCTAATTTATGAACTCTTTTCTGGCATGAAGTTGAGTAGAACAGAGGAGTTGCGGAATACTGCTAGCATACCAAAGGTGAGACTGCTTTGTTACCTTTCCTTTTAGTTCCTATTCTGGAATTTATCTCAGCTATAGGATATATGTATATAATGCAGTCCGTGATTCTTTTCATTTAGTAGTTGCTTCAACTTCCACTTGGTTTGGTAAGTTCATCTTAATTTAGATTTCGTCTATTTTCCTGTCTCCAGTCTCTACTTCAAGATTATCAGCGTCTCTTGAGTTCTACGCCTTCTCGCAGGTTGAATTCATCAAAGCTTTTGGAGAATAGTGGTGAGTTCTTTTTCTTTGATTTCTGATATAGGGGGTTGAAATGTCCGATGATACCTACTACATAGTCCTTTTGCGTCTAACTGTACAGTCTACACCTGGTAACATTATGTTTAGACATGGTAAAGACTATCATGTCTTATGATTCTCTCATATTGTAGGTACGAGAATGTTAATTCTGCTTGAACTCAATCAATTATTCTATGACAAGATATTATTACTCTTCCCTCGTATTTTACCATCTCGTGGTCCCCCAGTGCTTCTGTTGCTCTCAAGTCTTTGCTCCTCATGATCAGCTTTTGGTGCATTTCCAGGAATTTTTTCATTGAATTAAGACTAATAAGTTAAGTTTGTATGACTTCTTATATAGATCCCCAATTATTGTATATGTGAAATGGATGGGCTGTTAAAACTTTGAACAAAAAGCCGGTGCGGTTTCACTCCCCTTAAATCTCTTTTGCTTTGTTAAATTTTGGATTTACTTGCAAAATATATGCCAGCTTAACTCAGAATTACTACACAGCCAATAACTGATACACAACCATTCTTCCCTTTCTTGTTTCTTTGAAATCTGTGGCACAAGTTGATTTATAAATATGAGGCCTTTGTTCACCTTGAATTCACTTCCACGCCTGAATCTTGATATCATTGGATTTTTCCGTTTTCCCTTACTTTACATATCCCTTCCTCCCCAGCCCTCACAAAAAGGAAAACTCACAATATCAACCTCTTGGCACACGGTGATTAAATGAACTACTGTACAACAATAAATGGATTCAGAGTGGCGCTGATACTTCTCGTGACAACTATTTGTCTGATAAGAAAATACCTGCTGCTTTATTTTGTTCAAAGACCAATATTGCCTTCATTTTTCTTTTAGGTTGCTTGGTAAAGGTTTCCAGTGAACAAAACCCAAAATCCTACTACTTTCTTTCTTTTTTTTTTTTTTATGCAAAAAAGTAATAACTATCGCAAACAAAATCAACAGAAGGGGTTTTCAATTAGCGACCAAATTATCTTGCACTTTCAGTTTGCGATGGGTGCTAGGGAAAGTAAGATGGCTTATACTCTGAGCAGTAATATCATTTTTCTTTTGCTAGTTTTTGTAACTCAATGGCCTGTACGTCCTGTTTTATAATGTCAACTTTTACTTAAGTTTCTGCCGCTTACACAAAGTTTGGGTTTAGCATATCCTTAATCCTGTGTGTATGGCGTAGCACATTTAGTTTTTGACACCAAACTTTTCCTTTGTATATATTTGCGGTGTGAATACTTGCATAGAATTCCATTTTTGTTTTGATCCTCTTTGTTGGTTATTGCTCGACTTTTCAATCAAGCTGAATAGGGCTTATTTATATTATTATTATTATATAAAAAAAGAATAATCGTAAGTGTACCGCCTTGTAAAAATATGGTGGCTTGCTATGACCGCGAGCCCAGCTCGCGACCGGCGGTCGCGAGCTGGGCTGGCGACCAGGGGTCGCTACCCAAACGGTAGCGACCCTTGGTCGCCCTTTCATGCAGCAGCACTGCATGCTGTTGCATGCAGTGCTGCTGCATTATTATATGTATATATATATCATTATATGTATATGTACATTATTATTGTATGTATATATATATACATGTATATATATTTATGTGTATTATAATCTTTATACTATATATTATCTATATATACTTGCCAACAAATCAGTTAATAATAAGTTAATATTAAATCAATAAAAAAGAATGTGAGACAAAAAAAGAGGAATGAAAATTAAAAAAAAATAACTATAAAAAATAATGGGGGAGTGGAAAGTTAGATGAAAAAATTAAATATAAAACAGAAAAACAGACCAAAAATAGGTGAGACACCAAAAGATGCTCTCCCTTAATATATAGTATAGATAATAATATACATAAATATATATACATGTACATATATATATACACATAATATAATAATATAATAATAATAATAATGTATATATATACATACAACAATATATATATACATATAATAATGCAACAGCATGCACTGCTGCTACCTGAAAAGGGCGACCGAGGTCGCTACCTTGGGTAGCGACCCCTGGTCGCCAGCCAAGCTCGTGCCATCATTAAAAAAATAAAAAAATGGTGGGTCGCTAGCCCACCATATTTTTATAAGTGTTACAATTATGTTTTTTTTATATATATATAATAATAATATAAATAAGCCAGCTGAATAGTGCCTGGACAGATCACAGTACTGGACATAGCATTCCAAATTTTTTCGTTTGTGGGCTTATTTTTTCTTTGTCTTTTATTCTTAAGAGGATTAGCAATCCTAATTGCTTTACATTCTTCATCTTATTCAACTTTTCTCCCACGAGAAGGAAATTAGTGATTTATGACTTAACCTTACATGTTTTCTGAACGAATGTGTAGGATTTCTCTTTTAATGAGCTAAAATTTGTTATTGATGCATTGACAGAATATTTTCAAAATAAGTTGGTCGAGACCATACATTTTATGGAAATTCTTAATTTGAAGGACAGTGTGGAAAAGGATACCTTTTTCCGTAAGCTTCCAAATCTGGCCGACCAGCTTCCTCGTGAGATAGTGGTGAAGAAGGTATTTATGATGTCCAATGCTTTGAGATTTAATCTTATGCTAGTTGTTTCACTACAACATTGGTTTTGTGCAGCTGCTTCCATTACTAGCATCGGCGTTAGAATTTGGATCAGCAACTGCACCTGCTTTGACTGCATTGTTGAAAATGGGATCTTGGCTTTCAACAGAAGAATATGGGCTTAAGGTTACTGTTCTCTAAATCTATATGGCAACCTTTTGTATCTTGCTTTTGTTTGTTTGAGCTGTACTATTGATGAATGCCACCTGAATGATTTGTTATTAATCTTTGTTTTGCTAGGTGTTACCAACAATTGTCAAACTTTTTGCATCAAATGATCGTGCAATTCGTGTTGGTCTTCTTCAGCACATTGATCAGTATGGCGAGTCATTATCCTCACAAACTGTTGATGAACAAGTATGATATCATATTTTCATTTCATATTTATAGTTCAATCTTCTTTGTAATTGATGTGCAAACTTCCAACATGCTCTTAGAATATCGCAGAGCTAAGGAAGTTTTTACTGTTCTATGACAGGTTTACCCTCATGTCGCGAATGGCTTTTCCGACACATCTGCTTTTCTACGTGAACTGACTCTGAAATCTATGCTTGTCCTGGCTCCTAAGGTAAGTGCAACTTCTGAAGGTCATATCGGCTTGAATTAGATTTAGATGTTTTTAAAGTGCATGATTACTAATAGATAACTAAATTACACATGTACTGCCCAGCTACTTGCAGGTTCTGTTGCATAAAATAATAGAACTTGCACCAGTATGTAATGCTTATTTCGCACCCATAAAATGTTCATGTAATGACTTGTGGAATCTGCTACTCTACATTCCTCATTTTCACTACTAGACACCGGTGCCCTTCCATTTCACATACTTTGTGTGTGTTTCGTTGTTGCGGAAAGTCAATTGAGAATGATATGGTAGATAAAATACTGGAAGGTATATAGCAATTTGAAGTTATGAGCACTAAAGTTTGACTCTTTTGGCGATGACCAGCACATTTTTTAATTTGATTTTGCCTGTATGGTAAACATTGTTGATATTACATGATATAAGACAAATAAATGGCAAGTCAAATCATTGCAGTGATTAGGATGTGCAGCCTGATGATTGAGCTAACACTATTTGCTTTAGTTCTTCATTTTTCTTTCCACTTATTAGTTTATTTAGTTGTTTTTTCTTTTCTCTTGTCACAGCTCTCTCAGCGCACAATATCAGGATCATTGTTAAAGTTTCTTTCAAAGCTGCAGGTATGCGTTTTATATGTTTTGCCGCAAGTAGGGTGTTACTTGAATGTGCTGCTTTTGCCAACTTCTATGCCCTTTTGTATTGTTTAGGCAGGGTGCATTATGTACTTCTATATGTGATGCAGGTTGATGAAGAACCAGCAATTCGCACAAATACTACCATATTGCTTGGAAATATTGCCAGTTACCTCAGTGAAGGGGTCTGTACCCATTTGTCCTTCCTGATTATCCTTTGTTGACCTTTAAGAATTTGTAACTCACTTTATGGCTATTTGTACTGAGAGAAATATCCTGTGATAATATTGATCACGTGAATTTACTGCAATGCAGACAAGGAAAAGGGTTCTGATAAATGCTTTCACAGTTCGAGCTTTGCGTGATACATTTTCTCCTGCCCGAGGAGCAGGTAAAGGTTTACTCGTTTTCTTGACCTCATATTAGACTTTTAAGATGCTTTTGGAGTTGGTAACCCCCTGATACTTTGCTTACCGTATTGGCTGAGACAATTTCCTATTTGAACAACTTTTCTCCTCCAAGATCTTAAAAAATTGCGCTCTGTCTCTTCCCACTAGCTTCCTCTACCTTGCTCTTCCCTTCTTCCAATAACGCTACCTCCTTTCATGTCAGGTATTATGGCTTTATGTGCCACTAGTTCTTATTATGATGCCACTGAGATTGCGACTCGAATTTTGCCAAATATTGTTGTCCTGACAATTGATCTTGACAGGTATCATTTTCTGCTTATTGGTTGATTTATTATGATTTCACCTTCTTTCAGTTATATTATTCACCCTTTTCCCTAAATTTACTGCTGTGCTTTCATGTTATTATGGATTTTCTTTGAATTGTACTCTCTGGTAGTTCCATACTGATAGTCAAGTGATACTTGGTTAGTAGAACTGACATACTATTGTAGGATCTCCCTCAATAATATTATGAGGTTGACCTCTCCATTACCAGAACTACTATCAGTCACTTTTAGAAGTGTCAACGTGATGTTAAGTTATAGAACAGCTATTGCACTTGGAGTTCTGTAATGATTTAACTGTTTTCCTCACAATGAAACCTACTGTCGATTAATGAAACATAATATGCCAGTGAAATGTCTTTCTACCTCCCCAAATTTGTTCTTTATTTTCTATTTTCATTTCCTATCTCTGGAAAAATCAAACATATTCAGATATAGTGGGTGATTTTACTGGACAGGGTTTTTTGCTGCAAACTTGCTTATATTTTTGTGATAATGGATGCTGGATTGCAGACTCATTAATGCCTAATGATTACATGCTTGGCATAATTATTGTATTCTTCTTTTTGCTTCCTGTTGCCTTTCCTTTTGTGTTTTCTCCCTCTGAATATCTATATTAAATCCTTGCCACAGTAGTTACCACATATGTAACTTTTGTCTTGCTTTTTTTGATGCATACTTTGTTACTTATTGCTTATTCTCTGTTTTTGCACAGTGACGTTCGATCAAAGGCATTTGAAGCTGTTGAACAATTTTTGCATTTAGTGAAACAATACCATGACAAGGTGTGTAAATATCTTTTTGGTCCCCTTCCTGAATGTTTGGAATTATCATAGCATATAAAGTTTCACATTGAATTTCTTAAGATATTTTGGCTGATTATTATGCTAAACCAAGTCTCATCTTGTTGGGAACCATGTGGTGCATGCTATTCACAAAATTTTAATAAGTGTATTCTTTTAGATGTCTGATGTCGACCTCTTTAGTTCTTGTGGGATATAATTTTCCTTTTGGCATTTGAATTTATCGTAGGACCCATAAACATGATTATTGTCTGTGGAAAACATAGAACTCCTATTTGTAAAGTGCTATTCTTACAATAGATCTTTATAGTACTCACATTTATCAGAACCGTATTTTTTTTTCTTCCATACCTTTGATGAAGTGGATGCCTGGAAAGGCCTTCATGAATGTTGATGTTAGTATTGTTTGCATACATTTGCCGGTTGGTTCATGGGTGTCAGTTCTTATTATTGTTTGAGAATATGATCACTATGCTTGGTATTTCATTCTATATCTTTATTGAGGATTGATGGTTCTTGTGGTTGTCTTAGGCAACCACTGGAGATACGGGTGCGGCTACAGGGATTTCATCTATACCTGGAAATGCAAGTTTACTTGGGTATGCTGACTCTAAATCTTTGTCCTTCCAATACTTCTATGAATCTGGAGCCTAAATTATCTTACATCCCCACCTGGATCCGCTTTGTGTAAGCAAATGTTAGAAGGTTCCGCAATCTCTTATTCAAACATCTCTTTTTCCCCTTGTTTTCTCCTAAATCTAGGGGGGAACCTTTTGCATGATGCACAGAGATGATTGTAAAAGCCAAGTATTAGAAAATTCAATGGGTTCATTAAGAGATGAAATGATTTATTAATAAGTGGTATTAATGAAATAACCTTTCAGAGTTCTAGCAAAACTTAAAATAAAGAAAAATAAATTGCGACTGTCTGTATTGTAATGACACACGATAAGTACATCCTTAGCATCATTATGAATGATAAAAGTATAGAATTAATCTGTTAGAGATGACAAGTTAAAGTTATTGATGTGACTGTGAAGCCATGGGGTACAGTTGATTGAATATCAACAAAAATTCCGTAGCATATTCTTTGTCTTTAGAGAAAGGGACAAAAAGGGTAATTAATTGGTGGTACCCATGTGCCATGTTGTGGTGAAGATGCCTTGCTATTGTTCTACAAATACAAGTATCATGGATCTTTCTGTTCTGCAACAAAAAGAGTTTCCTTGTACAAGTTCTATGTGTCTTTGGTTGACAACACATTTATTTAGAGTTTATTTTTGCATGCTATTATGCCAAATGGGATGTAAACTGTACACTGCTCCATTCTTCACTGAGAAATACATGCACCCATATATTAACTTCACTGGGATATAGGTCAAGATGAACTTGAAGATCAAGTAAAGCATAAAAAATAGCCTTGAAGTTCTGTAATATCACAATTTTAAAAGTGGAGATTTTACAGTGTTCCGGTTCCAAATGTTCGAGTTGAATTTCACTCAGTGGTCCACTTTTTAATGTCAACTATATTCATTACCTGAGAAAAAATTCAGTCTGGATCCTTGAGTTGTTGGTTTCGTTCATTTAGTTACGAGCAAGGGCAACATGGTCTGCCAGCTTCATTATGTTGCAAGTTGAAATTGATTCTCCTCTGTTTGTTTCTTGCAGTTACTTGCAACTGTATTCTTTACTTTGCAAATTTGGCACTATTGTTTTATCAAGGAATTTCTTCCTCACTGTTAATATCATTATCATGATGCAGATGGGCAATGAGCTCTTTGACCTTAAAAGGCAAACCTTCTGAACAGAATACGCTCTCTTCATCAAGCACAAGTGCACCTATTGCATCTTCAATCTCCAATACCAGCTCTGGTGCACATTCCTCCCCTCTCTCTGTGTGCTGAGACGCATATACTATGATATTGATTTATGTTTTTCCTTTAAAAGTTTTTACTCAGATAGAACTCCTATGCTTATGAATACTGAATTTCCTTTAGAGATTCTTTAATTAATTCTGACTGTGCACTTGTATGGATGCATTGGTCACCCCACTGATATTGGCATCTAATGTTGCAGTAACAGATGATGCAAATTTCACACCAGTCCGTGTAAGTTCCAGGTCTGATTTAACTGATTTAGCTGATCACCCTCCATCTCCTACGTCAACTGATGGATGGGGAGAACTTGAGAATGGCATTCATGGGGAACATGACGGTGACAAAGATGGTTGGGATGACATTGAACCACTCGAGGAGGCAAAACCATCTGCAGCTCTTGCAAACATCCAAGCTGCTCAAAAGCGGCCGGTCTCTCTGCCAAAAACACAAGGTAGTGCATCATACTCCACAGGTTAAAAATCGACAATCAAGTATGCAATCTTCAGATCACATTCATCATGTTCAGCGCATGAAAATTGTTAATCGTACTAGTAATGGCATGGAAAGAACACTACAAAATGGAATTATTTCAGAAATTAGAAATTGACTCTGAGATAGCAACTCCCCATCCTCCATGCTCCAAGTCTTTCTTGCATCAAACGTTTTGAAAGCAATGTGGAATTTCATCTAACACGAACTGTAATATTCTGTTCAGTTTCAAATTCAAGACCAAAGAGCACATTAAAGACAGGTAAAGATGATGAGAGTGACTTGTGGGGTGCTCCAGCAGATCCTGTTCCTAAATCCACATCGAAACCTTCAACTGCAAAAGCCAGCAGAGTAGTTGATGAGGACGATCCTTGGGGCGCAATTGCTGCCCCAGTTCCAAAGTCGTCGTCCAAGTCTATGAGCCTGAAATCTGGTGGATCAGCAGATGATGATCTTTGGGCTTCCATTGCAGCTCCTCCACCTACAACAGGGCCCAAGCCTTTATCAGGACGAGGCCGAGGGACGAAACCTGCTGCCCCAAAATTGGGTGCTCAAAGGATAAACAGAACATCATCAGGGATGTAAGTTAAAAGTTAGGTAAAGACATGAATGAAAACTGAATTTTAAGGGAACTTGTGTAAATTTTGTCCCTCATTTGGTGACTTCTTCTGAGGTAGTAACATACTTTTTTGTTCTAGATGATTTCTGTTGTATTAAACTACAAAACCCATATATACAATCTGTAATTGAGTCCATTTTTCAACCAAAAACTACTCTGTAAAAACTAGTCATTCTTTATACTTTGGAGTAAATGATATTTTGTTATTCACAACTACTTTTTTCGTCCTTTTAATTAGGAATGCTATTCTTGCTCTTTGAACTGAATGAGTAGTGACAAAATGAACTAAATATTTGGTTTAATCGCATTTCTGCATGTATGCCATTTAAAGAATAATAATATTTGGTCAATTTTCATTACTATAGCCAGATTAAATCGAGGGTTCATTTTGAAGCCCTTTTAAGAAAAACACGAAATATATGTTTTGTGTTGTGCATCTTAGGGATAATTGTATTTACACCTCTTGATCCATGTCTTTTTTACACAAATTATTCATGTCTTTAGGATAATTATATATGTATCCATTAAAAACGTTAATATTATTTATACAAATTATAATTATTTTTTGAAAAAATACACATACACTCTTCAAAAACGTCAATATTATTATACAAATTACAACTATTTTTTAATTATCAGGAGTAGTTTTTGTAGGTATGGGAATGTAAATATAATTATCCCGGATTAATTCTCATGGCAGAAGACACGGAAGCAAGTAATATGTATGCATCCCATTTTTTTAATTACAAATAGTTTAATTATATTTTTTCATTATCAATAGAGGCACGTGTGTGATACTTTATAGCTACTTTTGACCCCCCAACTAGATATAAATCAGCATTAATGATCATATGAATTTTCGATATATAGAAAAGAATTCTTTTATGTTGTGTTTAAAATTGACGAATTTGGATTAAAGAATTTCAAATTCATTATCATAAATCCATCATATGAGTTTCGACAAACTTATGCCTTAAAAGATTTTGAATCTTTGAACTATATTTTGTGGTATATGATGTATTTCAAATCCAATTAATACGGAGTCATTTGAGATCCGCTTATCAAATTCAAATTCTTTCATTCAAATTCATCTTTATATATTTTTATTGCAAAATGTTGGTTTAAATTTTTTTTTTTTTTTTATTATGGAGGGGTAATCTACATATTTCTTCAATGTCACATAATCTTTTATAGGGATAATCACACCGTCCTCCTTGAAATTTGGTGTAATTATACTTAGATCCCCTATTATTTGAAAAATTACATCTAGTTCTTATAAGGTTTACTTTCGTCCAACAAATAAGTTTTCCTGTTAGTCAAAATTCGCCGAATTTATTGATATTAGCAAAAAAATTAGATAGAAATCTATATTTACCCTTGATTGACTTACTACTGACTTATTGCAGGTCAAACAAATCTTTTTATGAGATAACTACCCTTATACATCTTCACACTTCACCCTTAAAGGATTTGTTTGACTTGCAATAAGTTTATAATAAGTCAATCGAAAGTAATTATCGATTTTCATTCCTTTTTTTTTTTTTTATTAATATCAACAAATTCGGTGAATTTTAACTAATGAGAGATCTATTTAAATATAAGCAAATTTAGGATATTGATATAATTTTCAAATCATTGAGAATCTATGTGTGATTATATCAAATTTTAGGAGAGATCAGTGCAATTATGCATTTTTCATATGTATTTATCAAATTATTTCATGTATTATTTTTCCTGAATACATTTGGTAGCTGGATTCTGTCTTGGGCTGCAGGACAATTAGTGCTCACCTACTAATTTGAACACTAGACTTAAATCGTTTTATATAAATCTTGTAAATGTAAAGCAACTTTTCATCATCTGAAAGGCCATAAATGTCACATATATGAGATCTCACCAAAATTAATAAAATAAAATGTACATTTTAGAAAATTCTAAATTTGATATTTCATGAGAATTGGTCATTTTATCATTTTTATTTTTTGCTTTTAATACCCGTTGAGTAATTCTAATTTGGGAATATCTCGAAATTAATTTCAAACCATTATTTATTTAAGCCGATTACAAATAATTAACTCATTATTTTGAATATATATATATAAATTTAAAGAATAATTACACCGTCCTTGAGGTTTGATGTAATTATATATAGATTCTATGTGGTTTAAAAAATTACATTTAGTAGTCGTAAGGTTTATTTACGTCTAATTAATAAATAGATCACTCATTAGTTAAAATTCATTGAAATTGCTGATATTAACAAAAAAAAAGTTGAATAAAAATTCATATTCATCCCCGATTGGCTTATTATTAATTTATTGCAGGTCAAATAAATCTTTTTCTGATCAACTAAATTTATAAGGTTGAAGATGTACCTCCTCACATGCATTCGTGTGAGGATGCACAATAGTAATTTAGTCATAATAGAATTTGTTTGACCTGCAATAAGTTAGTAATAAGTCAATTTGGGATACATATGGATTTCATTCATTTTTTTTTTTGTTAATATTTACAAATTTGGTGAATTGACTAACAAATGGATCTATTTGTTAAATGTCAACAAATATTAGGAGTGCTAAATGTAATTCCCCAAGCCACAATAGAAAGTTTATGTGTAATTATACCATAACTCAGGGAGTCAGTGTAATTCTCCCAAATTTTAAATAACATAGTTTATACGAAGGGTAAATTACAGTTACCTCTCATGAGGTTTGGCATAATTACAAATATCCATTGGTTGGAAAAATTACAAATATTCCCCTGAGGTTTGTAATTTTTAACCAAATGACTGAAATTGATCATTTTGCACTTGAATTTTTAGTTCAAATTGTAGAAAAATCAACCGAGTCAAATTGCATTATTGTTACTCAGTGTAAAAAACTTAAGAAACCTCTCAATGCGCATTGTAGTCTAAAAACATTCAAAAAATTTTAAAAATAATTCAATTTGTATAAGGGCATTTTGGTCCGTTTACCCATAAAAATGGATGAAAATAAGTTATTTATTACAAACCTCATAAGAATATTTATAAATTTTCAAATAACGAGAGGATATTTATAATTATACGAAGTCTAAAAGAAAGTAGCTATAATTTACCCTCCTACTAATTGAAAAATTAATAGGATAATTGAATCATATGTAGCAATTAGCATAGGAGTAACTATTTCTAGAAGGACCAAAGAATTTCCGGAAAAAGAAAAGCAAAAGCACTATCACTGATTTATTTCTCTCTAAGTGCGAGTAGCTACAGAAACTCAGAGATCTTCATCTTCATCTTCTTCCTCCATCCCCCCACCCTACCCCACCCCACCATTCATTTTTTTGTTGTTTTTTTTTTTTTTTGCGTAATTTCCTGTTTAATTCTGACACCCTTATAGGCATTTGGTCATTTTCATTCCTTTGTAATGCAGTCACATATATAAAAACAAAGGGAGTTGGGGAAAGAAGAGAGAGAAGGGAAATGGTGTTTGGGAAAGGTGTTGAGTGTGATCTGTTGTTGTTGATGAAGGGAAAGAGAGTAACAATACTTGTTGGGTTTTTGATGCTATTGTTTGCTGTGGGAAAGAATGGGGTGAGAGCGTCGATCCATGAGTACAACAATGAAGCTTTCATTCCGCGCTTCAATTCTTTCTTCTTTCATGGCGGCAGCGAAGGGCTGTATGCTTCCAAGAATCGCGACACCCCGACCACTCACGACGATGATAACAGTAAACCCCTTACTGGCAAATCTTTCATCAGGTGACGAGATTGCTTTGGGTCTATTGAAATTAAGTTGATTTTTTGTGGTTTCCTGTTGTTTATTGCAAATATTTGAGTGCTACATTATCTAAAGATACCACTTTTTTGCTTTTTTGTTGATATATTGTTGTGGGTGATCGTGAATTCGTGATGGGTTTTTGTTATTTGGTTTTGCTACTCTGGGAGGTAATTTAACATGGGTTCTGTTTGTAGTGTGTGCTTGATTTTTTGTGGTATATGTGGACTCAATATGTTGATTTCTTTCTTTCATTATCTCTGTAGAAGGTTTAGGATGGTATTGGGAAGCTGTTTGCATGTCTATGCTGTCCGGTCCAAATGAATGCATTTAAAATTCTAAGTAGAAAAGTTTTACTCTAAATTAGGAGCTTTGAGATTATGGTATGTCAAAAGATTTGAATTGAGGCTAATATTTGATAGAACTATAAGTGGGATTGTGTGAAGAAAGAGGGAGGACACTGCAAGAGAGTAGGCATTATGAGCACTAGAATATGTAGTATAAAACACTACTGCATATTAATTTAGTCTTAATTGTGCAATTGAACTGCAGTTTGCGTTGCTTTTGATTCTTTTGTTGCAATTTTGGCTGTGGAAAGGACACTAATCACCTATGTCTTTGATGCCTCACTTGAGAGATTTTGGACCTTACTTAGGCTATAAAGCAGTAAACTGCTTTTACTAAACGGAGATGCGTGCTAAACTTTTTCATGAATTTCTATTACGTCATCACTCTTTATTATGCTCTTTTATTCTCGGTGGCGGTAATGAGTTGCATTTAAATTTATCAGTCATTTAGATTGGATTAGATATATCAGATCAAAGCATTAAGAGAATATGGTGGTACCATTGAGGTCAGATTTGTACTTAAATTGTTGATCGGGGTATTTATTAAGATTGGTGAGAACGCAATGAGAAGATAACATCAGATGGTGGTTTCCATGCTGGTCAGATTTTTACTTAAATGTTGATTAGAATATCTATTAAGATCCAACTTGATTTTATGGAAAAAGGAACACTAGCTCCACGTGGAGGTTCCGTACTGGACACTTGTCCTTCAATTGCTGCTATTAATAAGTCACATATATTATTTGACTAGATTATATCGAATAATAACATTAACATCACATAGAGGTTCTTTTACTTGTTTAGATTTGTATCCATTGTTATGTTTAAAGAATTTTCTTTGCTAGAATTGAAATTATATTGTTTAACCGGTAAAGTTTTAGATGTGATCATATTTCATTATTTGTATTGGGGAAAACTATCATTAAAGATTTAGATGGATGGGGTTATGTTTATGATTTCTAAATGTCGTGAGAAATCAAAATTTGACCGTACTGCAGCTTAATCGTCTTATACACAGTCAATACAAGCATCCGTGAGAATGTGTATTAAGCTCTTTACTCAGCTGGGGTCCTTCAAATAGTGGGGTTATGGTTCTATGATGACGTCAGGCCTAATAATTGTGGTTAGCACTTATTTGCATGTCGTGTGCATGCTGGGCCCCAAATTGTTTTTATGGGTCTCCTCCATGACCCTTGGCATGAAAACCAGATATATTCATCTAATCTTTTGATATCCAAAAATGAACTATTTTTTTCTATGCCATGTTTGTTTTAGGTTCGAGTCTATCACATTCAGGAGACCAAAGGAGGTCGCCGACAAGCAGAATGAGATGCAGCAGAGTACTGGCGTGGTAGAGGCAATAATATTTGAGGTCAAAGACAGCAATAAGATTGGGAGAGCTTATATGAATTCCAATGCAATATGTTGCGATCCTGCTCTTGCGAAGGATGGGCTCTGCAAGGTTGGTGAGGTTATCATTCGCCAAGATCCTGACAACCCTGGGTGGCCGAGAAGGCTACATGCTTCATTTGAGGGAAAGAACGAAGAGGCTAATATGGTGCTTCATACCGTTGAGATAAACAAAACTGGAATGTATTATCTGTACTTTGTGTTTTGTGACCCAGAACTGAAAGGCACATTAATCAGTGGAAGAACGGTGTGGAGAAATCCGGAAGGTTATCTACCAGGGAAGATGGCGCCACTAATGACATTTTATGGCCTCATGTCTCTAGCATATCTTGCTCTTGGTCTCTTATGGTTTTTGCGGTTTGTACAACACTGGAAAGATATAATACAACTGCATTACCAAATCACAGCGGTGATTGGTCTGGGAATGTTTGAAATGGCTCTCTGGTACTTCGAGTATTCAAATTTCAATGCCACTGGGAGCAGACCAATTGGAATTACGCTTTGGGCGGTTACCTTCACTGCTATTAAGAAAACGGTCTCTCGTCTTCTTCTCCTTGTGGTTTCGATGGGTTATGGTGTTATGAGACCGACCCTAGGAGGCATAACCTCAAAAGTGATTCTTCTTGGTCTGGTATATTTCATGGCATCAGAAGCCCTGGAGCTTGTTGAGCATTTAGGAAATATCAATGACTTTTCAGGAAAAGCCAGGCTCTTTTTGGTGCTACCAGTGGCACTTTTGGATGCCTGCTTTATTGTTTGGATCTTTTCATCGTTATCCAAAACTTTGGAGAAGCTTCAGGTAATTTCACCACCCTTTTCTTGTTTCCCTGAGGAGATCTTTTTGGTTTTATTTGGTTGTTTATGATACATGCTCATGCATGATACACAAATGAGAAGAAAGAGAAAATGCAGTTACTGTTGCTTTAATAAAGTTCATCTAGTTAAGGGAAGCGTCGCACATTATACTTCTCCACAGTGATTGACAGAAAAGGCTTACAGATTAGATACATAATGTAAGTTATGCAAACTAGATAACTCAGTTTTAATATGATTTGGATCTCCTTAATGATTTTTCCATTTTGCCCAGAAGCGCACACAAGCTAAACAAGTTTCATTGTAATGGATGTCAATGAAATAAGTCGAAGAATTCCTTTTTGCTTCTCAAAATGTTACTAGATGTACATTGCTGTTAACTTTTTGCTTCTCGGTTTGGGTTTAGATTCGAAGAAGCATGGCCAAACTTGAGCTCTACCGAAAGTTTACCAACGCTCTCGCAGTATCAGTTCTGCTCTCAGTTGCTTGGATCGGCTATGAGGTAGTTTCTGAGTTTCTTTTCCAAATCTCCCTCCCTTGTGTATATGTTCCAGTTGACATGCATTGCCATATTCCGTGTGTCTCACGAAGCATTGTTACTCCACAGACTCACTCGTCTCTTAAAACGGCAACGGTTGGAATGTTTTCACAACATGTGCCCTAAACTTGCCCATTTTCCATAGACTACAGCCCTGATGAATTTAATAAGCTCTAGCTACCATCTAAATCAGATGCAAACAATAGAAGAATTAAGAAACACTGTTTTATTTGATTCTATACCATAGTTGCATGAACTTTTGACGACTTTACTTTGCTTGTTCAGTTGTATTTCAATGCCAGTGACCCCCTAAGCGAATTGTGGCGAAGAGCATGGATCATACCAGCTTTCTGGACTTTGCTTGCTTTCGTGTTATTGGTGGTTATATGCATCCTCTTGGCACCTTCGGATAACCCAACTAGGTAACTCCCATAATTTTCTTGTTTTTGTTAATAGCTATAGTTCATTGTGATTGTTCGAGCCATAACTTTTTCTCTAATCATACTGGTTGCATTGACAAGTCAACTTTGATGATTTCTCCGATTCAGTAGTGAACAATTTCTATAGTTCATTAAAGATTTACTTGAACAGTATTTCAGAACTTAACATATATTACATGTTGCGTTTATGATGGCGGATGGGCATGAGCATAGTGGGAATGTACTCATAACCTGCAGAACCTGATGAATTTATGATCTCTCGACTCTTTTAGTAGATTGTTTTGTGAACTATTACAATAACAGGTGAACATATGGCATTTTTTAGACAGACTGAACGCTTGTGAAAGATTGGCGTAATTCTTGACTGTCACTTCAATTGCAGGTATGCATACGAGACTGGTGAAGATGACGAAGAGGGTATATCCCTGACTGGTGCGGGAGTGATGGTGGCTGGAGACTTGGCGTCCAAAATAGAAAGGAAAGAACGGAAGGCAACGATTGCATCAGATCATGTGTTTGGGGTAGGAGAGGATCTTGAGGAGGATAAAAGAGAATGATACCTTCATCTTTGTACTCTCAGTCAAACTGCAACTTGTGATTTTCCTTTTTTTGCATATAAACAAGTTTTTACCCGATCCTCGTCTAACTTCTCGTTTCCCCCTTGTAAAAAAACGAACTAACGGGAATTATAGAATCTAGTAATAAACTTGGAAGCAGACATTAACTGGCTTCCCAGCAACCCTACTGCTGTTATTATCATATCGCAATTTTTCCTCCCCTTTTCTTTTTCCTTCTTGTTCCTAAAATTGAAGAATTGGCTCTTTTTTGTTTAATCAACATAAATAGCTTGTTTCACAAAGGTAAAATTGCAGCTTGTCTTGTAACTTTATAGATGTTAACTTCCCAGAAAAGAAAAAACATTGATTACTGTGCTACTCGTGTAAAACAGGCATCCACTACAAATCTTGTCAATGTTTTTACATGTGTAAAACCAGTATATCTGTCCAAAATTTTATACTTACAATTTTGATATCATCTCTAGTCTAATTTGTACTATAAGTGTTGTTTATTTTTGAACAAGTACGTATAGCAATAGGATGGTGAAGGAACTGCAGAAGAAAGAATAACATCTCGACTCAAATATGTAGCAGTATCAGTTGTGGTTTGCAGCAAGAGCTTTGCAAGCTGAATCATCATCATCATGGTTTACAATCCTGGAGTTGTTAAACTTCTTCAACCTACAGCCGAATATCAGATGTTAATGCTATTAACAAGGGATGATATAACTAATAATACTGAATTCATCCACAAACCTGTGGGAGATTCATCAGTTCAAAAACAGCTTTGGTTGGTGTCAGTTCATTGTCAACAATCCGAGCAACTGCAGTTAAGACGGGCATTTTAACCTTGTATTTCTGTGCTAATGCAATCACAGCTCCCGCGGTGGATACACCCTCAGCCACCTGCAAGACAGTTTTAAGCTGTCAGGGATTGACAAGAATCGATAGACAGACTTGGATTACGTATGAGAGGGAAAGATTTCAGACACCTGATTCATGGAACTGAGAATATCATCGAGTGTTTCCCCAGATCCAAGACGAACACCAACAGTTCTGTTTCTTGAAAGATTTACAAAACAAGTGAGCATGATGTCTCCCGTTCCAGATAAACCAGTCAGTGTCGTAGACTTGGCCCCCATCTGTTGAGATAGAACAACAGCAGGTAGCAGTAGTTAGTGTTCACATACTCAAAGGAAAGATATAAACTGTGTGTTGATACATCTTAAAAGCACTCTGATCTTCCTCTCATCTAATAGCCAATCACAAAATCCAATTGACGGGCTCAAGAGAACATGACAGTATGCCATTCTTGATTTTTTTTGAAACAGAAGCTATAATGTTGATGAAATTTCTGATATATAAGCAGCTTCCTGAATAATACGATCATATTCAAGTATCATAAATTCAGAAGCTTATGGCAATGAAATTGCCTGGCCTGGAACCAGCTCAATAGAATTAGCCTATATGAAACTCCTATTTCAACGTGTCGAGTGAACTAACCTTTGTTGCCAGCCATCTAATTTCAGAGCAACCTTGTGCTACAAGAGCTGCCATAGAATTATTTCCAAGATTTAGGCCTTCGACGATCCCAGCAGCTATTGCAAGTACATTCTTAAGAGCACCTGCAATTTCGACCCCTGTAACATCACTGTAGCATCAGGGGTTACTGCTGTGCATTTAAAGCAATATACACGTATATATGTAGATAAAGCATCAGGGATTTCTCTCACTTTTTCTTTTGTTTTGCATCTAACAGATTGTGCACAAGCTTGAGATGTGGGGTGGGTGTTGGGGGGGGTTGCAGTTAAATCTTGCACACATGAAATTAAGTTGGATACAAGTGACAAGACTAAATTTTCAGTTCAATTACAACCTTGATGTGTTGATTCTCATGCTCCTAGAAGCAAGAAGTTCCTGAACGGCATTTGCCATCTTCTTGTCTCTTGATGCCACCACCATTGCTACACAAACACGAAACAGAGTTTGAGTCACTTCAGATCACAAATAGGCAACCTAGCTCTGCAAAATTGCCACATGTTGGAACATAGCCAAGTGACCTGTTGGTAATTTGTTCATCAACTCTAGTGCAAATGAAGGTCCAGACAGAACAACATAAGGCTGGCGAGGATTTCCCAGTGCTCGGGGAATTATTTGAGACATCATTCTTAATGTATTGAGCTCCAGACCTTTGCTGAGAGAAATGAAAGGCAGTCCTGGATCCACAAAGTCCGCAATGCCCTCAAGGAATGATGCACTGAACTGCAACATCATACAATATCTAAGCAGACATATTCTCAAGTTCAAGTAAATGTCAATGCAACCATTTTTGTTTTTCTCCGAAAAGGATGAAGAATGAAAAATGAGTTTGAGAACCAGTATCATAATAACCACCATTCAGAAACCCAAAAAGAAATAAGGGTGACCTGCACGGGCACAGCATGGAAGCAAAAATCAGCACCCTGCAGAGCAGCTTTAGCATCTGTAGTTGCAACGATATTTTCTGGAAGCTTGTGTGCTGGAAAATACTTACTGGGACAAGAAAAGAACAAGTATTTTGCTTGGAATAAATAGGAGAAAAAAAGTATAAAAGTGTTGTATGTGAAGATAACAAACGCCTTCATAAAAAGTGTGCAGGTACAAAAGTGACAATCAGCAACAATGAGGTTGCATTTGGACTGAAGGATTTAAATTTTAGCAACCTAAAGGAAATGTTTACGAGTTTTGCTTGTAAATGACAATTGGAGTGAAGGGAGGACGTTCTTACCAGTTAAAATGATTTTCATTAATCGATTGACAAACTTCGGGATCGCGAACGAGCATGTTAACTTCTAGCTGCTCTTTTCTATCAGCAACATGAGCCGCCATTGCAGTTCCAAAAGATCCACCTCCCAGCACCACCACCTAAAGCCATTATATATCAAAACATATGATATAATCCTTTCCACAAACCAAAAGAAATAAATAAACTTAACTATATTCAACTCTTGCCCCACCCCCCACCCCCGCCTCCCACCCACCTCATAAAAACCAAGCAGATTTGACAGTCACACCATTATGAATGAGCACCATAATGACAAAAGACATACATCAAAAGACTCTAAGTTCTTGAACTTCAGACTAGAATTATTTGAAATACATAACGATAATAGTTTCCGGTTTGAAAGAAAGAAACAGTTCTCTATCATGATTCCTCTTCAAAATATTTCTCACAAATAGCCGTATAAATAGATCATGTTCTACTTTCAAGAAACTTGCACAAGAAAGTACAATGCTGCTGCTGAAACTTGAATGGTATTTGACACACGGCAACTAGCATGCTGGCAAATGGGTAGTTTCTTCGATATGGAATGCACATATAAGTCTGTAGTTAAATTCTTTTATACAATTAATATTTCTACATTTCCCCCCAAAACCTTGGAATTTCAGATTCAATCTCCAAAATCAAGCAGCTACAAATATACTCAAGGAACTTTATATACAAAGAAAGAGTTAAGCATAAAAGAATACAATAAACGAAATTTAAAAAGAAAAAGAATCAACAAGAAGGATACATGAAACTTATTACTGCATTCAAGAAGATGAATAAATTCTAGCCAATTTCTAAAGAAAAAGAAACATAAAACAAAACAAAAGCCAGCGAAACTACACAACAAGTGAAAGAACAACGGCAATGCCAGAAATCTCTGAAGGGGGAAAAGAAACTGAGTAATCAAAGATTTGGACCTTGTTAGTGCGTTCAAGAACATCAGTCTTGGACTTTGATCGCCAAGAACGGGACCAGCGCACCAGCTTCTCCCACGCAATGCGCACAATTTTGCGCTGGTCCCCGTTTCTCTCGAGTGCAGCGTTGTAATCTTGGGAAGTCTCCGCCGTCTCCGGCAGCGAAGATGGCGGGGTGGGTAGCGGGTCGACGGTTTCTCTGTCGGCGCAGAGGCAGATAGGAGTTGCGGAGGGAGGAGAGCGTAGAAGAGGGATGAAATGGTTATTAGTGGGCTTGGAGCTTTGGGGTTTGAAAGAGAGATGAGAGTTGCTGAAGAGGGAGTGGGTGGCTGAAAATGGCGGCTCTAGCAGTGAAGCAGCCATTGCCGGAATTCTTGTCTGTTTACTCAAACTGAATGGGAAAAAGTAAATAGAAGCCAAAAACCAGTTGGGGAGGCTTTTATCCAATATGTGTATTCCACGTGTCCACTCCTCTACCTTCTTTTTCATTTTTCTGTTTGGGTTTAATGCCACAAAAAAAAACTACCCCTATTTTAGAGAAAGTGCAAAAACTCCCTAATCTATACTATTATATAAAAAAAAAATTTTATTTTAATTTATAAATAACGATTAATAACATCGTCGTATCACTTTTTTGTAATGCTAAAAATAACCCTCAATTGATATGATAACTACTTTATTCAACTTTTCAAATTTAATATTAATTGATAAATTAGTATTTTTTTTCTTTCCTTTTTTTAATGTGACGTGTTAGTTTATATATTTTACTATTATTTATAATATATTTTAAAGCATAAAAAATTATTTATTATATGTACGCAGGAACAGCGTGCCACAACAGCTAGTAATATAAAAATTGCCAAAACGTCCATTGTGCTAACAAAAGATTTGGTGTGCCGCTGTTGCCCAGAAAGGGGTGGCAGTCATCCCTCCATTAAAAAGGGGCTACAGACTTCTGGTGGCAGTTGGCATGTTTAAATAAGGGGACGCGACCATCACACAGAAGTAAGGGCGACGAGCCACCCCATTTGTTTGGGTGATGACCAACATCCCATATTAAGGGGTGATGATCGTCGCCATAGAAGCAATGGCGACGACCGTCACCCCTGTAGGAAAGGGTGGTAGTGGCCCCATTTTTCGAGTTGGTGGCGGATGGAGAAGAAAGGAAAGGGGAGAGGGAGAAAAAAAAAAACAGAAAAAGTAGAGGAAGAAAAAAAAAAGAAAAAAAATTTATAAATGAGGTTAAAATAGTCTTTTTAGCAGGTCAAATAGTTTTGAAATATGTATGAAATCATCATCTTCACACACAGGCATGTGCAATTACAATACTGTCAAATTTGAACCCAAAAAAAAAAAAAAAAAGATTTTAGGCTGAGTTATATAATACAAGGGGGCTTTAGGCTATTTCTTTAATATATTGGTTTTTCTTTTTGCAGTTTCACGGAATTATAGAGGAGTTATGCATTTCCCTTTTTTTTCCATTCTGTAAGCAATTTCTTGTACTGTTTGACCTATTACACCCAAATATCATTTTGATAAAAGTTATAACTTGTATCTTTTTAATCTCATCATAATTATCTTTACTTGATTACCTAGTATATGCCTATAAAATAACTTTTAATTTCTTTCGCTAAGTTTGAGAATAAGGTTAGTTTTGAAATTCCAATACAATCTGCATTTGCATAATCAGTTATGAGATTATGAATCCAATTCATACTAAATATTTTTTAAAATAATTATTTTAAAATTAATTTTTTCATAATCAATTATACAATTATTGGGCTAAACTGTGTTTAATATTTTTCTTTTCTTTCATTGCTGTCAGAAGTGATTTATTATTTCATTAGTTATAATCCTGAGATTTGGCACGAGGATTCTAACTTTATAAGAAAGAATAAAAAAAGAGTACATATATATATATATATATATTTCATGACTTGATCAGTTATAATTTATGCAATTGGGAAAAGAACTTTCAAATCTGGATGGACATTATGAGAATTTCATGTATATAAGTACTAATCTATTAATCTAGTTGATGCTCAGCTCACTTACGAATCGAGGATGATTCTTGACTTCGACAAAGAGAACGGGTTCATCGGGTGATTAGCCACATATCAAGCCACTGCTTGTGCGGGAACTCCGTCAATGCATTTTGGATCAAAGTTGATAGGACTTTGTAAGAAAAGGTGAAATGGAGTCAACACAACCATTTAAGGAGCTAAGAGAGAAGCATAGAAGAAAAGTAATTGCATTTCAGCTGGTAAGCTTACACCATATTTAAGGCAACTAAGACGGTTAATTAACCGCTATAAACAGAACCTAACAAACTAATATTTCCTAACTAATTAAGTTGCTAATAGCAAGAAAGCCAAAAATGTACTATCACTAATAAAATCGCTAGTTTGAATAGTGCGGTTTGTTTATAAATAGAAAACGTGTGTTTTACAAGCACACTTTTACACTCCCCCCTCAAGTTAGACTTGGTGTAAAATTGACCAAGCCTAACTTGGAGATGATGTTGAGGAAGCCTGGTCCTGGCAGAGCTTTGGTGAAGATATCTGCCAACTGTTCCTTTGATGATACATGTTGTGGAGCCAAGAACCCTGACTTGTACTTGTCCCTAACAAGGTGGCAATCAATCTCGAGATGCTTGGTCCTCTCGTGAAAAACAGGGTTGGCAACGATATGGAGTGCGGCTTGATTGTCACAAAGAAAGGGAATTGGCACATCAAAGAGACCCGTAGGTCTTGGAGCAAGTTATAGATCCATACTAGTTCGCAGGTGGTGGATGCCATGCTGCGGTATTCTGCTTCTGCAGTGGAAAGGGATACGGTTGACTGCTTCTTTGTCTTCCATGAAATAAGGGAAGACCCTAGAAAAATGCATCAGCTTGTCAGGGACCTCCTAGTGGTTGTACAAGAGGCCCAATCTGCATCACTGTAGGCCTTAAGTGTCTCTCCTGCTGCAGGGAAGAACAAACCTTTTGTGAAAGTCCCTTTAAGATAACGGAGCAGGTGCTGGGCTGCATCCCAGTGTTGTTGACAAGGAGTCTTCAAGAATTGACTGAGTTGTTGTGCAACATGTGATACATTGGGTCGTGTGAATCCTAAGTACAATATTCTCCCAACCAGTCGTCTGTAGGACTCTGGGTTAGGAACAACTCCACCTGCTTCGGTAGTGAACTTGATGCCTGCTGGGAATGGGGTGGTGGCCGCTTTTGCATGCTCAAGGCCAGCTTCCTGCACCAAATCCTTGATGTACTTGGACTGTGTCACCACCATTCCATGTTCGGATCTCGTAATTTCTAAGCCCAAGTAGTATTTTGCCTCACCAAGGTCTTTAATGGTAAAGAGGCTATTCAGATAGTTCTTGACTTCTTGTATGCTGGCCTCAGATGTTCCTGCAATTAAAATATCGTCAACATAGACTAGTAGTACTAATAAACCAGCAGAAGTGTGTTTGGTAAAGAGACAGTAATCATAAGAAGAATGAGTGAAGCCAAACGCTGCTAATTTGGTAGTAAATTCGGTGTTCCATTGTCGAGATGCCCGCTTTAGCCCGTATAAGGATTTTCTCAATTTGCAGACATGATTTTCTGGCACAGCATACCCTTCTGGTGGCAGCATATAAATTTCTTCATCCAGGGTGCCATGGAGGAAGGCATTATTCACGTCTACGTGATGAAGTATCCAATTCTTGGAGGCTGCCACTGCAAGTAATGTACGGGTTGTGACTGCTTTTGCTACGGGAGAAAAGCTGTCCACATAGTCTATACCTTCGACCTGATTGTACCCTTTTGCCACCACCCTGGCTTTGTGCTTGTCAACTGTCCAATCTGAATTGAGCTTGAGCTTAAAAACCCATTTAAGCCGATGGGTCTTTTACCCTGGGGGAGAGGTGTAATCACCCAGGTATCATTCTTATGTAGTGCATCTAGCTCAACCTTCATAGCATGTCTCTCCATTCCTTGTGTTGGTTTGCTTGCCTGAAGCTTTGAGGTTCCTGCAAGGAGGTTAGTGAAGCAAGAAAACAAGTATATGTAGAACTGATCTTAGTGATCGAGGGGAAATCTGTATTTGTACAGGTGCAGTGGAAGTCTTGCATCCATGCAGGCTTAGTAGTATGCCTGTTTAACCTCCGCAGGTTAAGTTCAGGCACAGTTTCATTAAGGGGTTCAGTTTCAGCTAGGGGTTGAGGTGCAGGTTCTCCATTATTGACAGGGTGTGATATATTTTCTGTGTGTGGATCATCAGCCTCAATGTCTTTTGTGTTAAAAGGTAATGGACAAGTGACAGGATCAAGTTGGTTTTCATCATAAGGGTAAATATTTTCATGAAAGACTACGTTTCTAGAAATGAGGAGATTCCTTGAATTGAGATCAAACACTCTATATCCCTTTTTGTCCAGTAGCATACCCTAAAAAAACACACTTTACAGCCCTATGATCAAACTTTCCCTTATAGGGATGCACATTAGTAGCATAGCATAGTGTCCCAAATGTTTTCATATGACTGTAGTGAGGGACCTTCTTGTGCAGAAGTTCGTTAGGGGTTTGCCATTTGAGAGTTTGTGATGGTAGTCTATTCATGATGTATGTAGCAGTCAATAGGGCTTCAGACCAGAATAAAGTAGGCATATGTGACTGAAACATGATGGCTCTAGCAATTTGGAGTAGGTGTTTATGCTTTCGTTCAACCACACCATTTTGTTGTGGTGTATAGGTACAGGTTCTTTGATGGATAATACCTTCCTCTTTTATGAAATTTTGACAATCCAGACTCAGAAATTCAGTCCCATTATCACTGCAAAGTGTTTTTATTCTTTTTCCAAACTGTGTTTGTATCAGCTTGTGGAAGGCTTTTAGGATGGATAAAGTTTGAGATTTATACTTCATAAGAAAAGTCCAAGTACTACGACTATAGTCATCAACCAAGGTTAACATGTAAGTGCAATTAGACAAAGATGGTTGATTATGTGGCCCCCAAATATCCATATGGATTAAGTCAAAAACATCAGCAGATTGGGTTTCACTGACAGAGAAAGGCAATCGTTGTTGCTTAGCCAAAGGCCATATATCACATACAGTAAAGGAGGATTTCACTTTATTCAGAAAGTGTAAATGTCTCATTACAGTAGAGGATGTATGGCCTAGTCTCCTATGCCACATATTTACATCCAAAGCATCAACAGCTAAGCCATTTTCTGGAAACTGTGTCAAAGTATTGCCTATAGTCCTTGTCTTGAAGGAGTTGTTATCCAAGATATACAACTTTCCTACCAGCTTACCTACTGCTACACATTTACCATTCCTCTAGTCTTGCAAAATGCAATGTGAGGGGTAGAATTTAAATCTAACATTTGCAGTATCACAGAGTCTACTGACCGAGAGTAGGTTAAATTTTAGAGTAGGTACATATAATACATCAGATAATTTCAAATTATTTGGCAGTTGTACATCTCCTACAGTGTCAACCAATTGTCTGGAACCATCAGCCAGATGTATATATAAATTTTCTTTATGCTTTCCTTTATCAAGAAAAACAGATACATCATTGCACATATGAGAACTTGTACCACTATCAATAATCCAGGATTTTGAAGATTCAGGTATAGAGTTTAAAGCTAACTTACCTGAAAAATCTGCAGGTTCATCAGTTCTTCATCTCCCAGATGTGTCTGACTTTTCATCCAGGACTCTTCTCAGCTCAGTTCTGATCAGTTCAGCAATGGCTACTTGATCCATTGCATTTTGGCCTGATTCTTGGTCTGAAACTTGACTAGTTGTGGAGCTAAAGGCCCTACTGTTACTAGGGGTGGTGTTGGTACTGGCAATCCTTTCTTTTCTTTGTTCTACAAGAGTTTTGTACCAGTCTGGATATCCCTTTATCTCAAAGCAATTATCTATTATATGTCCAGTCTTCCCACAATGTGCACAGTGCTGCCCCCTTTTTTCTTGAGGTGTTCTTTTCCTCTATTGCTATTGAGAGACTGAGCCTTCCCTGGCTTGCATAGCCACACTCTGTGAGGGAGTGGAGTATGTTGTACTGATTTCCTTCTGTCTCTCTTCCCTTAACACCATGGAGTATGCCTTTGCTACATTGGTTAGAGGTTCTAGCATGAGGATCTGACCTCGAATTTTTTCAAAGGGCTCATTTAGCCCCATAAAAAACTGCATCAAATGGTCCCTTTGTTGCAAATTTGCCAGCTCCTTTGCTGCCCCACAACTGCAAGAAGGTGCCGTAACAAGACAATTTTATTCATCCCAAAGTTTCTTCAGGTTCGCAAAATACCCAGAGACTGATAAATTTCCTTCACAGGCTGATGCTATTTCCCTTTGCAGCTGATAGATTAGTGGACCATTGCTGACTGCGTACCTCTGTTCAATTTCCAGCCATAATTCCCTTGCGGTGTCTATGTACAAAAAGGAATCGACTATCTCCTTCGAGATCGTGTTAAGAATCCAGGTGATCACCAAAGAGTCAGCTCGGGCCCAAGATTCATATTCTTCAAAATCTTCAGCAGGTTTAGGGTTCTTACCTGTAATGAACCCTAATTTCATCTTCGCCCGTAGCGCGAATTTGATCGATCGGCTCCATGACAAGAAATTCTGACCCGTTAAAACACTGGAGATCAGTACATTACCAGTGTTTTCAGAAGCCTGTAGTCACAGAAGCTCCAAATCTGGATCTGCTTTCTGTTTCTTGACTTCTTGTTTAGTGGGACTTGTCATGTTGGTTTGGAAGGTATAAAGGGAGGAAGAAGATGATGGTTAGTGATTATTGACGAAGGGGTCTTGAAGAGAAGTGAGGATCCATCAGAGCCCAGCTCTGATACCATGTAAGAAAAGGTGAAATGGAGTCAACGCAACCATTTGAGGAGCTAAGAGAGAAGCATAGAAGAAAAGTAATTGCATTTCAGCTGGCAAGCTTACACCATATTTAAGGCAACTAAGACGGTTAATTAACCGCTTTTTAAACAGAACCTAACAAACTAATCTTTCCTAACTAATTAAGTTGCTAATAGCAAGAAAGCCAAAAAAACGTACTATCACTAATAAAATCGCTAGTTTGAATAGTGCGGTTTGTTTGTAAATAGAAAACGTGTGTTTTACAAACACACTTTTACAACTTCTTGCGTTAATTGTATCATCACCTCGTAAGGTGGTGGGACACAAGTGACGGGTGTGGAGCTTGTCTAGGGGGTGGGTTTTGTGAAGCTTTCTCCACCACATTCTCATTTAGTATTTCAATTTACGTTATATCCACTGTTGTAAATTCATGAGCTGGTGTTGGGGCAATAGTTTTCCACAGACAACGTTTATCATGATATGGTGTTAATTTGTAACAGAAGAGAAACTCTCGAAGTATTACCCTTGACACGCTTAATGTGTTCCAAGTGTTCTAGACATAGAATTTTAATATTTGACGTTGAGTTAATTGTCTTGTCGGATAAATGATGAACTTGGTTTAAAAATCAAATTTTGTGGTATTAAGGAATTTAGAATATTTGTTTGCAGTACACTGTATGTGTCTATAGTGGGTCTACATTATTAAAAATTAACTATTATAGCATTGTAAGTATTTTTATTATCTCCTACGGTGATTGGAATTAAAATCACCTAAATTTTTTTAACTATGAAATGAGGAGGATGGATGGGGTGAAGCTAAAGCTTCAATTGACAACCACTACAATCATTTGTGAAATTGGGCTCATTTATTTAAATAAATAAAAAATAACAAAAATAAGCCAATTTAAATTGTTAACAAAAATAATGCATCCGCGACTTGCAACTTTTTTTAAAAATTTTTTATGGTAAACTACATTCACCTCTTCTGAGATTTGGCATAATTACAAATACCTCCTTGTTGTTTGAAAAATTACAAATATCCCCCCTGAGGTTTGTAACCGTCTAACAAATAATCCATTTTCATCCATTTTATGGGTGAATTGACCAAAATGCCCTTGTGCACTGCTACAATGTGCAGGGATAGATTTCTTAAGTTTTTTTCACACAGAGGAGCGATAATGCAATTTTCCTTGATCGATTTTTCTACAAATTTAATAAAAAAATTCAAGGGCAAAATGGTCAATTTCAAGCCTTTAGTTCAAAATTACAAATCTCAGGGGGATATTTGTAATTTTTCAAATAATGAGGGGGTATTTGTAATTATGACAAACCTGAGGGGAGATGGATGTAATTTACCCTAAATTTTAAGTAGAAGTCGTGGATGACATCCACAACTTTTCCTTTATTTTTACTTTTTAATTTTATTTATTATTCATTACAATTATTAATTAATTGCTTATTATAAATTTAAATATTTAACGAATTATAATCTTTTAATAAATTTTAAAACTTACATACCAAAAACGGTAATTGGCAATTTGCACCCTAAAATTATAGTGGTTTTGCACAATGCACCCTTAAATTGTGAAAATAGCACTTTACATCCTTCAATTGTATATTTATTCACTACTGGAACATATCCTCCAAAGCGCCAATATTATTCACTTCTACTAGAAGAAGAAGCTCTTCTTCATGTTGTTGTGTGTGAAAATAAAAATGGGAGACAATGAGGGAATAGAAGAATAAAGGCTTTGTTAGAGAAGGGCAAGAGGGAAAAATGAGGGAAAGATCAAATTTGGCGGGAAATCTATTAAAGATGACAAAAGAGTCCTTCGAATTTAGGCTTCTACACTTTTTCGGCGACAAAATTCGTCGAAAATGGGCGAAAAGTGTGTATTGCCAATAAATAAACAATTGAAGGGTGCAAAGTGCTATTTTTACAATTTAAAGTTGCATTTTGCAAGACCACTATAATTCCAGGGTGCAAAATGCCAATTGCCCTACCAAAAATTTCAATTAATTATTACATAAGTTACAATAATTGCATATGTTGAAATGAGCCCTTGTCCCACAAGTGCGCCGCTGGCTTTGGAGTTGAGGTCTTTTTATTTCTTCACCCACCGACGCATTTGTGGGACGGGGAGTCATTTTTAACATTTGTGATTCTCAAATTAGTTTCTTTAGTTTGCAGCTTAACTAATAAAAGAGCAAATATTTCTTTGATCCACAATTGATTGTCACCGTCTAAGTTGCGACAATGTTAAGCAATTACCAATCTTCACACTTAATTGAATTGAATAAAATGGTGAACTAATCTAAGATCTATAAATTTACGCAAAAAATTCGTAGTGTGGTTTAGGGATTTGATGCATTGGGTAACACAATTAAAGACCATGCACCAATGCCTCAACTGACATATGAATGTGATACAGAGTTGATGGATGCTGAGGGTGTTAGTGAGGGGAAAGGTTTGAATGAGGGGGTTTGTGAGAATGAGGAAGGTGATGGTGAAAAGGGGAGGGGGGGTGTAAAGATGTAACTGAGGCAATTAATGAGACTGGGGTTTGTGAGGATGAGGGGCTAGATACTGGGGTTGTGAAGGTAAGGGTGATGCGGGGTCAGATTCAGATGGGGAATTTGAGGGTGTTGAAGCAGTTCTGAATCTGATGAAGATAGTTCATCAGATTCAGAATGCCCATCATGGATGTTAGAAGATTTAGAGAGACCAATGGATGATGACCTATTTGTTAGTAAGGGTGCTGATTATGGGAGGAAATTAATGAAACACATAAGAGCCTGGATAAAAGAAATAGGCAGAAAAAAAGAGCTGAACAACAGAATGTTGAGGAAGGTGTTGGAGAGGATGTATGGTTAGTGATGTGGGGGGTGAGGATAATCTCCATTCACTTAGGGGTTCAGATGATGAAAACGTAGATAGTCTAGTCTAGACTGATATGGAGAGACAGGATATTGATTTATGTGTTCGAATAAAATTTACAACAAGAGAAAAATACAAAGAGGTCTTGAGGGATTAGGTTGTAAGGAGGGGGTGGGATTTGACCTTTGTGAAGAATGAAAAAACAAAAATCACTGCAGCTTGCAAAAATGGATGTAATTGGAGAATTCATGCTTCCTAGTTATAAGAACCACTACTTTTCAAATCAAATATGTTAAGAGAAAGCATACATGGGCTCACAGAATAGAAAACAAACAAGCAAATTACAAGTACATTGACAAAGGAATTTAGCAATTTGTAAAGGACAATCCATCAGAAGGTCTTTAATACCTTAAAAAACAAAATCAGGAGAGATATTCAGGTTGATGTGAGTTTGTACAAAGTCTACAGGGCCAAGAAATTTTGCAATTGAACTAATGAAGGGTGGTGATATAAAACAACAGTATGTTAGGCTGTATGACCACTGTGCTACAGTTTGCAAACACAATCCTGGTAGTTCATGCAATTTGAAAGTTGATAGAGGTTTGAATTCACATGTCTTACAAAGAATGTATGTCTTATTTACGGCTATAAAAAATGGGTTTTTAGATGGGTGTAAATCATTTATTGGTTTTGATGGGTGCTTTCTCAAAGGGATGCATAAAGGGTAATTGTTATCTGCCATAGGTAGATATGACAATGATAACATTTATCCAATTGCCATGGCATATGTTGAGATTGAAAAATTTGATAGTTGTGAGTGGCTTCTAAATCTTTTATTGAGAGATATTGGGTCATATGATGAAAAGGGTTGGGCATTCATTTCTGATAGGCATTTATTGAGGTAGTCACACAATTGGCACCTCATGCTAAACACAGATTCTGCTTAAGACACATGCACAATAATTTCAAGTCCAAATTTAAGTGTCAGGAACTTAAAAAGTTGTTCTGGAAGGCTGCTTCCACATACAATTAGCCCTGCCAATGGGTAGGATAAGGCCCTATCCAGACCCATTCTCAAGAAAAAAGACCCAGACTTAAGCCCATAAAAATTTACTAGACCCAAGTCCAATAAAAAATATAAGTTGGGTCTGGGCTGGGTCTATACCCAATAATAACCAACACTTACCCAAACCCATTTCTCCAACTCAACCCACAAAAATTGGGTCTTCATAGTCCACACCATTAATAAAAAAAAAAAGACATTTTAAGAATATTATTATTTCAAAATGTAGCCCAAATACATCTTCTCTTTTTTATTTTTTTGGAAATAAGCACATCCATTCCTCGGTGGTGGCTTTACGAATTCTCAGAGAGAAACATGTCTCTCGCAGCAGCGGTGGCTTTACAAATTCAAGACCCAAAATCACAATTCTCCAAGACCCTTCTTCAAAAACAACGAAGCCCTTTACAATATCTACATCCACACAAAACTCCTCTTCCATATCACCCATCTCGAAGGCGTATTCTCATGCTGCTGTTGCATCGTCGCCACCCAAATCTGCCGCTTCATCGCCGCTGTTGTGCGGTCGCAGCTCAGATCTGCTCTACTGCGCCGTCCCCACCTAGATACGCCGCGGTTGCACTGTCGCTCACCTGCCGTTCATGCCATTGTTGTGGGTATCACCTACCCAACTCATCTTTTAGAAGAGGAGTTGTTTTTCTCTCCTGCATTGTTTCTTCTTTACCGTGTGTGTTTATATGAACTGTGAAGGAGAAAGGGGATGAGAATGAGAGATTCCTTTGGACGAGAAGGCTGTAATAACATTTGTTTCTGTTTACTTCCTAATTAATTTTTTTTAAATTAATGGGTTGGGTCCGGACCCGACCCAAAAGTTTGGGCCTCGTAGAAGCGATTTGGGTCTTGGACCCATTGGGTCTGGGCCTATACCTTAATTATTAGAATGGGCCTTTTTAAGGTCTGGGCCTGGGTAGGGCCTTACCCTACCCATTGACAGGCCTACATACAATGTAAAAGAACACCTTATGGTGATGAAAGAAATTGAAAAAGGGTTGATCAAAAAAGGGGGTAAGAACAACTGCAATAGGATGGCTAAGTGAGGTTCCAACTCATAATTGGGCTAGACGGTTTTTTCCCAATAGAACAAGATGTGATGTAGTTGTCAACAATATGAGTGAATCTTTCAATCACTATATATTGGAAGCGAGAGAGCTGTCAATGAATGGATTAGAAGGAAATTAATGACAAGAACACAAGTGAAAAGGGAGGGGATGGTTAACAACAAGGGGATGGTTAACAACAAGGGGATGCGTGCCCAAATATAATGAGAAAACTTGAAAAACAAGGACATGAAAGCAGAAAATGCTTTCCAAGTTGGGCATGGAAGGATAAATTGAGGCTATGCATTTCATGCAAAACCACATAGTGTACCTGAATGACAAGTGCTGCCGTTGTGGGATGTTTCAGTTGCATGGGTACCCATGCTGTCATGCAGTAGCTGCTAAAAATTATCATAAACAAAATTTGGAGGATTTTGTGCATCTTTGTTTCAAAGAGGAGACATATTTGAGGGTGTACAGTCACATGATTAACATAGTCCCAAGCATGCATGATTATGAAGAGTCTCCATTAGGTCCTGTAGACCCACCACATGTGGTAAAAAGAGTGGGAAGACCTAAAAAAACTAGAAGAAAAGATGCCAATGACATAAGAGAACCAACAAGAGCATCCAAAAAAGGCCTTACCCACACTTGTGCTGTCTGTTTTGGTCAAGGCCACAATAAGAGAAGCTATACAAATCCTCCCCATCCAAATTCAAGAGTCGGGCAAGTGAATGGTATTGATTACTTAAATAATTGACTAAGAGAATTTGAACTTGTACTGACTGTATGTTTTTTGAACTTGCAGGAAGGGAGACATGCACAAGCAGGTGCTCATGCACCCCCATTTTCAAGTTTCTCACATTCAGAGGTATATTAAAATTAGCAGTAAAGCATTTCGTATGCAATTTTGTAATGTTTTTTCTGTCATTAAATGTGGATTCCAACCCAAACATCGTCATCATTTGTACCCCCTCCCAATGTTACTAAAAATGTCCCCACAAGTGTAAGTGTTTAAACTTTGCAAGTAGTTTCTGTCACTTCATCTAATATGTAAATTACTTAATAGTTTTTCCTAAATGTTTCTTGCAGGATTATTCCCAAGAAATGCATGCACAAAGACCTCAAACTATGCCCCTACATGTGCCCAGAAATCCTCATAGAATGTCAACATATACACCTCCAAGGCCCCAGATGTGACTCTCCAAAGGCCCTAGAATGTGCCTCAGAATTTGCCTCAAATGTGACCCAAAATGTGCCCCAGCCATCAAATGATCACCCACAGAATTTTCAGACAAGTACTATAAGTTATCAAAATAAGGTAATTTCTGCAAGTTAAAATATTCTTTTGTTAATTCATTTACAAAGCCACAAATAAACATTTTTCATATCTATGACAGGTTCACCAAAAGGCATCAAGGAAATAAAAGGATCCTATCTCTTTGTCAAGTAAACTAGAGAAGAGAAAGGTTGCACCTTCAGAAAATGCCTTTAAGAGGCAATGCTATCCACCTATCAAGAATTCTATCTCATCAGTCCTAAAAGGTATAGCAAACTCATACAAGCCAAGGACACAACCTAGTGGATTCTCTTCAACAGGTGATTCTACAGGCAACTGAAATTATGTGTTTTGGAGACTGATAATGGTGTTTTAAAAACTGCAGTTAGGAAATTTTAGATACATTGATATTTTGTCTAATTCCTGAAGTTGTGTACCTACTGAAACTGAATTCAGTAGTGTTTTTTGGAAATAGAAACATAAACTTATAGTTATTCTTAAGTAATGGTTGATCTTTTGTTTTTGATTATCTGCTTGTTTTCTGTCAAGTTTATTTGGTGTTCCTTTGGTTACGATTAAAAGGTACACACAAACTTGGCATAATGAAAAATGCATTCAAAGCAACAACAGTGTCAAATGTGAACATCAATTACACTACTTTAATATGACAATCAATAACAGAAAAAACACAACTACAACTAATGCTTTTATTATTCCTTGACTAGACTCTAATTGCTTCATTTTTTACGTCAATTCTGAACAGATGGATAGCAATTATTTGTAATCCTCTTCCACTCGAACTCTGTTCGATTCAACCACTTCTTCAAATTCTGGGATTTCGGATTTGTTTTAATAGGAATTATTGTTGGATACACTAATGAGATCCAACCAACAAAAAAAAATTACACTGATTCGTTTTGCAGTTACAAAACAATCTACCTTCCGTTTCTTTCGTCGGACCAAACAACCCGGATGGTTGCATTCTTATGGCAAAACATTTAGGGTTTTTGTACCTCAAGTCATAAATTTCTTCTTTCCTCTTAGAGTTTGATTTACAAGTGGACATTCTAATAAAAATAAGATGAAAATATAATTAACAATAATTTAAATAATTTAACTACATAAAAAAATAAATTTTATCTTACCTGCACAGTCCTCAAGCTGCTGAAAATGGTGATTTTGGTGCAAAATAAGAGTACATAATATTTGCATACTTAATGTATACAAAAGGGGCAAAATATACATCTACACACTTAAAGTAACATAAAAAACGGCCATAATCGTTGCCAAAATGCACAAATAGCGCGTTTCCTTCACTCTCCGTTAAAATGTAACAGAGAGGGAGTATTTTGCTGTGTTTTCGATAACAGGGGGGGGGGGGTGCCTATAAAAATAACACAAGGGAATTTCGCGCTATTTAACTAAAACACAGGGGGTGTTATGCAATTTATCCTTAATAAAAAATATACTATCATGTTATACATTGAGAAGCCTTTTTATTTTCTAAAAACAATTATAAAAAAAAATTGAAATGTAAAATTCGTATATTTATCAAGTATGAGTGCAATTTTGTATTGCAATAAATTTAAACCTAATAGACTTACAATATATTTAATGTTAAATTTTGATAGAGCAACATTCATAAAATTATTTTACAAAGGAAAAAAAAATATTCATATGAGAGAAGATGGTAAAATGTATATTGTAACATAAAATTTTAAATAAAGCAGTGGTCAATGGTTTTTTTTAATCTGAATAACAATGGGGTACATGTATTAAAATCAAATCCAATCAGAAAAGACTAAGAAAAAGAAAAAATATTAATTTGAATGAAATGAAATACTTTATCGATATTAATGAACCAATGAAAAATTATCAAAAAAGTATATTAATGAAAACAATAAATTGTAAAAAAATAATCATTTTACTTGATTAATTTTAAAAATTAAAAAGTGACTGCATGAGATATACCAAGATATTGAGATAAGTTTAGAAGACTGAAAACTATATGGCTAAAATGAAAATAAATAATTACTGATAAGATAAATATTTTTTTTATGATAAAAAAAATCCTGAAATTTGAATTTGTTTAAAATGAATACAAATTGGATTAGTATGGTAATTTTGAAGGGTAAAATCTAGTATAAATAAACACTAATCTTGAATATAGGATTTTTTAGGTAACTAAAAATTTAATTTTTAATTTTAAATAGATGAGACTTCTGATCAATGAGAATTTTTTTATAATTAAAAAAATTAAAAATTATCAAAAAATAGTATTTGGTCAAAATTGACGTAATTATGATTAACCATTGTTTTGCTATATATACATATACTAGCATAGATTCTGTGCTATGCACGGTTATATATTTTTTTCTTTTTTCATTAAATAATATTTTTATAATATAGTATGCTATAAAGATCTTTTACGTAAAATAAAATTTTTATTTTTAATAGGTAAAATATAGTAGTTTTGAATTTTTATTCTATTTTGATTATTATTGACAAAGATATTTTCCTACATACACAATATATTTCTACTTACTAAAATTTGTATTATATGAGGATTACTTTCAAACAATTATGACATTCTATTATATATATATATATATATTATAATTTTTACAAATATTCAACCCTATATAAAACATAAAACATGAAGAATTAATTAAATATATTATTTGTATTATATAGTTCATCTTCCATCAAAAACCATATTAAAATACATAAATCTAAAATGATCTTCCATATTAAAAAATAAAATGTAAAGAAAAAATAGAAACTTACTTTTACTGAGTTATAAGAAAGATAACTAAAATGGTAAAAATAGAAAAAAAGAAAAGAAAAGATGGAAAATAAAAAGAAAAATTAATTTAAATAATTTCAAAATTCCGATATCATTTCATCATTTCGAATGAAAAAGAGAAGGAGTAGATTAAGTATCACGAATGACAAAATAAAATAAGAACAAATAAACATAAATGACTAAATTCAATTAAATCAGAAATATAGCAACATCATCACCGACCCTGAGAATAAAACTTTCATTGACGCAAGAAAATCCTAAAAGATAAAAGATTAATGTAAAAACAAAAGAATGAGTTGAACAAAAATAATTCAACAGGTAAAACAATAAATATTATCTTACATTTTTCTAGAAACCTGAATACATTAATAAAAAAAGTTAGCAAGAGAAAAAAATAATAATAATAAAAGATAGAACATGCCAAAATTTAAAATACAAAATAAATTAAAATGTATAAGTAGGCAATTATAACTACTAAGTTTTAACGAAAAAAAAAAAAAATGGACCGTATTAATATGCTATAGCCTTCGAGCAATTTGCAAACCATACTACTCCCTATTCAATTTTTGGAAGCAATATAACATTATAAAGTATAAACGGTCTCATAGTGACTTTTAAAGGATAAAATATGAAACTTTATCTCCATAAAAAACTCAAGTAATTAATTATTTTATAGTTCATGTTTTGCATGAAGTAAATCAAAAAATTTAAATGTAATAACTTACTAATATGTAGATTATATTATTTTTTTTTCTTTTTTAAAAAATATGAATCACAACATAAGATTTTCTCCTATTATCAAAAGAACGAGCTAAATTCAAGTTAAAAATTAAAAAATTACTACAATCCCCTTACAATATATTGTTATATTATGAAAATTTATTAAATTATTCTTAAATTCAAAAAATTCATTCATCAAATTTTCATTATCAACTATTAATTCTTGCCTTATTTTAGGACAATAAAAAAAATATTGGTATTTTTTTATTTATAAATTCTTTTATTTATTATTATTTAATTAAAAAAATAAGTTTCTTTTCACCACATTTATATATATGTTGCAAAACTTTTACAAACTTAGTAAACTTTGAGTTTTTTATTTTATTTATTTATTTATTTGTTTCGTTCAACCAATTACAAAAGTAAAAAGTTTTTATAATGATATAATTTGTTTTCCAAAAATTCAAAGAGTTGTTTTTCTCCAAAAAAATTGCAAGTTTGATGATCTCTCATTTATAAAATTAAAATATCAAAAAATAATATTTATTTGAATATTCCAAAATACACAAATAAATACCTCAAATATTTAATATATTAGTAGTGATAATTTTAATTTTTTTAGTACAATGAACCAAAAAAATTTAATATCCCAAAGTTCAAAAAGAAATTTTATAATAGTTTTACTCGGACCCCTGCTGATTTCGGCCTGGGCCACGCAACTTGGGCCGCAATAGGCTGTTGGGTTTCGCACAGTTGGTGACCGCCTCCACTGGACCGAGGCCACCACTTCCTTCTGCATGGGCCTCATCCACGGGCCACCCTTCTTGCAGATTGGGCCGTCATATATAGGCCGTCCCCCTGGGCTTCATTTTCTATCCTGGGCCGCCTATAATTCTTCTTTGAGCTTCACTGTTGGGCTGCTCTCACACGGGCCACCAGAACTCAGCTGGGTCGAGCCTAATGGACAGCAGTGCGCTAACTCCTCTTCCAAAAAACTATGTACATGATTTTTCATCTTATTTAGAAGGGACGGGAATTCTGATAATTTCCCTATTTATTTAAAAATAAATAAAAATAGTTAAATATTTAATTTTAAAATTTTTTAACCACTATATTTGTTTTTATTTAACGCATCTCTACAAATTTTTTGATTAAATTAAAAAATATAAAAGAGGAAAATAAAGCCCAAACAATCGTGTGGACTTTTTCTGAAAAGAGCTCGAATTACACACACATAAAAATACATATATTTACATAAAAATAAATATTTACAAACTATATGATCATAGATTTAGTAGAATCATATTTACATAGTTCGAGAAACTAATATGATCATTCTTTCCATCTTGCAAAACATCATAATTAGTAAACAAAAAATAAAATCTGAAAACAACAAAATTAGACTTAAAAATAAAAATTTAATGGATGAAACTATAATATATATAATGGTGTATAAAATATACAAAAAGCTAAATTTTAAATAGAAATAAAAATTAAATATAACGATGAATTAATTATAATCATACAAAAAAATAAATATATACATATTAACACTAAAGAACTATATTCCTTCTTGTAAAGAAAATGAAATTTGAAAAAGAACAACAAAATCAAACTGTAGATTAAAAATTGAAAAGAAAATAATATATATATATATATATAATTGGTGCATAGAAATAAACAAAGGGTAAATACTTCAACAGAAATAAAAACTAAATGGCAGATTAAGTAGAATCATATAAATAAATGTTAAACGAAATATGTACCAAATAAATCTGTTCATTCTTGTAGAAAAACAAAAAACTAAAAGAGAATGAAATATGAAAAAGAACAACAAAAGTAACCAATAAAATAAATTAATAGATGAAACTATAATATATGGAAAAAAATTGGTGTATAAAAGGTACAAAAGAGTAAATATTTAAACATATATAAAAACTGAATGACAAATTAAGTTGAAAAATTCAAATAAATGTAAAAACAAAATATTATCATTAACTCCAAATAAATCTATTCCTTCTTGTTTGAAATAAAAATCAAGCAATCACCATAAAAATTTGAAAATCTAACACCATAAGAGGAATAAATATTAAAATTATTATTTAATAAAGAAAACACAAGAAAATGATAGAGATTATTATTTCAATATGTACCTATAAACACTAAATAAATTTGTTCCTTCTTGTAAAGAAAATGAAATTTGAAAAAGAACCACAAAATTAAACTATAGAGTAAAAATTTAAAAGATGATATATATATATATATATAATTGCTACGTAAAACAAACAAAGGATATATATTGCAACAGAAATAAAGACTAAATGACAAATTAAGTAGAATCATAAAAATAAATATTAAACAAAATATAATACCCATTAACGCTAAATAATATGCTCATTCTTGTAGAAAATAAAAACTAAAAAGAAAATGGAATATGGAAAAGAACAACTATAAAATAAAATTAATGGATGAAACCATAATATATATGATGGTGTAAGATTCGGGAGATTGTTGATCTAAGCACGGTGATTTGAAACGACGTCGCGAGGCAAACAACTCTTAGAAACTCTTCCAAAAAGTAGGAAAAGTCAACTTGTATAAATGAATATGAGATGATTTTACAAAGGATTTCACCCCCTATTTATAGTAAATTACATGGGGGTGAAAGTACAATATCGTCCCTCAACCGCCTTCAATCCAACAGCTGAGATCTAATTGCTAAGGCTGCCTTGGTAAGTTGGCATCACTCCACTACTTCTATAAGTTCTCCCTATAACCGCCAGTAACTTCCCTCTATGGCATAATGGTAAATTTGTTTACAATTCGAGGGTATTTTGATAATTTCGCTAAGCTAATTTATTTTGCTCCATTAGCAACCCCCCAATTTCCAAATGCATCTGGAAAATTTGGAAGTTTCAATAAGCAGTCTGTATTTGATGCCACTTCCTTCCTTGACCTTATACTTCTGCAACGGATTTCTTCCTTCTTGGGACCCTTCTTCATATAATCTATTCTTTATTCAACTCCTTCATTTGCTAGGATTCCTTGTCTTTTATGTATAAACTTGGTGGGATATTCTGACTTTCTTCTACTTGCTTTGTTCGGTCTGTCTTCTTGGTCAAAGCCACATTCTAGAAAAAAATGTCGAAACGAGTTGGTTCGAGTATATGGCTCTTCATCTCTTTTCTTGCAGTAATTTTCATTTTTAGACTTTCAAAAGTCATCCTTCGTTAATCTGGAAAAAACAAATTTAATTCGCCACTTCGAAATAATTTTAGGATGTCATGCACTTAAGAAAATGTCCAACGAGGCATCGTCGGGGGTTCGTTGATGCTGAGTCGAGGCATGAACGAGGCATGCCTCGGCCAGAGTCTGGCCGTGGCCCCCCCCCTCGGTCGGATTTCGACCGAGGGTGTCTTGTTGCCCCTCCATCTTCCTCTCTTGCTCGCTGAAGTTGTTGATTTTCATCACGAAGTGATTCTAATTTAGGGCACCAGGAATTCACCCGAGCATTCATCTGATTCGCTAGATTCTTCCAGAAATTGAAGTTTAGGAAAAAGTTGGAAACTCCTCGATTTCCTTCAATGGCGCAAACCCCCATTTTAGACCCCGACGTCGCGCGTAGACCATTCTGCTCCTAATTCTTTCGTGTATTTTGAAGGATTTCTTCCAACGTTTCGGGATCTTGGTGTTACTTCCTCTCTTGAGACTTTTCGATATTTTGTTTATCCTTAGGAGAGTTGTTAAGGACTTGTTCTTCTAACTCTTCCTCTCAACCATTGTAAAATTTTTTTTTAGAGGCTTATGTGATTGCAAGCGCGATTCGCGAGTCCGTTCTCACCTTTCGTCAAGGAAGGGAGATGAGGTTGCTCGCTCCCTCATCCTCTGCAACCTCGATGCCGCCATGGAGGCGAGGGGGACCTAGCCCCTTCGATGACTATTTGTAATTGCATTGCGTTGCGTCACATTTGCATCACCTTGCGTCGCGACGCATCATGTTGAATTTGTGTCGCACCATGTATCGCGTTGCGTCAAGTTGCGTTGCGTCCAGTTGGGCTTTTCGGAAGCTCTGTACAAGTTTCCTTGGTTGGAACACTCTTGGAACTTTGCGAGAGTTCTTTGTCGTTTTGGAGAACTTCTTAAGAGTTCATTTTTACTATATATGTCATCAAACTGTGTTCCTCTATTGCTTATTATGTTAAGTTGCTTCTCGAACTAAATTTCAATGTAAGGGGCAATCCCCCTCTATAAGCACCCCTCATAAGCAAAAAATATTAAACTAAATATCAATGTGAGGGGCAATCCCCCTCTTTCAAATATGATATTAAGGTGAGGGACCATCCCCCTCTTTTATTTAAAATATTAACGTGAGGGGACATCCCCCTCTTTTAGATGAAATATTACCGTGAGGGGCAATCCCCCTCTTATAAACAAGATATTAATGTGAGGGGACATCCCCCTCTTTTAAGCACGATATTAAGGTGAGAGGCCATCCCCTTCTTTTAGGTGAAATATTAACCTGAGGGGCCATCCCCTACTTTTAGATAAAATGTCAATGTGAGGGGCAATCCACCTTTTTTCAATGTGAGGGGTCATCCCCCTTCAAGAGTGTCAATGTGAGGAGCCATCCCCTCTTTTTGCTAAATGAAATGTTAAATGTACTAATGCAATAGAGTATAGATAGTGAATTTGCAATAAGTAGATAGAAGGTGGACATTTCGGGTTACAAAGCGTTTGAAAAAGGGATACAAAGCATTAGATAAAACATTTCTTAAGGTTAGTAATATTCCACGTGTGTGGACATTTCCTTCTCGTTCATTTTCCACGACTTGATATAGTCATACTTATTTGGCGTCCACTTTGGCCATATTTTCTGTCTCATTGACTAGATTGAATGGGGGCTCTCCCGTGCCTCGTCGCGGGGTTGCTCGATACTCCCTTAGGACTCCCGGGCGTCCTTCCACCCAACTTCCTTTAGCTTCCTCCAGCCTCGTCCTCAAATTTTGGAAGACTATCTTGCTGGTTACTTCCGCCTGCCCGTCAGAACGGGGTGTCGCGGAGGCCCATACTTTCCGCTGGGAGGTGAATGACGTCGGCATGCTCTTGGCACTCTCGGAGTTCTTCACTAAGTTCCATGCATCCTTACACTTTGCAGGCCAGAGGTGTCCTCGCTGCGGGGCTTGGCATACTAACACTCTGCCTCCGGAGTGATCAGGCAGCCTCCCTCATCATACTTCTGCTTAGTCCTCGCCGACGTATCCAAGATGTGGTTTGAAAAAACCTCTCTTATACAGCTTACTTCCAATTATCATGAGCTTTGCTAACCTAGCTCGAATTACCCTTGCTTCCTTGGGGTTCCTTGGAGTCTCGAGGAAAAATCCCGAATTCCCAATCTTCCTCCAGGCCTTCATCCCAGGTTGGTAAAACACTCTTCGCCCTCAAGACCTTTTCCCACACAACATCTGCTTCGTGTCGCTCTTGACTTAGTAGGGTTATTCTCTTGCTCTCCGATGCAGCCAATGAGTTGGCTGACTTAGCGAGTTAGTTCGTTTCTTTTTTACATGACTACGGGATTCGTTCTGGGGTGAACTCATCAAACTTCCTTCTTAATGCTTAGATGTTTGCTAAGTACTGATCATCTGCTCCCCTAGCTTCATAGCCTCCATTCCCTTGTTTGACCACAAGTTGAAAGTTGCTATCTGCCTTCGCATAAGTCACTCCTGCGGCGCAAGCTAGCTTTCTCCCTTTGCTCAGCGCATCACACTCTGACTCATTCTTGGATCCACTGGTGACTCTGCTGCACTCTCACCAAAGATGACACGGCATTGCGTCCTATTGCTCTCTTTGCGACTCTCTCAACTTACTTTGTGTCTCTTCTTATTGGGCCTCTCGAGGTAACCCTCATAACTCCAGCAGTTGGAAGGTTGTTTGCTAACTCGTTCTGCTTCCTGCTTTACTCCCACGTGCCACGTGTCTGCCTCTAAAGGCAGTTTCCTGGAGCTCTTGTTTCCTTCACCCCACGAATTCTTGCAAGCAACCTCTTTAGATCAACTCCTCGATCTCATTTTTCCAGTGGCGGCATTCCTCCGTGATTTGGCCTCGATCTCAACCCTTGTCGTTTGGCTGCATCAAGCGTTTGATTTCATGAGGCGTTTCGAGGAGTGTACTGAGCCAAATCCTCCGGGAGCTCATGTCTGCATTCACGCTTACTTCCTTCTGTCCTAAGGGGAACCTCTTTCTCTCCTTTGTGGCCCTCCATTTTAATAGATCTGTTGGTTGCGAAACTGCTAACTCCTCGATTCTTATATACTTATCGACTCTTAGTAATAACTCCTCTTGTGAGGAAGGGGGCTTTCCAGCAATTGACTCCTTGAATCGACTTCTCCTTAGATTCTACTGCATGATGCTTACCAAAAGTTCTGGGTTTACGTGAGGGACTCCCAAAACAGCCTTCGAGAAGCGTCGCACATACTCCCTCAAGCTCTCATTCTCCCGGTAGACTATTATAAACAAATACGAAGTGGTCTTGGACACCGCCTATTTATCGCGAAATGGTGCAAAAAGCGCTGAGAGAGTTTCTCGAATGATACAATAGTCCTTGGAGGTAGCTGGTTGAACCACGCCATTGCCTTCCCCGAGACGGTAGTCCGAAACAATTTACAATATGCTACGCCGCTAATGTCCTGCAGATCGGCCCTAGCCATGAAGCGATCAAAGTGATCCTGAGGATCCCCTACTCCGTTGTACTCATTGGGGCTTGGGATCTTGACCCCTGGATGGATGGCTTCTACTAGTATGTGGGGGGCGAAAGGATTCCGCCGTGGAAGTGCCATTGCTAAAGGTTGCTCTGGGTATCCTGGAGGCTCCAAAGGATTCGGGAAAACACGTGGGGGAGGGACTCCCATGTTGTGGTATCCCCCTTCTTGTGCCGCTGGCACTTCTTCTTGGCGAAGAGGTGGAAAGTAGTTGCCTTCACGTCCCCCTTGTGGTGGATGCGGGAAGTAATCTTCTTCACCTACGCCCCTGAGAGGAGGCGAGGGGTAAATGTTGTCCTCTGGCTGTGTGGCCTTACTATTGACTTCCTCCTTGTAGTCCATGCCTTCAATGGTGTCCTCGGGCCTCTGCTCACCCAAGGGAGCATCTTGGCCGCTGCTAAGATGGCGAGGGGGTCTTTGGGGGCAACTTGCATCAGGCTATGTACTGGGCCACGGCCTTCACGGCGACTTGGGCGGATGCATCCTCCACCAACTGGCGAAGAGCCTCGGGAGTTATCTGAATAACTAGGGGTGGAGGTGGAGCCTCGACCTCTTCCTGCCTCTCTTCCTCTTGGCGGTGAGCTGGTGGATTAACTGGGGGTGGAGGTGGAGCCTCGACCTCTTCCTGCCTCTCCTCCTCCTAGCAGTGCACTGGTGGATTCTCCAAGGCGTAGCTTTGCTCCTGCTCTCCCCTTCCTCTCTCGGGTTCCTCTTGCCCCACATTCGCACTCCTCGCTCTCGAACGAGTATTCATCTTCAATGCCTAGACCAGGTTCCCACAGACGGGCCCAAGCTAATGGTGTAAGATTCGGAAGATTGTTGATCTAAGCACGGTGACTCGAAACGACGTCATGAGGCAAACAACTCTTAGAAACTCTTCCAAAAGTAGGAAAAGTAAACTTGTATAAATGAATATGAGATGATTTTACAAAGGATTTCACCCCCTATTTATAGTAAATTACATGGGGTGAAAGTACAATATCGTCCCTCAACCGCCTTCAGTCCACGGTCGAGATCTAATTGCTAAGGGTGCCTTGGTAATTTGGCATCACCCCACTACTTCTATAACTTCTCCCTATAACCGCCAGTAACTTCCCTCTATGGCATAATGGTAATTTGTTTATAATTCGAGGGTATTTGGTAATTTTGCTAAACTAATTTATTTTGCTCCATCAATATAGAAACAACAAATTGGTGTATAAATGATAGGAAAGAGTAAATATTTAAATAGAAATAAAACTAAATGTAAATTAAGTAGAACAATACAAACAATATTAAAAAGCAATATTTATCATTAACACCAAATATTCCTTCTTGTAGAAAAACAAATCAAGCAATCACCATATAGAAATCTGAAAATTAACACCATAAGAGGAATAAATTTTAAAATTATTATTTAATAAAAAAACATAAGAAAATGCTATGGATTATTATTTCAATATTTCAAGTATCACGAAAAGTGAGATATAAAAAATAAAACGACATCGTGATAAAGAGTAAAATATCAGTTTATCCAAATGAGATGAGTGTAAACGATAATACATATTAAAATTTAATAGACATAAATATATGAGTAAGGGATGACCATTAACATAACTGAAAGATCATGTAGGAAAACAAATAAATTAATACCATAAAAAAGTGTAAGATGTCACCACAGCCATAGAGAAAACAATGAGAAGAATTAAGTATACGGAGTTTAACTTTTGAAATTATTTAATGGAGAACAGAAAATTGATAGAATTGAGTCTATCTAATGAATAGGAGATGCAAAGTATTTAAGTACAAATGTGATGGAGACCATGATCATTAGGTAATGATTTAAGATAATACAAATTAAAATAGTATCATAATTTTGGAGATATGCTTTGGATAAATATAAAATATTATTTAATATATCAAATGATAATGTTTCCAACCAATTAGATTTTTTGTTGATAATTAAAAATTCAATTATAATCTTGGATATAAGATTTTGGATAAATACAAAATAAATATTTATTATATTAAAATAGATGATGTTTCTGACCAATAAGATTTTTTCTTGATAATTTTTTTTATAATCTTGGAGAAAAAAATTATGGATAAATACAAAATAACTTATTAATATATTAAAATAAATAATATTTCTAACCAATGAAATTTTTTCTTGGTAATGAAAAATTCAAAAACACCAAAAAAAGTATTTGATCAAAATTAAAACAATTTGGTCAAACTTCATTTTGATATATATATATATATATATATATATATATATAGAAAAATTATTTATAAATGAGAGCACCCTTTTGGTGTATCATTTTTTATGTGGTCTGTCAATTTTTATATTTTATAATTATTGTATTAATTTTCATTTTTCTCCATCTTCTCAACTTTCATGCCCCTTTTTGTTCTCTCATTTTATGTATATTTTTATATAAAATATTTAATTTCATTTAAATTAATATTTTTTTCTTTTTCTTAGTTTTTATGATTGGATTTGATTTTTAATATTTCATTTTAATTATTCAGATTAAAAAATTCATTGACCACTTCTTTGTTTAAAATTTATGTGACAAATACATTTTACCATCTTCTCTCATGTGAATATTTTTTTTTCTTTGTAAAATAATTTTGTGAATGTTGCTCTATCACAATTTCAACATTAAATATATTGTAAGTCTCAAAGGTTTAAATTTATTGCTATCCAAAGGGGCGGCGTACTTGATAAATATATGAATTTAACAATTTCGAGTTTTGTTTATAATTATTTTTAGAAAATTAAAAGGCTTCTCAATGTATAACATGATTGTATATTTTTCATTAATGTAAAGGCAACCTCATAGGGCATTGCTAGCTTTTTTACCAGATGCATTACCAAACGATTTTTTCATTCTTTTGCTTTTCTATGTCCGATTTCACATCAGTTATATATTTTCCTTTTTGTGTTTTAGTTAATCTTCTTTTCCTCATCTTTCAATATTATTTTTTTACTTTTTTTAATAGAGAAACTACCATGAAGTGTTCTTATATTTACTTCCTAAAAGTTTTATAATTTTGTTATTTATTTATTTGTTCTTATTGTTAATTTTTTAGTATTTATTGAAACTTTTTTGAACTTTTATTTTCGAATTATCTTTTTTTTTTCCTTCATATTTGTTTGTTTCATTGATTAATAATTTTTCAGTTTAAAAATTTAGCTTTAGCTACAGCAATCCAGTCATTATTTTATTTATAATTTTGTAATTTCTTTCAATCAATTCATCATGATTTCTCTACTTATCACTAAATGACATATACTTTTATCTAATAATAATTTATCAACACCTTTCTTTTTCAATTTCAACTAGAAAATGTTAAACTAGAATCTTGCATGTCTTGCCCTCTTTTTGTGTGGAGATATAGTCGTGAATATTTTGCTTAAATTAGTTTAATTATATGTTTTTACTTGTATTAAAATTCTCTAATTTTTTAAGTTTTGTGAACTAAATTTCATGTTTGTTTATTTAAAACTCTTATTGAATGATATGTATAGACTAAAAATATTTATGATCTTTTCTCCACCAAGTTTCCTTCATCCATTTTAGTATTTTGTGATGTTTACATATAGCTTCATATTAACTTTTCATTCTTAGGTATCAATTATTTTTTCTTCCATAATTTTCACTGTCTACTTATTTTTTAATTTAGAAGTTCAGGTTAAGAAATTCAAATCGATAGAGAAATTATTCATTAAAAAGTAATTCGATTACTTTACAGTATCTATAATAATTAATGGGCATGAGCCCAACTACTAATTTTTTTTTTATTATGTATCTATTATATCTTACGTTTTTGTAGCGTTTCGAATTTCTTAGTGTATGCATGTACTGTAAGTATATAATTTAAAAATATAAATATCTATACTTTTTATTAATTTCAAATGCTGTTAAATTTATTTTATATGAAAAAAATCAAAAGTGATACTATTCTTTTTCCTTTACTAAACTTGATTGCAAAAAATAATTTATTACAAATTTTATTTTTCCTAAGAGAAATCCGTTTATATCATAGAGCAAATATAATAGTATATTTTTATATAATGTATTTATATTTATTATTTTTGATGTGTGGCAAAAATTAAGATTTGTCAGAGTAGGTATAGAGATTAAAATTTATGAGGCAATTATTTATTGTTATTCTTTGGCCCATCAAAAGCAAATGAAATTGACAAAAGGATAAAATAAAATGATAGGCAATTAATAAATTCAATATCAAGTAGAAAAATAATGACTTCAGGTTGGAATTCAACATGATAAAAGGAATTATTCATTAAAAAGTAACTCAGTTATCTTATAGTATCTAAGATAACTAATGGGCATGAACTCAACTATCAAAAAAAATTTATTATGTCATGTCCGTACCATTTCTAATTTTATATTGCATAGTTGTATTGTTAGCAGTGCTTTATTTATTCTTACTTTCAAAATTTTTAGAAAGAATCATTTAGTCACAGTTTTTAGACCGTTGATCTCTTCAATTGGTTGTCCAAGTAACAATTTGAACCCTTTTTATTAATTAAAATGCAATTTAATCATTATAGTTTTCTTATTTTTATGTTTAAATGTTAAGTATTATTAGTAGAAAGTAATAATTAATTTATAGGTCGCAATAAAATTATATATATGTGTATATATAATGATTATCATGTTAAGACAATTGAAAATATGAATGTATGAGAAAAACTTCCAAAAAAGAACATGTCATATGATGGAATTTGAGAATGGTGTTAAGACTTTCATAAAATGAGTCAAGTATCAGCGTGGACATATAAAATCCGAAAAACCAAGTTTTGCCCACCCCTAAAGGTACCTCATACTAAATTGCCTCATCTTAAGTAGGTGGCCCCCATATTTCTTATGGAATGAGAAACCATGAGCTGGAAAGTAGGGATTACATTGTAGATTAGCCACAAGTCATATACTTCGATATCCAATTCGATTTTTTATTATAAAGCATATTTTATTTTTTATTTCATTCAATATGTACATATTATATGTATACGAATGATATTGTATATATTATTTTAGAGTAAATTTTATATATATTGTATGTATGTTAAATAGAATAAAAAATAAAATAATCTTTGCAATAAAAAATCGAATTTGCTCCAATACATACCCTCTCAAATCATATGATATGAAAACGGTCTAACTATCAGATTATAGGAGTTAATTGGTGTTTCTCTAAATCAAATCTATTACCAAATTCCCTAATCCCAAAAAATTTCACCATTTTAAAAAATGCCCCACATAAAAAAAAAAAAAAAAAAACGATTTTCCATCACAGATACCATCAATTTCCACGACAGCCCACCCACCTTTTTATTACCACTTCCCACCTAAAAATTTCAAAATGCAGGTCCATCAATTCTTTCCTCCGACCAACAGGGTTTAGTTTAGTTGTCGAAACTGAAATTTTATGACGGTAAGGTCATGAGTTTTTTTTGAGAGGGAAACAGAGCATATATATTACGAAAATAAATGAACATCGAGCAAACCAAAACTGTAAGCTTTAGCTGGTGAGAAACATGAGGAGCTTAAGAGACTGTAAGGACATGAGTTGAAATCTCATTTATGTGTGGTTATCAGTCTCTATTTAGTTATGTATATTATTAAATGGTGATAATTGATATATTGATCGTTACAATTATTAATACTGATATTCATGATATAATTGTAATTAATTCATTCAGCAAATAAAAATAAAGAAAGTTGTATTGCTCTTCTTCAATTAAAATTAAGAAAAATTATATTTACACTCTCTAATCTGTAATCTGTTTACATAAATCATACCTGCCCTTTGAATAATTCCGTATACACCCGCAAACACATCAACATCGATCATTTGCAGAAACCACCCTTGTTTTTTCAAAAAGTAATACACATACATCCTAAAAATATCGACATTATTATACAAATTACTCATATTTTTTGGCTGTCAAATATGGTTACTGTAATTATGTAAAAAGATATAATTTATACAAATAAATAATACATTTTTTTTTTGAATTGGAAGCAATGAATTTTATTAATCGAAAGAAAAATAATTACATTAAGTCCTATCAGCTATCAATATCGAACATAAACAATTACAAACAATCAAATTAATAATATCAAATAAACTAACACCTAGTTATTACAACAACAAATCATACCTACTATACAGTAGAAATAACATCAACCCACGCAGGAGTTCGAACTCATGGCCTTTAGGATCATGGGGCCTCAGCTTCGCCAACTAAGTTAGTCCTTACCGGCACAAATAAATCATACATTAAGGAGTGTTAGATGTAATTATCTCTTACAATTAAATTGTTGCCCAAATTCCAGGCTAACTCATACCATTATCCAGTATTACCAGCACAATTATAAAGTAGGTAGCTAGCACACTTACTCTACTATAATAATGAGAGGCCACAACGCGCATTCCACACGCTTTTAACTCTTTTTTCCCTTCAATTTCGCCTCTATCTCACTTTCAGATATCTACGAATCATTGTACACCATCTCCACATCTTCCCACCCATATTCCTCTCACCCAAAATCATCTCTATATCTCCTCATATTACTTCTTTCAGATCTGTCAACAATTTTTCAAGAAAAGGGTTTTGCTCAAAAGGGTCGACATAAAGGTAAGTTCACAAGTTCTTTACTTGACTTAGTTTTAGGTCAATCAAACTTTGCTTAGTTGACGAAACTGAAACTCTATAATTTAGGGTTATGAGTGAAGGTATCTACTGCACTAGTAGTTGTTGGTCTACTTTTATGATAATTATCGGTTAGTTATACATGTACGACGATGATTGTTATAATTGTCATCGTTATTATATAATTGTAAGCGAATTTATAAAAAAAAAGAAAGAAAAAAAATTCAATTGAAGGATTCGAAATTCTTTAATGTTTTTCGTGTTTAGGTTTATCGGGAAAATGGGCCGTCACCACCACCACCACCACCACCATGGATGTGAGAGTCCATACGATGATCCTCTGCTTGCATGTTGTTGCTGCCCATGCTTTCTAGTTTCGTCCATTTTGAGAATGATGGGGAGGTGCCTCTTTGTTGCCTGTTATCCTCTGCTGCAGTGCTTTGGTTTGGATGACTGCAGACACCACCATCACCACCACAAGCATTTCTACTGATCACTCCGTCCACTCATCACACCCGTCCATTCTTGCACGGTCCCACAAGACTTTTTTTCTTTTAAATGTTTTGTTGAGTTTTTAGGTGGGGTTGATTTGGCAGTTGAAATCTTTATGTGAAAATTAGGGTTTCATTGTTTGGTGATTTTTTTAAATTATTTATTTATTTTTGGTGTTGTAACCGGATGTCAAAGATCAAGAGACGTGGACGAGAATGTCGTGTAAGTTTGACTCAATATTACACTTTGATCAATCAGTTCAATTTTATTGATATAATCTTTTAGGTTACAGTTATAGTAAATTTCTAATATTATATAATTTTAAAGATATTCCAGTTATAGAAGTCAATGTATCAAACAGTATACGGATTCACGTGTCTACTAGTCCGTGCTTAGATGAGTTCAAAATCAGCGATTATTTTGATGAGTTGTCGTGTTACGTAAATCGGGTTGCATCTGATCTGGACAAAAAGATATGTATTCTTGTCTTGTTTCATAAATTCTAATGTTCTGAAGGGTAATTTGATTCTTACGGGAGTTTTAAACTTTTTGACCAACATCGGGGATATAGTCATGAATAATTTTTTGATATTATAATATATTTTATAGACATTCCAATTATATATAGTTGAAAGATTATAGTATGTTGTAATTGTACAGTTATTTTATCTGTTTTTTGATTTTTTGTAATAATTTATTTTGAATCATGTAAAAATTGTGTATTTTTATTTTTGATCATTTTTTTTATTAATAAAAATACATTTACCAACGCGTATGCAATTTTTCAATAAAAGGGAAATAAATAAGACCCCACTGGACACAAGTGTCCATTGGTAGACAATCTTTTGTTTTTCATATTTTCTAGTATCTTCTCGTTTCTGGTTTGTTCTACTCGGCCTTGTGGGTCTTCCTTTTCTTTGTCAATAGTATTTATAGTTATAATTTTATATTATTAGTTATAATTTTTAAAATTATATTTTTTATATAAAATTATAGTTAAAATAATATTAACGATAAAATATTAAGTGATAATAGTTAAAAATTGACAATAATTTTGATCTTACCATAATAAAATTATTAACAATAAAATTTGTCCATTAAGTTGTTACTATAGAAAATCAGTGATATATCTATGGTAACAACAACATATAGTTAAGTAACAAATAATTTTAAAATTATTACTAAAAATATATATTAACCGATGGTAATTTTGATCTTGTCGTAATATAATTATTACCGATAAAAATTGCATAGATAATTAGTGAGACATCTATAGTGACAATTTAGTAACAACACTAAATAATTATTTTTATTAAGTTGTCACTATATATGTGTCACTAATGACTTTTAATGACAATTTTCTGCATAATTTTGTTACTAATTGTTACTAATGATAATTTTCCAAAATAATCATGACTATTAAAGCTATCAATCTATTATTGTTACAAAATAACACTTTTTGTCACTAAATATATATAATTAGTGACAACATTGAAATTATCACTTGATCTTTTTTGCCGCTAAATTTTTCCTTTTTTTTTTGGTAGTGAAATCGCAAATATAGGGTGTTAACATCAAAATATTTTGAAATAAATTACCAATTAAAGCCCAAATAGATCGACTAATAATTGAGTTCCAAAATAAAAGTCCATAATAAATTTGGACTGTCATAAAGAAATCAAATTCATAAGCCCATATTAAGTTTGAGTCTTATGTATTCTTATTGGTCAATCTATAATTTTATTAATTGGGGTTGGTTAAATTGGACCAGATTCATGTTCAAAATGCAGTCCATCAGAAGACTAGTCTTTGTCAAAGCCTATGGTGATAAAGCCCAATGGAAGTGAGCCCAAGCTGCTTAGCCATACCCACGCCTATAAAAAGGGCTCCCACCTCTCACAAAAGGGACACAAACACACATACAACATAGCAAATCCAAGGGGACTCAAGTCCAACGCTCTCTGCCACAACAAAGCACTACAACATCGAATGTTCCACGTCTTCCTTGGCATCAAATTCATTAAAGCTTGGATACCAAATTTTAAGGTGCCACGTAGTTTACTCCACAAATTTGGAGGGGACTGCATATCAACATCCAAGAACAAGTGTTAAGCCCCTGGATCCAAATTCTGATAGAAGAATCAGGGGATTACATCCAAATCAGAGATTGTATCCACTTTTTATTTAAATTAATAAAATCATTTGTCCATATTTTTTTCTTGTCTCGTAATTTTTTTTGCAGACACAAACTTTTGTGTGAACAATTTTTTGGCACGCCCAGGGGAACCATCTTTGCCCCTCATCTTTTCCTCATACGTGAAAGTTCAAGTCTTCACATCCAAACACTCAATGGCACCCAAGAAGGATCAAGTCACCGTCAACGCCACTATCGCCAGTCAATCCTCCACTAGGGGCAAGATCGTTGACACGACTCCTTCAGACGGTTCAAATTCGGCAAGTCCTATCGAGATCAACTCCAAGTTCACGCATTTTGCTGTCCTCCCTGCAATGATGGCCGACGTGACTACAATGGAGAAACAATTAGCTCAAACGGCCGAAGCCATCGCTAATCTCCAAAAGATTGTCGAGGTAACTGCATAATGATGAGGGCTGAGAAGAGTCCCTGTCCGACTTAACCTCCTACGTGCCGTGTGATTCGCAGAATCTGTCAGTTGGGCGTCCGAGTCTTGTGTTGATAGGACTCCTTGACCAGCTGGTATATAAGGCATTTTCCATCTATATGTTTTCACGTCTCCTCACTTTCAGGTAAAATTTCCATCTTTGCTCCTTCCTTTTGTCTGAATAGTTAGGGTTTTCTAATCCTTCTTTTCCTAAAAAATTTCTGCAGGAATTTCAATTCAAGCTTTCTTCTCGTCAAACTCCCTCGCCGTGTGTCCATCGTTTCTTTCTTAGGTGAGTGTTCCCCCCCCCCCCCCCCATTTTTTTTCGTCTACTTGTATTGTTTAGATATGTCGGAGGGAGGTATGAATGAGAAGATGGTAGATGACTTCGTGATTGACTTGGTGGGTGTCTGGTGATGAGGGTGGAGGTGCATCCTCTCATTCTGGCCCTCATGAGGGTAAGGATGAGGATGAGGTCAGTGTAGTAGAAAAAAACCTACTTGAGCAGAAGTAGAGCGGAGAAAAATAGGGAATAAACTAGTGGTTGCAGGTGCGGAATCCATCAGTATCTTTCGTTTCTGTGTAGAGGAGGAAGATATAAGTGACTTGAGATCCAAGTACATGATACTTGATGACTAGGTGATTTAGGTCACGGCTTCGGCTGATGGGCCCCACTCCCCTCCTGCTGTGTTTGCTTGTTTCTATGTGGCTCAGCTAGAGGGCGATTTGAGGTTCCCCGTTCATCCCTTCTTTGTGGAAGTATCTTCCTTATTCCAGGTCCCTCTGAGTCAGTTAGTGCCCAAGTCCTTTGGCATTCTAGTTGGTTTCTTTATCTTGGTCACTAATTTGGGAGAAATTTCTTCTGCCGCACAGTTTCACTCCTTTTTCATCCTGAAGAAGGCTAGTGCCAGGCTTTTCTATTTTACCTCCCAAAGGATGCTCAATTCCTCCTGTCTGAGTCAAAAATTAAGGAGTAGACATGCCACCACTTTTTTGTTTCCTCTCCCGTCCTTGGACATTTCCTACTGTTTGGATCTCTCTCGTTCCTGAGTTTCCATTGTACAATACTCGCAACCTTCCCGCTCCCTTCCAACTGTTATTAGAGCGCTTAAATGTGTCACAGTATGACCCTTGCGAGCTAGTTCACCCAGCCCTTCTCTCTCATCATGGGTTGAGCGCACAAGAGGTGGCTTGGGACTAGGCTACTGGTATACATCTTGCTATGCTTTCATGTTTTACTGTTTTCCTTCATATAAATGTTAGCATACATAACCTGTGGTTTTGTGTATTTGCCAGACAAGATGTTAAATCAATTGCTGCAAGACAAGGCCTCAGCAGCAGGTAAGCTACCTGGGTGTCAAGGGCTGCCCGCACTCTGAGCACCCTTGACCCAATTTCGGTAACAACTTGTTCCATACGGCCGACCAACAACTTTCGCCGACAGACGCTGGGCTTCCGCAAGTCTTAGAGTTTAAGGCACAAGTCTTTTGATGTAAATATTTATGTTCGCTCACGCTACGTTGTGTGCCTCATGAGGTGCGATTCTCAGCTTTCTTAGTATCTAGTGTTGGAAATAGGAAATGTTTTTTAAGCTTATTATGGGGGGAATGATCGAAGCTTGGTGTAGTCTTGCATTGCTAGTATCCCCCTCACGGCGATCCCCATGGCTAATCTTCATCACATTCTGCTATCAATACAATCACATTTGTTGCAAATTGTGTGCTCAATTTACTGCTTTCTTTGCACCTTGCTTCCTATTGTTATAGATCTATTGTTGTTCTTTTCGATGACCTGTGCGAGGCGTCAGTGGGAATTCTGTTGCTATTCTTGCCGGTTGGCGAAAGTACTCGTTTACAGCAGACTACTAGCCACACGGTGCCCTTTCCCTGTATTGCAGAAACTGTCCCGTGAGAGGTCATATCAGAGCGTCGGTGCCAGATGGGGCCGAGGCGGGTTATGGGAAAGCAATCCAGTTCCACAAGAATGTCTGGGTCAAGATCTTGAGAGCCCGAGAGGGGTAGCGTTGCCCCAAGATAGGACCACAAACCTGGAGGACGAAATCTCCTGGTTGACTGAGGTGGTCAGGAATTTAGAAGAAAAGGTTGCCTCACTAGAGCATGAGATCTTGGGGCTGAGTTTCGATCTGAAGGAATGTTAGCATGCGGTCCGTGATGCTTATGGCTAGAGTGGTGTATCTGATATGCGGCGTCAGATGTAGGAGATCGCCATTCAGATTGGGCTACTCCAACGTGCGGTGAGCAACGTTGCTATTGCCAACGACAATGGTTCAATACTTCTGATACCTGAACTGAAGGCCTATGGCGTTTCTAGAGATGAAAACGAGGTCGAGAACTTCCTGTTTGATATGGAACAGTACTTCCTCAGGTCAAGTGTGGCGGACGAGGTGCGGGAGGTATCTATTGCGACCATGTACTTTACTAGTGATGCCAAATTATGGTGGTTGCACCAAGTATGCCTAGATTCAGACCAACCATCTATGTTTTGATACTTGGGACCTTCTATGGGAAGCCATTCCTGAGCAATTCTTCTTGGAGAATGTGGAATACAATGTCAGGTGGGCATTACGGAAGCTAGAACACACGGCCTCTGTGGGAGAATATGTGAAAGCTTTTTTGGCACTGATGTTGGACGTCAGGGATATGTTAGAAAAGGACAAGCTCTTTAGCTTTGTGGAGGGCCTGAAACCGTGGGCGAGTCTTGAGCTGCAGCGTCAACTAGGCACTGATGTGAGGTTGGTTGGAGGTTTCACCTCCTGGATAGCTCGAATTTTAGCGGGATTGACTTCGATCCCTTTCTCTGTGACCATGTAACAGAGGAACTTGTCGCTTCGAACCCCAAGCGCACGTGTGCCCAGGTTCAGCTTCATGAGATATTTCCTTAGTACTCCTAGTGTTTCAGCTAGATTACTGATGTGTTGGTCTGCCCACCGGCTCTTCACCAGCATGTCGTTGAGATATACCTCTATTTTGTGTCCTAGCTTCTCTATGACTATGCGGTCTACCAACTGTTGATATGCGACACCTGTATTTTTCAGTCTGAAGGGCATAACAATGTAACAGTAGGTTCCTCATGACGTTATGATGCTGGCTCGCTTTATGTTGTCGGGGTTGAGCATGATCTGATGGTAACCCTTCGTGACTAGAGATGGAGTCCTCCAACTGGTCGATATGGGACAGAGGGTAAAATCTATACTGCACGCTTTTGACATCCCAAAAGTTAACACACATGCGCCACGTGTTACCTGGCTTGGGTACTAATACCACAATGGACAACCATTGTAGAAACTGAATTTCCTTGATGTGTCCAGCTGATAAGAGCTTATTACCTCCTCCTGGATGATCCTGTTCTTCTCAGGCCCGAATGCCACTTTTTTTGCTTGATGAGTAGGAAAGCTGGGTCTAGGTTCAAATTGCTATACCGGGATGAATGCCTACCAGGTCCGGAGCAGTCCATGCAAAGACGTCTTTATTTTCCCATAAAAAGGTCGTCAATCTTCCTGCTGGTTCTGAACTCAGCTGAGAACCTATTCTCATAATTTTTTCTGGCTCTTCTAGTATCGCCTGAGTACTCAGCAATTCTTCGGCAGGCTATATGCAAGCGGGAACGGGGTTCCCTTGATCATCTTGTTGGATGGGTCTCTTGCCCTTGTTCCGGCTGGGAGGGTCTATCTCCTTATTTTGCGAGCTGGGGGTAGGTTATTCCTCCTGTCGCGGTTAGCCTTCTTCAATAACCAAGCGTCCTCCAAGTTCATGTATTTTCCCACGCGAGCTAGTACTTCCCAGAAATCGGCAGCGACCTTTATAACCAGAGACTCAAAAAAGGGGCTCCTCGTAGGCCTTGGGTGAGGGCGCTAACCAGTACCTCCTAGTGAGCTGTCGGAAACTCCAGGACAGCAGCGTTGAAGCGGTGTACGTAAGCCCTTAGGGTCTCCCTCTCATCTTGCTTGATTCCAAAGTGACTGACAAGCGACTTCTAGTATTTCCAGCTGCTGGCAAACTGTTGCACGAAGAGGTTGTTGAATTCGGCAAAAGACCTTACTGATCCAGCTGAGAACTGGTCGAACCATTGTTGCGCGGAATTCGTTAGTGTAGTAAGAAAATCACGACATTTAATACCATTAGTATACCTATGCAGCAAGGCTGCATTTTCAAATCTGTGAACATGCTCGATTGGATCTAAAGTGCGATCATAGACGGGAAGGTGAGAAGGGGCCCGAAAGTGAGCAGGGAGCTCCTTTGCCATAATGTCCTAGCTGAATAGAATGCCATGGTTTGCCGGCACAGTGTCTTTTGGTCACCTCTCGACGGAGTTCCACCACCTCCTTCCCCAGAGCTTGCCAAATCTCAAGGGGCTGGAAAGGGGCTGCTTCCTTGCTGGCGGAGCCAATATGAAGGGATATATCCCGCTGTGTTCAGCAGGGGCTTGCTCTTCCATCGCCTGACTTCCTGGTGTTCCTCCTCACTCCCACTGGGAAGAAAGTCCGCCTCATTGGCCTGGGAGACGTGGAAAGTTGAGTGAATGGACTCCACTATAAACTGATAGAGCTGTTCATAAAGGAGCAGGTCCACAATAGTGGGAACAACGGTCCGATTGGTCACCAGGGTTAGGATGTCGTCAATTGGAGTAGGGAAGGCACTAGCTGGAGCAGGGAAAGCACTAGCTAGAACCGTGGAATCGTCAACTAGGTCCAGGAGGCCACCAAAGGTGGTTTGGTCGTTGGTTGGATGGGGGGCATTCACTACAAAAAAACAGACCTATAGCAACGGATTTTTGCAACGGATTTCATGAAAAAATTCGTTGCACAAACAGATTTGCCACGGACTTTTGCAACGGAAAAATTTTCCGTTGCTATAGGTACCACTGCTATATAGCAACGGATTTTTTGGTCGTTGCAAAATATTGCCACAGATTTTTATCCATTGCAAAATTCCGTTGTAAATTTCGTTATTTAAAAAGTTGACTTTTTATATCTTGCAACGACTTTGCGATGGTATATTCATGGCAAAGTTGATGGCAATTTGTTGCAAAATCGGGTCTTATTTGCAACTACATTTGCAACGAAATGTCGTTGCAATATTGCAATGAAATATTTGCAACGTCATTCCGTTGCAAATTTTGCAACGAAATATTTAGCTATAATTCGTTGCAAAATCATTTTATTTGCAACGACATTTGCAATGGAAATTGTTGCTATATTGCAATGATTTTTTGCAACGACATTCCGTTGCAAAATTTGCAACGACATAATTTAGTATAATTCGTTGCAAAATAATTTTCATTTACAACGATAATTGCAACGACAATCCGTTGTAAATTTTACTACGATAATTGCAATGACAATTTCATAATTTATATTCAATAATAAAAATATATTTAATTTAACTCTAACAAGAAAATTCAAATATGACAATATATTTAAGGCAAAATCTTATAATAAATATAATTCAACATTCCAATCCACAAAATAAAAGTATTTAATTTTAAAGCATACAAATTTAATGAGGGGGATCAAATTCATTTTCACAATCTTGTGAAGGTGGGTGGTCGGGGTGATATCATCGAGACTATCTTCAAATTCGCTCATATCGTCTTCAAGCGCAGTACCAAATTTATCGAACATGAAACTCATTATTTCCTCTTGAACTTTCAAAGTATCAAATAAATAATTATAAAAATAAATATAATATAATGTTTAAAAATATTTTTTAAAACAATCAAACATTTTAAATTTCCTTACAAGATATCCACCGGAGTAATGACTTTCAATAGAGTTGCATCGGAAGGGACATCATTAGAGGCAACTTCAGGCACCGATGCAGATGGTGGTGGTGGTGTTGATGAGGAAACTGCAGGTGGGGTAGATGATGGTCTAGCCTTATGACCCCTACCTCCTCTAAATCCTCCTTGTACCATATCTACATGAACATATTTGAGGTATTAACTTGTGATATAACTAAGTTAAATTAGTTTAGTTAAAGATTTTAAGTTGAAAATTAACAAAATTACACTAATTTAGTTGAATTTTTAACTTGTGATATAACTAAGTTAAATTAGTTTAATTAAATACTTTAAGTTGAAAGTTAACAAAATTACACTAGTTTAGTTGATTTTTTAACTTGTGATATAACTAAGTTTATTTAGTTTAGTTAAAGATTTTAAGTTGAAAGTTAACAAAATTACACTAGTTTAGTTGAATTTTTAACTTGTGATATAGCTAAGTTAAATTAGTTTAGTTAAAGATTTTAAGTTGAAAGTTAACAAAATTACACTAGTTTAGTTGAATTTTTAACTTGTGATATAACTAAGTTAAATAAGTTTAGTTAAAGATTTTAAGTTGAAAGTTAACATAATTATACTAGTTTAGTTGAATTTTTAACTTGTGATATAACTAAGTTAAATTAGTTTAGTTAAATTAGAAAAATTATATTAATGGAGTAAGGTTTATAAATCCTAATCTACAATCATAACCAACGACACTCATCCAACCTCATCAATACAATTATCATTCCCATCCACCTCAATATGCAAAGCAGATTCTCAATATACCAACCAAATACTCAATATATTACATTGTCATACATAATTTTATATTAAACACATACTTAATATACCAACCAAACACTCAATATATTATATTGTCATACACAATTTTATATTAAACACATACTTAATAAACATGTACAAATGTAAATATATTCCCACAAAGGTCAGCTACTCATTTGAGAAATATCATACTTGGACAAGAGAATGGTATATGGTCTTAATCACAGAGTTGGAATATTTGATGACCCCATCCCTAACACCAACCAAAGCAACACACCTGAGGCTGTGAGTAAACATCAACACATACAAAATATTGACTAATGCATTCATGTGCTTAGAACCTCATATTGATTTCACAAAAATCAATTGATCACTAGCTTCAAGCAAGCAGATAAATGGTTCACGCAAATAGATTTCCTCCATACATGCAAGAAAACTGCTAACACAATCAAACTCTTTTTGGAGAAGTGCCAAAATCCAAACCTGGTAAAGTACAACAATGATTGGCGTTGGGCAGCCATACAAAAACTTGATATCCAAAACTTGAAGCTCCTCAAGCCTGAAAAGAGTCACCAAATGAGTATATCAGGTGGAAATCAAAAACCAATCAGTCCATTTCAGAAGGACAAGATAAAAATTATGTAATGCACATATTCTCTGCAATAAACTCTAATTTTCTTTAGAATTTCATCAAATGGCAAAGAATACTTATATGTGTAACTGCAGGCCAGAACTTTGCATACATAGAGAGGGCGAAATGATTATGGAACAAGTGGAGAATATTTCACCGCAAGCCATAGGACTAGGATGCAAGTTGCAACAAGCCCCAAACTCCAATTTACAGAGATAGGGAGACATCAAGCTAACAGCAAAAAGTTTCACAATCGGGCAACTTGCAAATATTTACAAATAGACTTGTATGTTTCTAAATATAGATGCAGGGACTCCATCTTTCTTCATTAATCGAGCATAAAGATAAAAGCATCTCCTATCAGCTATAAACATCAGCTATGTGAAGGCAGGAACATCAAGTTAACTGACATGAAATAAGCAGTTCCACTCAGCTATATAGCAGGAAAGCTGCAGTAACCGCAATGCGGACGGCGGGCAGGCGGCAGCAGACGGCAGCGGCGGCGGCGGCAGACGGCAACGGGCGGCAGCGGCGACAGGCTGAAGAGAGAAAAGGAGGAGGGGGGGAGAAATTTTGTGCTGAAAATTTTATGGGGAAGGGGGAGAGGGGAAAAGAGGGAGGGAAAGGGGAGGAAAAAATTAGGGTATGAAAATCGAGGAGGGAAAGTGTGGGGGGGGGGGGGGGGGAATTAGAGTGTGAAAATGGGGAGGGAAAGTGTATAGTAAAAAGTTAAATTATTTTTAAAATTAATAATTTTATTTAATTAAAATTAAATGGGATAAATGATTTAAGATATATTTTTAATTAATAAATAAAATAAAATATTTTATAATTAATAAATGGGATAAATGATTTAAGATATATTTTTAATTAATAACTGAAATAAAATATTTTATAATTAATAAATATTTTTAAAATGATATGAGATAAATAATTTAAGATATACTTTTAATTAATAAATGAAATAAAATATTTTATAATTAATAAATATTTTTAAAATGATATGAGATAAATGATTTAAGATATACTCTTCAATTAGTAAATGAGATAAAATATCATGACAAAAATCATCAATACATTATGTTCAATTAATAATAATATCATCTTCATCATCATCTTGTCTATGTGCTTTTTCATCATCAGTCGTTTCGTATTCTTCAGAACTGTCTTCATCATCTTTGATTTCATTATCCTCATCAATAAAAATGTTTATGCTGTCATCTAGAGGTTGAATTTCATTTTCAATAGTAACCACTGGAACGGATTCGACTTCATCCTCCTGAAATGCAGCATCAATCCACCTTGACTCAATAGTTCATCGACCTTTTGTTCTACATACAGTCATCCAATCAACTTTATCTTTTCCTAAACTAGGATATTGAGCGTAGTACACTTGGATAGCTTGTTGTGCTAGGATAAACGACTCATCTTTCTAGTACAGACGTTTGTAATTTACATCAACCAAGTGATACTTCGGGTGAATCTCCACTCCTTTGGTAGGATCAACCCACCTACACTTAAACAAAACAACATGCATATTTTGATGTTCAAATTCGTATTCAATTCGTTTAAGTCAACACATCTACCAAGATTAGAAGTATATCCATCTGGGAACCTCAAACATTTAATCCACTCAAATATTTTTCTCTTTTGATATTTATCCAATGTATACACTGCTTTAGCCATGCTTCCCGATTGGTCTTCATCCAACACTTTCCTTGCATTCAATGTATCCTTAGTTTTTCCCTTGATGTTCATTACGGAGTTGAATATATTGTCAAATACATTCTTCTCTATGTGCATGACATCAAGGTTGTGCCGAACCATATTTGTGGTACAATACAGGAGATCCCAAAAAATACTTCTTTTTGTCCACTTGTGTTCGGTTCCATATCCAGGAGGGTAATTAAGAGGGTACTCAACAACAGATTTGAACTGACACACAGAATGCAATATCTTCTCCCCGTTTGATCTAGGTGGAGCTTCATTCTTTTCAACTCTACCTTTGGTGAAAGCTTTCTTATTTCATCTAAAATGAATATATATAAATAAACTAGTAAAATTTTTGTACTAACCTTAATGTAAGTCAGCTAAATGTCCAAATGTGTGACTCGTTGCACTAACGTGATCATTAACGGTCTAATGCAAAGATTTATTAAAAAATCAGTTGTGTGGATGGAATGAGAGAAGACGAAGAAGTTGTTGGATGATTATAAAAATATGTGTGAACTCGAATGAGGGTTTTCTTATATAGATTACGGATTTTGCAATGGATTTTGCAACGGATTTGCAACGGACTTTGCAACGAAATGATATTACCGTTGCAAAATCCGTTGCAAAACATATAGAATTTTAAAATAGTGGGTTACACCTGTCACAAACATATTGCAACGGACAAATCCTTGCAAAAATCATTGCAAATTCAACGACTCAATAATTAATGCTTACAGCTGTATGTACGGATTGCAACGACTTCAAAGGTCGTTGTAACTCCGTTGCAAAATTGTCGGCAAGTTTTTGCCACGGACAATGTGCCGTCGCTAAATCCGTTGCAAATCACAATATTCAAATTGCAACGACACGGGTTCGTTACAAATTTCGTTGCACATTTTTTGCAACGGATTTAACTAGAATGTTCGTTGCAAAGTATGCAACGAAAGATGTCCGTTGCAAAAACCGTTGGAATTTTGCAACGGAATGTGTCGTTGCAACAATTTGCCACGACTTTTGCAACGACTTGTGTTGAATGTGGGACATCTTAAAGTTGACCAAAATTTGCAACGGAATTTTGCCACGGATAGTCCGTTGCAAAATATCATTGTTAATTTGCCACGGAAGTTGCAACGAAAATGTAAAAAAAATCAGAATCCGTTGCAAAGTCGTAGCAAAGGTCGTTGCAAATTTGCAACGAATTGGTCCATTGAAAAAATGTCCGTTGCTATAACCCTGTTTTTTTGTAGTGATTAGGGATGCCCCTAGTCTGATCCGGAGGTAGGAGAGCAGATTCCACTGCAGCAGAAAGGGAAGCATCTCCAGCGCAAGACCTGGTGTTGTATGAATTGGCCATTTCTCACGTCTTGAACTCAAGTTCCCACAGATGGTGCCAATGATGCGTACCTGGGTTCTGAGCTATTGTAAATTTCGAAGGATCTTTATGCAAATTCTAAGATATGGAGGGACTAACCTGTAAGAAAGCATTAGCATTCCGATGCTTAAGTCAGTAAAGTATACAAATGAACGGAAACTTGAAAAATGGGTGAGAATAATGGTGATGTTCGAGTGTGAGATATAATAATTTGTGTGATATATAAAAACAATAGGCTCAAAACAACCTTGGAACCGAGAATGAATGAGAGTAAAAGTGTAGGAGTTGCAAAAGTGAGTAGATATTGCCAAATGACTGCAGAAGGCCTTTATTTATAGGCTTGTACAGAATAGAAATCGGAGTTTGATTAAATAGAGTCCTATGAAATTCGAAAGGTCTTTGAGTCAGCTAAGCCCTCGAAAAATCTGCGTGTAATTTGGACTAGATATGGCTGATATATGCCAGGTGGACTAGGTCTTGTCAGGTCTGCCTGAAGATCCGAAAATCTGGTACATTCAACTTCCTAGCTGATTTGCCGTCAATCCACTAGGATCCAACTGGAGATATTTTCAGGGTGACGTGCCTTAATGTGTTGGCAAGCTATAGGATGTGTGTTTCCAGTTGTACGATGACGTGTCCGGCTAGTAAAAGCTCGTTTCTTGGGTTTGCCAGTTCAATGAAATCAACAAGTAAGATTATGAGCTTTTACCTTCCTGCTGGTGGGCTATCTTACTGATGGTTGGTTAAGTCTGCTCCCTTTACAGTCCTTTCGGGCTTGGAGTCCAAAAAGGATTTTTGGGGGCATCATCAATGTATAATTAGCCAATAAAATTACTTTTCCCATTTTAAACTGCCACATCATCTCCATGTGTTATTTCCGGTAATAGGAACAAACTTAGAGACTATAATAGGGTCTGGAAGACTTTTACAGAAATGAATTCAATATCAATGTCGGCCTCACTTCCTTATGTAGCAATAGGATTTCTTTTTGCTTCGGGAAGATAGTCTAGTCTTGATTAGTTTTGTCCAAATCCCTGCGATTGGTGTCTTAAAATTGAGCAATTTCAAAAGTTAGAGGATCTTTTTGAAACTCCTAAAAAGTTAAAGGACCAAAATGGATTTGAATATACTTAGTGGACGAAAATTACCTTTAATTCTTCTACGAAAAACAGCTAATTTTATTTATTAAGTGTAACTTGTCCATTCTTCTCGATACTAGCAAAAAACTTGACAATAAACTGCCTTTTTCGTCCCATACAATAACGGTAGTTGCGTACATGGTCTCAAATTTTACGAACTTGCATATTTAGTGCTAAAATCCTTTTAATTAGTGAAATAAATTCCAAGCCCATATGTACCATTCTAACACTGGAATTCTTTTCTTTTCTTAAGAATTGATTACAATTACATCCAAAATCTCAACTATTAACATGAATTAATATATCAATCACCAACATCAAATGCCCGTTTATTATTACTTTTTCTTCTTCATTACCTGTTTATTAATGACTTCTAAGGAGCATGAACTATTATTAGACAACTGGAGGGAATAGTTCAAATATTTACTTGCTTCATAAATATTGTCAAGTTGTTGGTTGCTTGTCTGATTTGAAGCTTTGTATGGATATTCTAGTATAATTGAAGTTTCGCCTCTGAATAACTACAAATACATGTAGTGATGTGTAAAAGAGCATTCTTAATTGCCAATGGTATCAGAGTTCTTGATTGAAAATGCGGAATTATTGTGAGGGGAATTTGTCTTTGTTTTCAGGCAGAAATCTATGTCCCAACGTGTGATGCTAAAACTAATTTATGTAGCTGTTGTTGAGGTGCTTGATATTATTTAGCATGTCACAATGTGTGAGAGTAAAAGGTTCGGTTTTGTTATATGCATCATAGTTTGTCTTTTTATTAATACTAGTAGAAACCACGCGATGCATGTGATGTTTATTACCTCTACAAAATGATTATTTTTTTAAGTTATTTAAGCAAAAATATAAGGCACTTCGTTTGAATATTATATGAAATTTAATAAGAACTTTATAAATGAAAAAATCTTATTCATTAAGCTTAATGAATTTGAATTTTTTAAATTAATGTAAAGGCTTTCAACTCTGTGAAAATTCAAAAGCTAGATATCACAATAATTAAATTACTTATTATATAAATACATGGTTCTGTTATTTATTGGTTCCTCGATTTTGTTGGGAGGAGAAATCCTTTTACTTGGTTTCATGAATTTCTATGGTTTTCTCGAAGAAAATTATTAATTATCTCCCAACTGCTTAGCATTTGAATTTCACTATCATTTTTTTATTCATCGTTCACTACTTTGGTCATCTTTTCGAGATACTACATCATGTTTCTTATCAATTTGATGCATTTACTTTAAGATACATCGCAACGACCTCCTTGAATTTTGACATAATTACAAAGCTCTCGTTGTGTGGGAAATTACCAATACCCTTTGATGTTTGCTGAAATATAAGATGAACTTTTAATGTAGGAAGTTTTAACAATATATATCAATTAATGCTTAGTGAAACTATGAGAATATATGTAATACGTACCGTTGAGATGATTTCAGACTTTTAATAAGTACGTATCTTCTTGTTCTTCAATAACAATGTCATATGAATAATTTACACTTTTGAACTTTTCTAAATATACTTTTGCCTCTTTGTAAGACTTGGGCTAGAATATTTATGTTTCATGATGCCTTATCTTTTCTATCCTAAGACATCTTTTATATACATAAATAATATTAAAGGCACATGAATTTAAATATTTAAATTATTAAACTTGATTACTAATAAAATATTAACTTTATTTGCTACTATAAGACTAATTCAAATAATTGTGAACATGCTATCAGTTTAATGCTAACTTTTATCTTTATATGTCACATTGTTTCTAGTTAGTGTTTTCTGAAGTGACAATTTTTATGGCAATTGATTATAGTAAGCTTAGATATTTTTAAAATAGAAGACCGTATATATTGATTCTATTCTTTATGTTCTAAGCAATACTTAAAATAATTCATATGTACTTATTTGATGAATGAATTTTACTTTACTTTGTTCTGAGAACTTGTTAAAAGTGTAAAATTTTAACTTTTACTATTTCTAAATAATTTAGAAATACGATATAAGGGGTTTAAATATATATATATATATACATGTTCCAATTGAGCAGTATTGCGTAACTTTGAGTCAATATTTGAAAAAATATATACGTATAAAAATTCAAAAGTCATAGTGACATTTTAAACGTAATACACGAACTTGAACATGTAACCTAATCATGAAAGGCAATGTTACATATAATTTATCGATATGATACATATATATATGTATATAATAAGGTTCGAATTAACCAATTTTTTAAATCCGATCCGACCGGTCGGACCAGTGACCCAATAGCTTGACCGATTCAATCCCTAGTCAGGTTTTGAAAACATTGATGGGATCACTTACAGTCAAAATCATTTTATAAAACTTCAATATTTTCTTTAGAGTAATCTTACTAACATGTGTTGAAAAATATTGGAACTTTTTGATAGAATTTTTCAAATATAATAACATGTACGTATCTTGAGGATAATAGAATGTGCTTGCATTATTTTCACATAATTTTTTTTATTCCTATTGATTGTCTGTATTATCTATAATACATATATCTACCTAATCTATGTTTAAAATCTCACAGAGATGTTTTGATGCACTTCATTGTTTTACTATAATTTTCATCTCCTATTGATATTGTATTAGCGTACATTACTTTATCATCTCCAAAAGTATCATTAAAAGATCTTTTTCAAAATTTAATACCATATTCTTACTTATGGTCAATTAAGAAATAAAGAAGATGGTCATAAAAAAATTAAAATAATATAATTTCTCATTCTAATTCTTCTATTCTTTATGCAGTGCTTTTTTTATATATTTTTTGGACCTTGTATCTTATTAATTACCACTATTTAAAGCAAAACACGGAAAAAAAATGCAATCATCTAATAGATTCACTTCTCTTACTTTTTTCCAATTTTTCCCTAGATATGATGATTCCAAAATCAAATTTAGAAAAAAATATTATTAAAAATTTATTTACGCCATTGTGGTATTTTTTTATTTTTATTTAAAACTATAATTTTTACTATTTAAAGATATAATATCTATCATTATAATTTTTATTAGAATAATTATATAATTATATAATTAAATAAATGTATTATGAATAATTAAGTGGTAAGAGAACACAAAATGAGTATACCCAGATTTGTGGAATTTGAACACCAGGTAGTTATCATTGGATAAAGTTTCACCACCTATGTGATCGCCTTAAACCTATAATATAACAAGATCATTAAACTAATTAATCTTATAGAATATTTTCACTTGATAGCGTTTTTTCTTAATTAAACTAATGAATTTCTATTTAATGTAAAAAGATTGATATTTTACTTTTAACTATTGTTCGCTTATAGTTAGGATTTTAAAACTTTTTGATTAATTATCTTTATGATATTTATTTTTCGTCCCCATATTATTGATGATAAAATCACCATTGTTTATATAAAAGGGCTGATAATTTTACTTATTTTGATATTCAATTATCTTCTATTCAAATTTTAGATTTTGTATTAATTCTCTTAATAATATTCACTTTCCATCCTTATATTTGTTACAAAAATCACCATGTAAATTACTCCCTGTTTCATATTTGTTTCACTTTTGAAATAGGGTTTTGGTTCTTTTTTTTAACTGGGCAAGTTGAAAAAATTAATAATTAGTTATTTTTTTTCTTATATCAACCATCTCTGAAGTAAATTGTAATATATTTTTTATAGTAGTTTTTTTTATTTAAATTTAAATTTTATTTTATTTTACTTTCTAGTTACCCTCATATATAATTTTTAAAAATTTAAAAACTTAATTTGATGATGTTTATTTTTTTTATTCCAAGTTATATATGGGATGATAGAATCACCAATAGATGATCAAATGTCGTACCAGGTGTATTATGCTGGAAAAGAAGACAATATGACATACTTAAGTATCAAGCAAAGTATCATAAAAAAGTGAATAATTTTATTTGAGCATAATGGAGTGGCTATAATCATCCCAAGATATTCTTTCAATTATCATTTTGTCACATGTTTAGGAACAAATAAAATCAATGAATTTCACAAGTTCTTTCAATTTTTCATTTTTTTTTTTGGTAGTCTTATTCTTTTCTATTATTATGAGTTTTTTTTTTTCACTCTAGTAAATGAACTAAATCTTGATATAATTATTTAAACAATAATTAAGAAGAGTAAATATTTTTAATGTAAAAATAATAATTATTAAGAGTAAATACTACAGTGTGAAAAGTAATTAATATTTTTCACTCTAGTAAATGAACTAAATCTAGATATAATTATTTAAACAATAATTAATAAGAGTAGATATTGTAATGTGAAAACAATAATTATTGCATGTGAAAAGTAATTAATATGGATTAATAAGAACATGATTTTACTGAAGGACAAGCGGATCCGTTCGGGAGCACGAGCGGAAGCGAGAAAGCGAGAAATTGTGCGTAAAATTAAATCAAATTCAAAATACGCGAATCCCAAGGGGTGTACCCTTGGGTGCTCAACCGGGCGTTCGATGTAGGATGTGTAAATATTAAAACATATATTTAAGCACATAGGGCATAGATATATAAATGAAATCAATCAAAGCGTAATAAATCGTTACCTTTGATTGTTTAGCGTATGCTCCCGGCTACTTGCGTTGAACCTTCTCCGGAATGCTCACGAAATCCAAACGTATGGATTCTCCAAAGGTGATCCACACCACACCGCAAGAAACACACGTTCTTCTTGCTAGAAAAGAACGGGTTTAGAAGGAATCGGTTTAAGAGAAGAACACTTGAATTAGTGTTCTCTTAAATTTACTTTGTTCTTCTTCTTGATTCAAAATCAAGTGAAGAACACAAGTGTGAGAGAGGGAGAGAGCACGAGATTTGAGAGAGAGGAGATGGATTTTTGTCTTCTCTTTTTCCTAGAAAAAAGATGAATAATGAATCACACATGCTTGGTGTTGTATATTCTTATATATATACATAATTAATGTGATTATTGGAATGTGTCTAGGTTCATCCAAGGATGTCTAGATTCATTCCAATCAATCACCATCAATTCTTCAATCAAGCCTACCAAAATTTATGGTATGATCAAATCATACCAAAAGGGAAGAGCTTGATTGGAGTTGATTTGTCTCTTTCCAAAAGAGATAAGTCAACATATCACCTAGCATGAAACATGGCTGATTTTGCTTCCTTCAAGGGAGCGTGTCGGCCATGTTTAATTAAGGAAAAAAAAGTCCAACTTCTTCCCATTCCAAATTAGGAATTATTTCTCCTCTCGGGTATAATTTAACGGACCGGGTTTCATCGTAATCCAATTACGACGAACCCAATATTAAATCCAATTTAATGTCCACTTAAATTATTCCCGTTGATCTTTTAATCCAATTAAAAGATCCAACGTCTCAACATCTCAACTTTTCATATTTAATCGAAAATCCAATTTACCGATTAAATGAAAGCCCGATACAATATCGGCCCGTCCATCCAATGGACTTTCCCTTAAGTAATCCAATTACTTATTTTATCCTTCGAGATTGACTCCAAGTCGATCTCTCAACCTCCTCAGTGATTTGTGTGTGACCCTTTAGGTTCACCCTCAGCTAGACTTGGGCCCGTGTCCCACAAGGGCCCGTTACCATGGGTGGCCGTCTAGCAACGGTCCATGGTACTAGAGACTAGGTGAATTGGCGTGAACATTTAGGCGCCGATTCCGTACGGGTACGATCCTTCCGTCTACCGTCTCCCGGCCTTAGTCTAGGGTATGGAATTGGGCGTCGGTTTCCATCCTTGACTAGGCATCTATGCTTAATACTCGAGACCACGTATGCTTCATTGCGTCGATACAGGAAACCATTCCCTGTTCGACCAACCACTGTGGCCACAGCTTCAAACAGCATGAACGTGTCTCCGAGTGCATAGGAGATACCTCTGTCACATACTGACAGGGGACGGATCCTCTTCTTGGAATCCACCGTCCTTGCTACACATTCTGACTGCATTGGACAAGGCTTATGATAATCATCTTACAGAATGATTACCTCTCGCCAGATCCAAGATACAGCCGTCCTGTGCACGCGACTGCCATGATCCCTCAAGTCTGAGGATTACTCCCGTACTATCGGAACCGGGGAAAACCAATCATACCGACCAAGCCTCCAAGGCTTCCATATGATGATCCCGCGAGTCAGTCCAGTCGGCTCGACCCCAGTCGACCAACCCATCAAGATCGTGTAGGCGTCCCACGCCTGTCGCCAATGAAACACGGCACTCATCCAATGAACACGACTCTTGACGCAAGTCTCAATAGGACTCTCGATGCCCTGTCTCGAGGTCCTCGACTTGGAACGTTTCAGACCCAACTCTTAATCAGTTGATTTCATGACCACCATCCAATGTGTGGCCCAACTGCACGAGTTGTTATCCATGGTCTGTGGGCTTTGTTGCGATATAAGTTAAACACCATTTTAACAAATGTAAGATGAGCGCAACAAAGAAGGTACCATTGGTGACGAATACTCATCTTATTCATCACATAATAATATTACATTTACATCAAGTTGTCAGATAGGTTACAAATCGCCAAACCTATTGGCTTTCTGGTCACCTATTCTAACATTTACATAATCACCCCCATCACTACAAAAAGCAAATGCGGGATTTGTAGCTGGCATTTTAGAACAGTCATATGGCCGTTCCAATGGTAATGGTTTATGTAAAAATTTTGAAATGGATAACCTTTGCTGATGTCATGCAGCCAGTGAAATGATTTTTTCCACTTTGTAACGGCACAACAGTTACAAAGGTCGTTCCAAAAATAAAAAAATAAAATAAAATAAAATGGTGTTGTTTGTAAAGACGTTACAAAATACAGGCAGTTACACGTTGGCACATCTTTTGGCGTGGCTTATATAGATTTGTAATGGCCTTTCGACATATGGAAAAAATTGTTCCAAAGTGGTGTAAGAAGCCGTTACACATTTGTAGTACGACATGATCCTTACATGGGCCAGTACAAAATTTTGGCCCTTGGGACATTACAATAGTTGTTGACATGGCTGCGTTTGCAATGTAATGGCCACATAAAATATGAAATCATCCATTCCGATTCTCGTATAAAACATCTTTAGTAATTTGTAATACTATATGGCCGGTCCAAATATCGTCCCAATTGGTACGGATGTTCTAAGAAAGCAATTATTAGTTACAAAGGCCGTTCCAATAACAACTTAGCCTAACGACTATACTTTAACGATTATTTTGTCGCCTCAAAACCCTTCCCAACAACCGATCCAAATAATCTTATATATATGTGTTGCATATTGTTTTCATTTCAGTTTGTTTTCAATCTCTCTCTAATTTTCGCGCATATACACTTGATCAACTAGAATTTCGTTATTTTATACGTTGATCTCTTGAGTTGGTTGATCATGTAACAACTTGAACCCTTTTTGTTAATTAAAATACAATTTAATTATTATAATTTTCTTATTTTTATGTTTAAATATTAAGTATTATTAGTGGAAGGTAATAATTAATTTATATGTCAAAATATAATTATATATATTTATATGTGTATGTATAGTGATTATCATGTTAAGATAACTGAGAAGCTAGATGTATGAAAAGAACCTCCCTGAGAGGGAGGGTCTTATGCTAGAGTTTGAGGATGGTGTTAAAACTTTCATAGAATGGGCCAAGTGTCGACATGGACATATGGACAGAGACAAGATTAATTGCCCGTGTCGAACTGCAACAATGAGAGGTTCAAAACACCTGATGAGGTCAATTTTGATTTATGTGTACGAGGATTTATGCCGAAATATTATAATTGGACTTCGCATGGCAAGGAGAGGGTGCAGAAGTACTTTGATGCTGTGACCGCCCCTTCAGTGCAGGACGAGCAAAACCCAACTACTTAGGAAGTGGGTAGTTCACATTGAGGTGATGAGCAACAGATAGATTGATTGCAGAGGATGATGTTTTATGCAGTCGGGCCGGGTTATTTTTTTCATACCACGAGGGTGTGCTTAATGATGGTACGATCCTACTGATGCCAGTCATAGTTCGTGGTACTACAGGGGGCCCTATTTATATGTCAGGGTTATCAAACTATTTTTCGATGTAGTTTATACTGCTGACCAGCCGTTGTGCAGGGTTGTACCCAATGTCAGTTGGCGACGGTTGCTGAACCGAAAGAACATCAAGGCGGAGAATAATTTTCATGAGAGAGCCTACAATCAGGTGTCCTAGTGGGCTAATAATATATTGCCTCACGATCACAACCTGCCCACAAATAACTATAGTATGAAGAAGTTGATAAGGGAATTGGGTTTACCTGTTGAAAATATTGATGCGTGTAAAAATGGTTGCATGCTATACTGAAAGGATGACATTGATCTAGACTACTGCAAGTTTTATAGAGACGCTGGGTACAAGCCAACTAGGGAGCATGCCCCTACAGCTAAAAGTCCCTGTATGTCGTTCTTAGGTACCTCTCGCTTACTCCCCGACTGCAGAGGTTGTATGCTTCGAGAGCGACTGCGGAGCACATGACGTGGCATGCCGCACATCAGATGGAGAAGGGCTCCACGTGTCATCCGTTCGATGCGGAGGCTTGGAGGCATTTCGACCAGACATATCCTAATTCTGCATTGGAGCCCCATAATGTTAGGTTGGGCTGTGTGTGACGTCCATAGAATTTTACTCATAATTGAGAGACTAATTAGTAATTGGTAAGAATCCAATTTAATTATAAATTATAGGTTGAACTTATAAATATATTCAAATTTGAAGGGATTAAATTTGAGCTTTATTAAATATTTTTGGTCAATGCACAAATATATAAAAGTTGGTGACTAAATTATAATTTTAATAAAATTATCAAAAAGAAAGAAAGTAAGATGATATATATGTGACGGCCGCAGCACGTGGCTGCTTACTATCTTTAAACATATATAGATATATTTATATTACTAATTTGTTAATGAAGAAAATAAACATATATATTAGAAGATTAAACACACATTACACACACTCAAATGTGCAATTTCAGATAGCGAAACAGGTTAGTATATTTTATTATAAATTATAAATTAATTATTATATTAATATTATTTTATTAGTGCTATTAAATATGATTTGTACTATTCGATTTATTATTATCGGAAGAATTTAATGAATACGAGTAGTTATACAAATTAGTGATCAGGTAAATATTTAATTGGACGGGGACATTATAGCCAAATAAATTAGAATTTGTTTAATCTATTAGATTTAGTTGTTGGTATAACAGATTATTCAAAATTGACCGGGTTTATTAACTGAATACATAATTGTATGTATTAGTGTTTAAATAATTATTATAATAGTAAAGAATTTGCAAGAATTAATAGGAATAGTAGAAAATTATGTTTGAGAAATATTAGGAACTTATACTTGAGAAATATGGTATTTATTAGAAAGGAATATGAGATTTTTGTAATAATTTTATAGTGAACGATAGTTATAGTGAAGGGATGTTATAGTGAACGATAGTTATAAAAATATGAGGGGTTTGACGAAATAAGCTCTTATGAGTTAATTGATAAACTATATATATACCAGGAAAACTTATAATGTTTAATTATTTAGACGAGGAATGAGCGGAGGTTTGAATAACAATATAAATGAAATATTAAATGATTGGTAAAAGGAAATATGAATATCATTTAGTAATTTCATTCAGAATTTATGATATTTTTAATATATTGATTATACATATTATAACCTATTATATGACACGGGGGTAAAATAGAGGATTGATTAGCTCCTTCTACTAGCGTAATCATTTTGGGATCGAGGTAAGTATTGTTAATTGGATATATATATATAAGTATATATGGGTATACTTGTCTATTATAAACCCAACTGGTATTTGTAAATGCTTATTTAAATTATGTTGTTATTCTGTGAAATTGTCTTTATGTGTTTATTTGCGATTATTTATGTATTATAAATTTTGATAAATGATTTTCTTATATTATATTCTATTGTTGTATGGTGTTGAACGAGGAAGTCGTTTATAAGTATATCGTTGAATTGAGATAAAGAAATGACTTACCAAGTTGGAGAACATAGTCAATGGTTTATGATGATGTGGTTGATGACGATGTGATTGACGATGTGAGATGAGAAAAATGAATATAAGCTAGGTACCATGGGTATTCCGGGTAGCGGTATATGTTGATAGCTACACACCTGGGTGGTGTGGGGATGCCATGTTAATTGTCATGTCCTGTGCTGATATTGCTACACACTCGGATACTGTGGGGATATCATATTTGACGGGTATCCTGTGCTGTATATGATATGATATTGATTGAGATGAGGATGGCCGGCGGAACCATTGACTTATGTACTCCAATTAGAGTAAGCAGGGCCCGAAGAGTATAAACTATGATTATAGATATTGTATAGTGGATTGATGCATGATTGTGGTATTGATATCTTTGTAACTTTGTTGCAGCCAGAGAGGCTTCACCAGAGACTGTATGGCGAGGACGAACTTCCTACGGAGGAACTTCCCCACAAACATATGGAAGATCTTGAACATGGACTTGACGTCGCAGTCCCACCAGTGCATGATCTGTAAAAAAAAAAAAATGTTAAAATATTTAATATAAAAAATTCAATTGATACCGTTAAACTGAAATTAAAGTATGTTACCTTCAGGCTCTAGACAAAAAATGTTGGTGCTCTAGCGGCACCAGGCGCAAACAGCCCCAAGGGTGGGGATAGTGTCCTCGCACCACCGCATACATGTGCTCGTGTATCTTCCGCTCAGCCCTGAAATTATATAATAATTATGACCGACATAAAAATAATAATTTAAATTACAAAAATATTTAAAAAAACTATATACCTGGCATCGGCGAGGGTGATATACTAGCGCGCAGATGGTGGGGGGAGTGGTGGGGCAGGTTAGGGTGGTGCAACCCATGGACGGGTCAGATCTACCGCCGGTGCGGTAGTAGACGGATCATCAATCGGATCCTGCACTGGTAAGCTGGCTGCTCTGCCGGTGGTGGTGGTGGTGTTGGTTGGAATACTGCTTCCCCACCCTGGGAAGCAGCAACCGTCGGCGATGTGGCCGCCGAGCCATGACCACAGCCGCGAGCACGACCACCTCTTCAAGGAGGGAAATCCTGACCAGACATGATCTACAATTTTATTTAAAAAAATATTAGTGGTATGAATTTTTAAATAGAAATATCATTTCTATTATAATAATTAGTACCAATATGTTCCTAAATCGTTACAGAAAATTCATAAAATGATAGAAATTTTTTAAAAATACAGAATGTACAGGTTTTTTTTTTTAACAGAAAATTACAGAATTAACATATTTTTTTTTTCAAAATATTACAGAAAATTTTCAAAAAATACATAAAAATGACAGCAATTTTATAAAAGTTACAGAAATTACAGGTTTTTTTTCCTTCAAAACTTACTTAATTTAGAGGTTTTTTTAAAAGAAAATTACAGAATTTTTTTCAAAAAATTTATAAAAATGACAGATTTTTTTTTAAAAATTACAGAAGTTACAGTTTTTTTCCAGGAAATTACTTAATTTACACGATTTTTTTTCTTCAGAAAAATACAGAAAATTTTCAAAAAAAACTTAAAAATTGCAGAAAATACTTAAAAATTACAGAAATACTATGAAATTTCCTATAATTATCTTAAATTTCCAATTATTGAAAATATCCTATATTATTCTTATTATTGACATGAAATTATGAATCTAACCTAAAAAATCACAGAAATTATAGAAATTGAAATTTTTTTTGCAGAAAATAATCAGAAAATTCCCAAAAATTCCAGCACAGTGGCAAATTACATCTAACTCCCTACATTTCCACAAATTATAGAAAATGTAAAAAATTGCAGAAAATTTTCAAAAATTTTCAGAAAATTACAGATTGCATGTATGGGCCTACATTCCAGATATTACATAAAATGCACAAAATTTTAATTATAGAAATTACAAATACAACCCTATATTTTACAGAAATTTCCAAAAAATCCGAACAATTACAGGAAAATTATAGAAAATACATACAATTATAGAAATGACCTAATCGTACACACTATTCCACATTTGACAGAAAATGGACCAAAAATAGGAAAAAATAAAAAAAGAGTTTTTGGAAACCCTACTTGGAGGTGGGGGCTGGCGGTGGCGGAGATGGAGGCTGCGGTGGCGAGGGGGAAGGGCGGTGGTGGTGGCAGGCAGTGGCGGTTGGAGAGGCGCAGCCGAGAGAGAGAGAGTAGTCGCAGTGGCGACTAGGAGTGATGGCGGATGGTTATGGTGGTGGGCGGCCGATGGGGAGAGAGAGCGAGCGAGAGAGAGAGAGAGATTAACAGTGAGAGGGAGACAAAGGGACAAAAAAATGAGGAAGAATTTGCCAAGTCTCGGATTTATATATGAAATTTGGAAGGGTCGTATTTTGTTCCGACCGTTTCGAAGCCCGATCCCAATTAAAAAATGATATCGTTTTCAGTTTAATACGATGTTGTTTTAATATATTGTACTGATATTGGAACTAATAGGAACGATCACTTAATAGTAAAATCGTTCCCATTACTTTTATCAATACTGACCGTTCCTGTATTACAAGTAACTGTTCCTATTACAAGTCCAAATAATTAGTATTTATAAAATAACTCATAGAACGGTCATTTAATAGCATAATTGTTCCCACTACCGTTCCTAGTATGTGAAACGACATCGTTTTGAGGAACTGTAAGTAATAACCGTTCCTGTAATGTTGACCGACCATTCCTATATATATTGCAAATAAAATTTTATTTATCTAGAAAAAAAAAATTAAGAAAAAACACATTCCGATCACGTGTACTAGCAAACAAAGGTATCCTATGTGCCGTTTAAAGAATTCAAAGATATAAAATATTTTTCAAAGTTTAGACACATGCTCACAATATTTGTATATTTGTATATTTAATTTTGTTAGTATTTGGCTGATGTAACTAGCATCTTGTATTGTTATACTGCATCACCTAATCAGACCGTCGAAATTTCAATCGGGCTGTTAGATATGATGTACCACACAAAAGAATACATTATATGTAGTTTTGCAAAATTTTTAGTTTGCGGATATCGAGATATCGTTCCCGGTCAGCATTCGTCATCAGAAGAACCATTGTATCCTTCAATCCGGCCATCTGATTGAAAATCAGACGGGTAGATACAAAATTTTAGTCATAATCTTGTATGTGTTTAAAAATGATGTTGACCCGGCTCATAGATGTTGAGATATCGTCAGAATTTTGGAACGACTGGAATTGCCTTAGGAACGGTTTAATATAGTATTAACATAGGAACAATTATGGGTTATATACAGGAACGGTTACCATCCACTTTTAGTTAAGAACGGTTGGATTTAAAACGACCGCTCTAAAATTTGATTTTTCCACCAATTTTTCATTGGACACCAAAATAAAAAATTGGACCTTTATCTAGAACGGTCACTCAATTATTATGACCATTCTTAATTCAAACTTGGAGCCTATTTTTCAGTAAGCACCAAATTAAAAAAATTGTCATGTAGTAGGAACGGTCACTGGAATACATTAACCGTTCCTAATTAAAATTTTCCTGGATTTTTTTAAGTAGGCGCCAAATTGAAAAATTATACCTGTAATAGGAACAGTCGTTGGAAATGTTGATCGTTCCTAATTCAAATTTTCCTGATTTTTTTCATTTGGCGGCTACTTGAAAAAAATTGTACCTGTACTAGGAATAGTCGTAGTATATAATAACTGTTCCAATTTCTAAAATTTAATCTATTTTATTAAAATATATAAAAAACATATATATATAATACAATGCTTAAAATAAGGTTTATAAAAAAATTAACTATGCACTGCATTATCAATAAGTCTCTTCCTCGGTCTCAGCCTCGTCAAAGCTATCTTCATCATCTTCATCATCGGATTCACCATTTGGCGAGCGCGATGTCCCTGGTCCATGTTGTGACGTGAACAGATCAAGGACCAGTTGTATTCCCGTTGGGTCATGAAATTCAAACGTTTGGTTGTTTGTACCAACATCTGGATTAGGTACGACTTCATCCATCTGATAGGCGACCTCAGTCCATCACGAGTCATCGGTTACTCTTCAAGCCTTGATTTTGCAAACAACTTTCCAGTTGACTTTGTCTCTCTTCATGCTCGGGTAATCCGCGTAGTAGACTTTTACTGCTTGTTAAGCTAGTATGAATGGTTCATTCTTTTGGTAGAGCTTTTTGAAGTCGAAATCAACGATGTGATAACAAGGGTGTATCTTCATGTCTCTAACCGGATCGACCCAATGACAATTAAACAATACAATGTGCATGTCTGGAATAAGTGGGTAATCTAACTGAATTATCTCTACCAATATTCCGTAGAAGTCAGAATCTATGTCTGTATATGATGAGCTTTTGACACAAACACCACAATTCATTGTTGACTTCCCGACATTGTGACGTTTAGTGTGGAAATTGAAGCCATTGACGAAGTAAGATGGGTATGTCGTCACTTCTGCTCTAGGGCCCCCAATAATGCAATTTCAACAATTCGTTGTCTGTGTGATTCAATTCGGGTTTCACCTGCAATCATCATATAGCAATTGAAATAATTCATAAGAAATTGAGCAGATCGATAGTCGTAATTTATAAGAAAGTGACACTTACACGACGCTTGAACCAATCCTTAAATTGAGTTGCTACTAATTGATCAATTATTGGGTCCTCTGAACGGTGTTGCTCGTACAGTTCATTCAAGAATGACCTGTATCAATAAAACTGATAATTATAAATATACATGTTCAGATTGAAATGAAGGCTTGAGAGAGTTAAGTTTGTATAAAAAACTTACTCGTAGTACGGCGCAACTACTTTACAATTACACAACACGTACGTCTCGATAACATGAAGTTCCTCATCGCTCAGCCATCTCTTCTTTGAGGCTCCACTTACTCGGCCCGGGTGATTGACAATGGACCGTACTATTCGATCGTCGTTGCTCGTGAGATCATCGTTCCGACCGGGTCTGCTTCGCTTGCAGAGAATGTGCGGTTCAAAGTAGTGAGAAGAGAAAAACCCGATTTCTTCGACAATATAAGCCTCTACAATTAATGCCTCGACGTGTGCTTTGTTTTTCACCTTCTTCTTCAAATCGCGTAGCAATCTATTCATACGAGTATTTATTAAAATGCAAATTAATTGCCACAGAAAATTAATATATTTAATTGTAAATTTTCTAGTGTACGTAGTTAATTACCTCTCAAATGGGTACATCCACCTGTATTGCACGAGCCCCCTATCGCGTGCCTTATATGGAAGGTGAACAATTAGGTGCTCCATTGAGTCGAAAAAAGAAAGTGGAAATATTTTCTCGAGGTTGCACAGAATGACGGCTACACTGTCTTTCAATTCTTTTACCTTGTCCACATCCAGTGTGGTTGAGCAGAAGATCTGGAATAGAAGGCTCACCTCCGTCAAGGCCCCCCACACGTGCTCTGGAAGCATTTCACGGAAGGCAACCAGAATCAACTTCTACATGAATACATGACAATCATGGCTCTTCATGCCGTGCATCCTCAACTCCTTCATGTCGACGCAGCATAACAAGTTAGAGGCATACCAATCAGGAAACCTAAGACTACGAATCAACTCATATATCTTCTTCTTTTTGAACCTTTCTCAGTGTATATATTGCTTTGGGTATCATGTTCGGTCTCCTTTCGTCCACCTCAAGCTCCGGCCGATTATATATGATCTTGAGATCCTTCCGTGCATTTAGATTGTCCTTAGTTTTCCCCTTGATGTCATCACAGTATTGAATATATTATTGAACACATTCTTCTTAATGTGCATGACATCAAGATTGTGTCGTATCAGATGCGTCCCCCAGTATTCAAGCTTCCAAAAGATGCTTTTCTTCGTCCACTTATGGTTAACACCGAAGCCTTTTGGTTCACTCAATGGTTGTTCGACTGCAACATTAAACGCATTAACACGGTTTAAGATCTGTTCTCCAGTCAGCCTCGGACGTGCAACCTTCCTCTCTATTTCATTTTTAGTGAAGGCTTTCTTGTTCCTGCGATGAGGATGATCCGGTGGGAGGAACTACATGTGGCAGTTAAAATAGCATGCCTTCCGACCGTGCTGTAAATAGAATGTTCGTGTGTCCTTCATTCAAACTGGACACCCCATAACACCGGCGATACTCCATCCAGACGCCATTCCATAAGCGGGAAGGTCGTTCACTGTCCACATCAATGTAACCTGCATCATGAATGCCTGGTTTGTCGCAGTGTCGTGCGTACGTACACCCACATGCCATAAATTCTACAACTCCTCGATCAACGGCTCCAGGTAGACATCGATAAGATGTTTGGGATTCGATGGGCCAGGGATCACCATCGTTAGGAACTTATACTCAAACTTCATGCACATTCCCAATGGGAGATTGTATGGTGTAAGTATCACGGGCTAACATGAGTAAGTTTTACCATACTGGCCGTGCGGTGCAAACCCATCCGTGCACAACTCAAGTCCAACATTACGGGGCTCTGCTGCAAAATTAGGATACATCCGGTCAAAATGCTTCCAAGCCTTTGAATCGGACGGATGACACATGGATCCTTCCTCCCTCTGATGGCTCGCATGCCAAGTCATATGCTCTGCAGTGGCCTCCGACGCATACAACCTCTGCAACCGAGGGGTAAGCGGTAGATACCTAAGAATGACATACGGGGACTTCTTGCGTCTAGGATTTCTGACCCTGTTGGGCTTGTACCTAGCGTCTCCACAAAACTTTCAATATTCCAAATAAATATTGTCCTTCGACATGCAACTGTTTTTGTACGCATCAATCTTCTGAACTGGTAAACTCAATTCTCTTATCAATTTCTTCGCACTGTAATAATCCGTGGGAAAAGTGTGAACGCGGGGCATTACGGTATCAGCCCACTGGCACAAGCGATCATATGTATGCTCGAAAAAACCCCCTTCGGCCTTGATATTCAACCAAAGAAGCAATTGACGCCAACTGAGAGGTAGTGCAACCATTCCACAACAGTTGGTCGGCATCATGAACCACATCAAAAAAACGGTCTGACAAGCCAAACACATAATCATAGGGCCCCGAATGGTAATATGAACTAGGACCCACATAAGAAGGACAATACCGAGTACCATCATCAGTTGGTCCCTCCTGGTTATATGAAGACCAGAAAGATGGCCCGGCGACATCGAATACCATCCTCTGCGCCCAATCCATCTGAGCCGCATCACCCTAATGCAAACTACCCTCCTCCTGAACGGGTGGTGTTTGCTGCTGCTGCACAGGGGGCGCTGTCAATGCTTCAAAGTATTCCTGCACCCTGTTCTCACCATGCGAAGTCCAATTATAATACTCCGGCATAAACCCTTTCATACACAAGTCGAAATTTACCTCGTCCGATGTTTTGAACCGTTTGTTTTTGCAATTTCGGCAGGGACGCCTAATCTTCTCCCCGTCCATATATGCACGCTAAGACTGGGCCCATCCTAGAAATGTTGTAACACCATCCTCAAACTCCAGCATCACACCCAACATATCTCAATCATACATCCATCTCCTCAATTTTCTTAACATGATTAGTTTTACGTACACAAGCAATTCACAACAGTAATTAAATGACCAGAACAAATTATATATATATATATATAATTAACCATTAATGAATTTCAGCGTCTTACTTGAGCAAAACACCTTTCCAGATCAATGTAAATTTCGCGCAGATAGTTGATATTTTCAATTTAACGTATAAAGAATCAAGAGATGGAGTTAGAACAAATGAGTTAGAGAGTAATTATAAGAACAATTAAAATGAAAGAGGACATATATACAGAAAAATATTGGAACGGGCAATGGAATATTATTTGGAACACTAAACTAGTTATTAAAATATAGCCGTTGCTCTATCATTAGGAACGATCTCTGGCACGGACATAAGAATGGTAAAGTAACCATTGTAATATAGTCATTTGTGTATATTTGGAACGATCGTCGGCATACATAATCGTTTATGTAACATAACCGTTCCTAATAGTAGCACATTTTGGAATGGTGTTTGGAACTAAACTTGATTTCCTAAATAGCCACAATTTGGAACTATCATTGCATTACATTGTTCACTTAAGGCGTAAAAGGATCTCATTTAGCACTACATGTTGGAACGGTCGTGCATGCGTTCAAAATCGACCCAAGCTTTGGAACACAGCTAGGAGCGGTCCCTTTTCCTAGTCAAATAACCGTTCCAATTTCTACATGTGTTCGGAATGGAATATCAAAATATATCCGATTCCCTTTTGGAACCGTAATGGGTTTACATATTGGCACACATATGTTGGTACACTGTGTGGAACGGATAGCCGTTCCTACACGTTCTAACTCTGATTAATACGAATGTGACGTCAACAACAGGTTACCGTTCCACAAATGTTCCAGTTACCGTTCCTCTTTGGAACGGGATTTGGAACGGTCATATTAAACCGTCCCAATGACCGTATTTTTTTGTAGTGAGTTATACAAATTAGGGATCGGGTAAATATTTAATTGGACCGGGACATTATAGCCAATAAATTGGAATTTATTTAATCTATTAGATTTAGTTGTATAATAGATTATTCAAAATTAACCGGGTATATTAACCAAATACATAATTGTATGTGTTAGTGTTTAAATAATTATTATAGTAGTAAAGAATTTGCAGGAATTAATAGGAATTATAGAAAATTATGTATGAGAAATATTAAAAATTATATTTGACAAATATGGTATTTATTAGAAAGGAATATGAGATGTTTGTAATAATTTTATTTGAGGATTTTATAGAGAATGATAGTTATAAAAAGATGAGGGGTATGATGAAATAAGCTGTTATTAGTTAATTGATAAACTATATATATACACCAGGAAAGCTTATAATGTCTAATTATTTAGACAAGGAATGAACGGAGGTTTGAATTTCAATATAAATGAAATATTAAAGGATTGGTAGAAGAAAATATGAATATCATTTAGTAATTTCATTTGAAATTTACGATATTTTCTATATATTTATTATACATATTATAACCTATTATACGACACGGGGGTAAAGTAGGAGATTGATCAGCTCCTTCTACTAGCGTAATCATTTTGAATCGAGGTAAGTATAGTTAATTGGATCTATATATATAAGTATATATGTGTATACTTGTTGTTATAAACTGGACTGGTATTTGTAAATGGTTATTTGGATTACGTGGTTATTTTGTGAAGTTGTCGTTATGTGTTTGTTTGTGATTATTTATGTATTATAAAGTTTGACAAATGATTTTCTTATATTATATTCTATTGTTGTATGGTGTTGAACAAGGAAGTCATTTATAAGTATATCGTTGAATTGAAATAAAGAGATGACTTACCTAGTTGTGAAACATAGTCAATGGTTTATGGTGATGTGGTTGATGACGATGTGAGATGAGAAAAATGAATAAAAGTTAGGTACCATGGCGCGTAGGGTACCGGGGTATTCCGGGTAGCAGGAAATATCCTGTGCTGATAGCTACACACTGGTGTGATGTGGGGATGCCATGTTCATTGTGAAGTCCTGTGCTGATATTGCTACACACTCTGATAGTGTGGGAATATCACATTCGACGGGTATCCTATGCTGTATATGATATGACATTGATTGAGATGAGGATAGCCGGCAGAACCATTGACTTATGTACTCCAATTAGAGTAAGCAGGGCTCGAAGAGTATAAACTATGATTCTAGATATTGTGTAGTGGATTGATAGATGATTGTGGTATTGATTTCGTTGTAGCTTTATTGTGATTATATTGAATATTCATGGATTTGTGGCATGGCGTGTGTCTATAAGTTTATATAGGCTGATTAGCTATAGTTATTGAGTAGGCAGCTCATTCCTTGCCAAGTATTTTTCAGGAGATACGCAACCGTGACTAGGTGAATTAAATCATAAGCTGATCGTCAGTATTATTAGGTGGGTCAACAATGAAATCTTGAGTTTGAGTATTGTCTACATAATCACATGTATATATATATATATATATTAGAAATTTGATGAATTTTTATTTGAGTTTGTTATAACTATAAATAATAATTTTCTCCTTTTCTTATTTATAAATGCTAAGGTTAAGTATAGAGTACAATACTTAGATGACGTATGCCCTTTTTTGATGTCTACATAATATATTGATTAAAACATGAGTTATCTTATTAGGTTAAATAAGAATTCTTTATAAGATGGGAAGTTATTACGAAGGGGATGTCACACTGTGCACAGATGGGTTTGTGCCGCACGGGCAATATGGTCGTACGTATTCATGTTGGTCGATTATACTTACATCGTATAATCTCTCACCAGGGATGTGCATGAAGTTTAAGTATATGTTCCTGATGATGGTGATTCCTGGCTCGTCTGATCTAAAGCATATGATCGATGTGTACTTGCCGTTGATCAAGGAGTTATTCCAATTATCGCATGTGGGTGTACAGACGCACGACAATACCACGAAGCAGGCATTCATGATGCATGCGGCATTGATGTGGACCATGAATGATCTATCTGCTTGGGATTGTATCTGGATGGAGTACCGTTGGTGTTACAGGGTGTCCCGTTTGTATGGATGACACACAGACATTCTATCTGTAGCAGGATAGGAAGGCGTGCTACTTTGACTACCACAGACAGTTTTCCCAGGGCCATCTCTAGTGCAGGAACAAGAAAGCCTTAACTAAAAACTCAAGTGGAATGGAAGGTTGCACGTCCAAGACTGACTGAAGGACAGATCAGCGATTGGGTTGCAAAGTTCAGTCCTATAGTAGAAGAATGTTGAAACTTCTAATAGGCTATGGTAGTGACCACAAGTGGACGAAGAAACACATCATCTGGGATCTTACATATTGGGCAACGCATTTGATACGACACAACCTTGATGTCATGTATACTAAAAAAAATGTGTTTGGCAACATATTACACCGTGATGGACATAAAGAGGAAAATGAAGGACAATTTGAATCCATGGAAGGACGTGAAAATTATATGTAATTGCCTGGAGCTTGAGGTGGACGAACGGAGACCGAACGTTATGCCTAAAATGGTGTATACCCTGACGAAGGAGCAAAAGAGGAGGATATATAATTGGATTCATTGTCTGATGTTTCCTGATGGCTATGCATCTAACATTGCCCGTTTCGTCTACATGATGGAGTTGAAGATGCATGGCATGAAGAGCCACGATTATCACGTATTCATGTAGAAATTGATCCTAGTTGCCTTTCGTGAGATACTTCCTGAGCATGTGTGGAGCGTATAAATGAAGGTGAGTCTTCTATTTTAGGGTTGTGCTCGACCACACTTGACGTCATCAAGCTACAAAAGTTGGAAGACAGTTTAGCCGTCATCATGTGCAACCTTGAGAAAATATTTCCTCCAGCTTTCTTCAACTCAATGGAGCACCTCATTGTTCACCTACCATATGAGGCTCGCGTGGAGAGCCCATGCAATATAGGTGATTGTACCCATTTGAGAGGTTTATCATTGATTTGAAGATGTAAAACACAAAGCACATGTTGAGGCATCCATTGTCGAGGCATGTATTGTCGAAGAAATTGGCTTATTCACTTCCCACTACTTATCTTTTAACTAATTTGTCGTCATATTTTTTCAACAAAAAATCCATGGACATGAATGATGAGAATGCAACGGGTTGATTTGGAATGTTTTTTCACCCTTGACTTTAATTGCATGCATCTTTCTTTTGGGAATGTTTTTTCACCCTTGACTTTAATTGCATGCATCTTTCTTTCACAGTCAACATTCCCACTTTATGCATATACCCTTATTTTGTCATTTTTAATGAATTTCAGGTTCAGCTTAGTCTTAATTGCATGAGATTGCAGTGCTTTTTTAAACTCATCTTTATTGCTAAACAACATCCCAATTTCAAATGTAGAGTTATATGTATTTTCAAGATTAAAAACAGGATATGAAGGTCCATCACTCTCACCACTGTCTGAATCCCTATGTTCATCCAAATCACTATCATTATCCACAACATACTCTTCTTCATCATCACTAGAGTAACTGGACACCATTGATTCCCTAACAACTTCCTCTTCAACCCTACCATTTTCATTACACTATCCTTCATTGACCACTTCATTCATTTCATAATAACTATCAACCACATCATCCCCTTTAGCCACTTCAGCACCCTCAAAACCCCAGGCACTTGAAGCGTCAAAAAAGTGAATTGCTCACCATAACCTCCCACATCCTCCTCATCCCCTTTAGCCACTTTAGTACCCTCATACACTTCAAAACTCCCACCCCCCATCAACATAAATGAACATCTTTTTATTTTATTTTTTAATCTTCCTCCATTTCCTCTTAATATCTTGTTATCAATCAACAATTTGAAGATTTTGTTGACAACTATATAAAATCTCTTACCCCCTCTGTATCTCAAAACTATCAAAAAATAAATTCAAAGTCTCAATATTAATCTCTTGAGGCAATGCATAATCATATTTACTCACATTGCCTCCCAATGGCTTCAGGCACATGCCTAGCCTGACCTTTAAAGTGAGTAGACATCGAAGTTGAATCACTTTGAGGGTCTTAATTAGAATTAAAAATACACAAAAAAACAAAAATGTAATAGTCATTAACAGTAGAAACATAAAAAACACACATTCAACAGGGATCACATCCATTAAAAGCACAAATACACATAGCAACAAAACACTAAAAAAATGCATCACGGGATCACATACACTTAAAAACACAAAGCAGCACTTCAGAACCATCTATTTAATAAATACCGATAGAAAAAATGCTTTAAAACTAGGGGAACTTACGGTATCGAGGAGGAGGCATACCACATGCCTCATCGGCCTTTTCATCACTATGGTGCTCCAAAGTATGCGTCAAACCTTCAAAATTTTGTTGTGTTTTGTTATCTTGGTTAGAGAATTGTTATCTTTGTTCCAAAAGGTTTTAGGGATTTGACTTTGGTGTCGCTGGGAAATCAACTCGAATCACACTTAGAACAAAGGGCGAATTTGCTAAAGACTCAAGTGGCCTTGGGGGTATTGAAATGTTTTCCCTCCCATTCCATGTCATCGTCTGACGTGGAATGCGATACCACATCTTTTTTTTTTTTTTTTCTTTTGATTCCATGTAATTTCTTGTAATATAAAATTAGTCAATTAAATTAATTCCCCCAAATTTTAAAATCACATGATGCTCATGTACCATTTTCCGGAAACTTTGGACAAAATCCGGAGATTGGTGTTCTAAAATCGAGCAAATTAAAAAGTTAAAGGAAGTTTTTGAAACCCTAGAAAGTTAAGGAACTAAAATGAAAAATGGTTGAAGTTAGAGAACGAAAAATACCTTTAATCCTAATTCTTACATAATAAATACCTGTAAATAGTACTTTAGACGTTTAGAAAATATTTTTTTTAACACAACAAAAAAAGTACTTTCGATTTTTTAAACATAAAAAATAGGCCAAAGGCCAAATCTCGTTGTTAGTCTCTCATCTCTTGTTCCCCGTTCCTGCCTGCCAACTAGACAGTCAGCCACTTTCTCATTTAGCATCTTCTCTTTCTTACCGTAAGGGCTGGACTCTCCTCTGCCTAAGCAATCCTTCGCTGCAAGAAACAAAAGCAAGGAAACAACCAACTCAAACTACAGGGAAATGGCTCCATACAAGCCAAAACCCCCTTAAAAACCCCACCGTGGTGGACCGAACCAGAGCTTTGGCCCTCATCTTTTGACGGGAGTGGATCCACTTTAGACCTTCATATTTTAAATGCATTTTAACAATCCCTCATCTCTTTAATTTGTCTCATAAAGTCCTTGACCGTTAGATTTAATGGAATCTAAATTATAAACAATTGAATATTCCACTGAAAAGGTAAAATTGAAAAAAATCCAAATTCCTATATTATTCTTTTCATAAAATATTTACATAATGTATTATAATCTTATTTCCATAAAAAAAATACAAAAAATCACAAGACTATGTATAAAATAAATGTCATTGCAATTCTTCCACTACAAACACTACAAACAAATGCGAAACTTGCAACGAAAATAGGAACGGCAATTAGATCACTGGATTCTTTGGAGCCGCTATTAGGAATGGTTATGGAACGGGAAGCCATCCGTTGAAACGAACGGCGTTCTAATAATTAGGAATCGATGTACGCAGACCGTTCTTAACTTGGAACTGTTTTTGGGATACAACGTGAATACCATTCCTAATTACGTTGGTGTGTATGAATATATAATTTGTGTATTTGGAACACCTTGTTAATGGTTGGAATGGTCACATAAAACGTAAATCGCGTAATTTGGAACGGTTGTTGGAACACATTTTGGACAAGACCGCATATATTGGAGATACATTTTTGAACTGTTTCTGGAATACAAATTGGAACGGTTCACTATAAGTTTGGGGATAGAGTTAGGAATGGTCCTCGGAACATACTTAGACCTTCTTTGCTAAGGAACTTAGGAACGGATTTGTAATCTATTTTTAGAATACGCCATTGGACCGATTTTAGGTATCCTATTTAGAACGCAAACCATACCACGAAATCATTGAATTTGGAAATAATTTTAGGAACGGTCGTGCCCTAATTTGGAATTTGTTTTTATACTCTTTTAGGAATGGTTGTCACCTAATTTGGAATTCTTTTTATACGGTCATAGGAACGGTCGGCTCATTAAATCGGTAACAAGTTGGAATGGTTACCTCGATTTTTATACGCTCCATGACCGTCTAAATGACCGTTCCTAAATAAATAGTTATTAATATTTTTTATAATAATAATAATTATTATTAAAATATATACCAAATTATTAATAATATTTTTGAATTAGGTTATATAATTATTATTTAAATACCAAAAAATGCATAATTTGAACATAAAAGTTATATTAAATAAAAATATTATCCAATTTAATTATAAAAATATAAAAAAAATTCCTAAATATACACCCCGTCCCTCTCGTCCTGGTCCATATCGTCATCGTCTAGAGGGGGGTGTGTAGGAGGCCGTGACAGGCCGGTGGCGGAGTTGTTGGTCTGCAGGGTCTTCATCATACCCATCATATCCACCATCATCTACTCCAGCCGGACCATGCGATCCTCCAAGTTCGACGCTGGCGGTGACGGAGGCGGCGACGGTGGTGATGGCAAGCTAAAGATCTGGCTAAGGTCGTGGGCCTCAGAACCAAGACCAAATATCCGGCTCTTGTTCTTGCGCCTGACTGCAGCCAGCCACAACTCTTGCTCGGTCTGCACCACTGAGCTCTCTGATTCGGTCGGACGATCCCTAGGATCGGCCGTGGTGTCATGGGCGGACTCTTTTGTCGCAATGAAATATCTCTTTTTTCGCCCGTGATGCCTCTCAGGTTGCTCACAACCTTCGACAGGCCTTCCTCCATTCGAGTCCTCTCGGTCTCCCGACCACGTGTCTTCGACACCCGCAGCTTACTAGCGCGACATCCGAACGCATTCCTGTGCGGTGCCTTGCGCCCAAGCACTCGCCTATCCGGAATGCCCATGTTCGAAGAGGGTCACGGCTCTCGCGCCTTGCGTGCCTTCATGTCCAGCCCCAACTAGCTAGCTTGCCATCATGCATCTCGCCCACAATCTCGGCCTTGCCAATACTTCTCACAATGGCTCGGAGCATCCTCGCCCCGTCTCGGCACTTATGGGCCAACTTACGCCCACAACGCCCATCACATGCACAACAATCACTCAGTGCATTACCGGCGCATGTCTTCACCATGCTCGTCTCGCATGCCTCGCCCGAGTAGGGCAACATCCTCCTGTCCGTGGCCCAACTTTTATGCCAACATCTCGCATCAGTCTCGCACGGCATGCCCAACATGCCTACTTGCCTTCCAGCGTGGCCTCATAATTTCCCCACAACGCAGTGTCGCCCTACGACCGCGTATCTTAGCCAACGGACCATCGTGCATGGCTAGAACCCAATAGCGCATGCCACGAGTAGCTCACGAGGTCTTTCAATGCTTCGCCTCGATCGCTCATTCCGCCCGAGAGGTGTTGCCTATGACTTCCCGCAGCCCAGGGGGCATCCTCGCAATCACACGGAGCCTCTCGGCGCATTGCTTGCCCAACGTGTGGCATCCTAGCCCCACGCCGCCCGTTCGGTTCCCATACTGACCGGGGACTTTAGCCCTCCTTTCGAGGTGCCTAAAGTCGGCCCTTGAGGCCCCCAACATGCCCTAAGGGAATCCCTCATTTAGTGCCTCACTGCACAGAGGGGGACTGGCTGGAGCTCACCACTGCTGTCCCCTTTATAATAGGCTTAAAAACATTTTTCCTTGTTCTAGCAGTAGATATTCAAAGTCTTTGAAATGGCCGAGGAGCACTCCTTCTTCACAACTCCCTCATCCGACGTTCGAATCGCGTACTGCTTGAACCATTGCACTCCCACGTGCCGGGCGGACATCCCCTTATCGCTCGTATGTCCTCCGCAAGTCACTGCCGACACTCCTAGTTAAGGGGCGGTATGTGACATCCTCCCCCACTTGATCTGTTGACGTCCTCGTCAACACATACACAAAGAATTGAAGTGTATGCTGTGCCTGATACTCCTCTTAGTATCACGCAACACCAGACCGACTTCTGGCTCTTTCAAGCCCATCTCTGTGAGTGCCTCTTCAGCACAACACGTTGTCTCTACCCCCGATGGCGCCTCATCTGCACCCCATAGTGGCCTGCTCAACACAAGTGGAAGTCCGTGTACTTCTTCTACACCCTCTCCCTCAATTGGTGGTTGGCTCCCCCGAATAGTGCCGCAATGCACCCAATTCGACAAAAAAGTGTAAGCTGAAAGTCTGTACACTCATTCTGCACTCACTTCCTCGGTAGCTGGGTCGCCTCTACAAATAGTGCCTTGATGCACTCCATTTCACATTCAACATAAGCTGGAAGTCTGTGTACGTCCCTACACTCTCTTCCCGAACTGAACACTAGCTGGAAGTCTGTGTACACCCCTACACTCTCTTCCCAGACTGTTGCCACAACTGACGGTTGCCCCCACGGATAGTGTCTCCATACACTCAATCCCTCAGGCCTGAAGTCTGTGCCGTCACGCTGCACTCTCTTCCTCATTTGTTGCTTCAACTGATAGTTTGCCCCCACGGATAGTGTCTCAATACACTCAAATCCCCCAAGTCCGAAGTCTGTGCCGATATTCTGCACTCTCTTTCTGTTACTAGTAGGTAACAAACTGTGCCGCAAGTTTCCTCATGTGTGCCGTCATACTGTGTCGTCCCTTAAAACAGTGCCTCATATACACCCGGAATTGAGCTAGAACGAATCATGTCCCTCAAAACAGTACCTCAATTACACCTGAATTGATCTGGAACAAGTCAAGTTTGAAGTCTGTGCGTGCAGGACGCACTCTCTCCCCCACTCGATGTGTTGCCGTCCTCGGCAAGCACGCAGTCCGCCTCTACGGTGATCGACCACACTGAACTCAACTGTAAAGCACTTAGGCCTCGCCCAAAACATCGGAACCCCGCCGCATGCTGGTCCCATTCTCTCCTCAACGAGTCCTCTTGACTCTGCACTAAGGTTGAGGTCTTCGCCCCCAAGTGACCGCAAGATTGGGATTACACCCCCCCCCCCAAATCCAACGACAGGATGAGGATTCTTCTGTTCTCCCATCCGACAACAAGATCAAGACTGTAGTCCTGACCCAACAGCCGGGATTGAGATCTTAGTCCCAACCCAACACGACCGCAAGATGATGACTCTCAAGTCCCACCCCGACAACAAGATCAGGATTTTAATCCCGACCCAACCACACCATACCGCTCATGATGCCAATGGAGCCTGATGCTCCTTCACATTCTCAACTCGGTTGTCCCTCTCGGAAATCCTTAGACCAAAGAGCCCATATATGGTGTCAGAATCTCTTCAAGGAACGTTCACATTTCAGCTCAGCTTGTGCTCTTGATGAACACACAACACGGCTTGGTGGCCTTCTTCCACACAAGCTCCGGACAAGTTGCCTCAAATCACACATACGGATCTCTGCCCTCTGGTTCTTGGAGCGTGTCATCTTTTCCCACGATGCACCCCCATCTCTTCAACGAGAACTTCATCCCAACATTCTCAGCTCTGTCCAAACATATTGTTCGTAACATTTCCACATGCAACACTGTCCACGTAGGGGTCTAGGCGTCCATTCCTTGCAACCCCAAGGGTGGCTTGCTCTGCATGCACTTGATGTGCAACTGTGCCTCAGCACCTCAACATTTGCTCGTCCTTCCCTGCTGGAAGGTTTCTCAACAAGGTGGTACTTCACCAACCGAACGGCCTCAACGCCTGATCGTCTGCTGACTTGCAGCATTCCTGCACACATGGTTGCTAAATCGCGCAAACATGGCTCTCGCAGTCCACCCGACTCATCGGCATGTCCCCCTCTCTCATAGGGAAGTCAAGATGAATTCTGAAAATCTGATTCTTCCATCATTATCCCAAAACAAAAATTTCGGGAACGGCCGACAGCTTACTCAAACACATATCATGCCAACAACACCCACACAACACATCACAAGGTTGGACCGTCGCTACTCAATCACTGAAGCAGCTCCAATGCGCGCAAGAGGATGCCACCTATCTTTCATTCTATGGCGAACATCCCCCAAAATCATTCCGTCTTACAATCGGCTCACTGAAGTATTTCAAAGCCAAACGCAGCAAACCAACACAATTGTGCCGTAATCCGGTTTGATTCTGTCTCAAACGGTCTCAACTCGCCTCTACCTTCTGTAGATCTCATGTGCCACACTTCCCCATCAAGTGCGCACTTCGTCTTCTGGGAGCCAGGGATTATCTTGGCTCTGATACCACGTGTCACAGGCGGACTCTTTTGTCGCAGCGGAATATCTCTTTTTCGCCCGTGATGCCTCTCAAGTTGCTCACAACCTTCGACCGGCCTTCCTCCATTCGAGTCCTCTCGGTCTCCCGACCATGTGTCTTCGACACCCGCAGCTTACTAGCGCGACATCCAAACGCATCCCTGTGCGGCGCCTTGCGCCCAAGCACTCACCTATCCGGAATGCCCATGTTCGCAGAGGATCACAGCTCTCGCACCTTCATGTCCGGCCCCAACTAGCTAGCTTGTCATCATGCATTTGGCCCACAATCTCGGCCTTGCCGATACTTCTCGCTATGCCTCGGAGCATCCTCAGCCCGTCTCGGCACTTGTGGGCCAACTTACGCCAACAACGCCCATCGCACGCACAACAATCACTCGGTGCATTACCGGCGCATGTCTTCGCCATGCCCGTCTCGCATGCCTCGCCTGAGTAGGGCAGCATCCTCCCGTCTATGGCCCAACTCTTATGCCAACATCTCGCATCAGTCTCGCACGGCATGCCCAACATGCCTACTTGCCTTTCGGCGTGGCCTCATAATTTCCCCACAACGCGGCGTCGCCCCACGACCGCGTATCTTAGCCAACGGACCGTCGTGCATGGCTAGAACCCAATGGCGCATGCCACGAGTAGCTCAAGAGGTCTTTCAATGCTTCGCCTCGATCGCTCATTCCGCCCGAGAGGTGTTGCCTATGACTTCCCGCAGCCCGCGGGGCATCCTCGCAATCACACGGAGCCTCTCGGTGTATTGCTTGCCCAACGTGTGGCATCTTGGCCCCACGCCGCTCGTTTGGTTCCCATACCAACCCGAGACTTTAGCCCTCCCTTTGAGGTGCCTAAAGCCGGCCCTTGAGGCCCCCAACATGCCCCAAGGGAATCGCTCATTTAGTGCCTCACTGCATGGGGGGGCCTAGCTGGAGCTCACCACTGTTGTCCCCCTTATAATAGGCTTAAAAATATTTTTCCTTGTTCTAGCAATAGATATTCAAAGTCCTTTAAATGGCCGAGGAGCGCACCTTTTTCACAACCTTCGTCCGACGTCCGAATTGCGTACCGCTTGACCATTGCGCTCCCACGTACCGGGCCGACATCCCCTTATCGTCCGCATGTTCTCAGCAAGTCACTGCCGACACTCCTAGTTAAGGGGCGACATGTGACACGTGGCCTGAGACTGGTGATCCTCCAGCAACTTCTGGAAGGTCTCCTGCAAAAATAGTAAATTATTATTATTATTATTATTTCCAAAAATTAAAAGAAAATAAATTAGAAAAGGTAATTCAAAACTTTAGATGTCCTCCGTCAGCCTTTTTCTTGGGTCTCCGCAACCTTCGCTGCCCTCGGGTCGCTCCAGCCGCCGTCAGCCTTTTTCTTGTAGCATCTGGAGAATAACTCCATCTGCTTCACTGGCCGACCGAGCTACGTCTCCTGTAAAAAACAAATGAGGAACAGTTATTACATTTTTAATTTAATAATGATGAATACTTTTTCAAAGATAAAATTTGTTACCATCTTCCTCTCGTGCATACTGACGGAGGCAGAACTCCTGCGGTAGACAGTAGAGGATGCGGCCGGGTTGGCGGACTGGTTGGCCTTGTTTTTGGTGCACTCATCCTTGAACTCCTTGTTGTCCCCCTACAGTAGGAGCTGCCGCCAGACTTCGTTCGCCAGCCAGAGAGGCTTCACCAGAGACTGTCTAGCGAGGACGAACCTTTTGCGGAAGAACTTCCCCGCAAACATATGGAAGATATTGAACATGGACTCATCGTCGCAGTCCCACTAGTACGTCATATGTAAAAAACAAAAATAATAAATTGTTAAAATATTTAATATAAAAATTTAACTGATACCGTTTAACTGAAATTAATGTTACCTTCAGGCTATCGAACCAGAAATATTGGTGCTCTGGCGGCACCTGGCGCAAGCAGCCCCAAGGGTGGGTATAGTGTCCTCACACCACCGCATACATGTGCTCGTGTATCTTCCGCTCAGCCCTGAATTTATATAATAATTAGTGTGACATAAAAATAATAATAAAAATTATAGAAATATTTAAAAAAAATATATATACTTGGCATCGGCGAGTGTGATATACTGGCGCGCGGATGGTGGGGGGAGTGGTGGGGTAGGTGGGGCAGCCCATGGACGGGTCAGATCTACTATCGGTGCAGGAGTAGAGGCAGCCTCCTCGACGGGTGCAGTAGTAGACGGATCGGGCTGTTGATCCAGTCGGGGTGGTGCAGGTGCTTGCTCTGCCGGTGGTGGTGGTGGGGGTGGTCGGAGTACTGCTTCCCCACCCTGGGAAGCAACACCCGCCGGCGGTGTGGCCGCTAAGCCACGACCGCGGCCACGACCACGTCCACCTCCTCGAGGTGGGATATCCTAACCAGACATGTTCTATAATTTAAAAAATAAATATAAGTATCAATTTATTTTGAATAATGATAATTTTCTAATTTTTTAAAATAATTATGTAAACTAAATCCTAAAATGTATACTATGTCCTACAATGTATAGTATATCGTAAAATGTATACTAAATCCTACGTTTATTTTCTAAAATATATACTAAAATCCAAAATTATTCCCGTATTACATTAAATTCTTCTATTTTCCTATATCCTTATACTAAATCCCAAAAATTCGCAAAAATATGATTTATATTATAAATTACAACATATATTTTCCTATAAAATATACAAAATATTATATCTAATTTCACATAAATGTCAAAAAAAAAATCAAAGAAAATTACAGAAAATTTTAAAAAATACAAAATGTACATATTTTTATTTCACAAAAATACAACAAAAATTTCAGAAAAATACAGAAAATTTTCATTTTTTTGCAGTTTTTTTTCAGAAAAAAAAAAGCAGTTTTTTGCAATTCTTTTTCAGAAAAATTCTCAGGTTTTTATTTTTTTAAAAAAATAAGAAAATTTTCAAAAAATAAATAAAATTGACATGAAATTTTTTAAATTTACAGAATTTTCAGTTTTATTTTCAGAAAAATATAGAAAATTTTTAGGTTTTTTTTTTCAGAAAATTACATAAAATTACCGAAAATTTCCAAAGAAAACAAAAAGATTTTCAGAAAATTTTAAAAAACTTACAAAATTAAAAATTTCAGAATTTTATAGATAATTTTCAGAATTTTTTAAAATTACAGAAAATGTACAGAATTTTCAGAAAATTTTGTAAAATTACAAAATTTTACAGAAATTACACAAAATTATCCTATAATACAAAAAAATACACAAAAATTACCTCAAATTACAAAAACTACATAAATTACATTACAATTTACATAAATTACCAAAACTTAAACAATTTACATAAATTACACAATTACATAAATTACAAAAATTTACACATAGTTCAACCATTTACACATAAATAACAATGTAAATGAAACAACCACTTACACATAATTAAAGAAATTATTACATAGTTCAACCATTTACAGAAATTATTCATATTTACACATAAATTACAGATAATTCTACCATTTACATAAATTACAGAAAATGAAACAATTTACAGTAATTAACAAAACAAAAATTTACATCATAAAAAAAAGTAAATGCATTTTCAAAAATGCAAACAGAAAAAAAAAAGTAGGATTTAAAAATCCTACTTGGTAGTGGTGCTGGCGGCGGCGGCTAAGGGCGGTTATAGAGGCTGAGGCGGCAGCAACGGGTGATGGAGGCGGCGGGAGTGAGAGAGAGACGGCGACGGCGGATGGCGGCAATGGATGGAGGCGGCGGACAGGGGATGGACACAGCGGCCGGCAGCGAGGGATGGAGGCGGCGAACGATGACGGCAGTGAGAGAGAGAGGCGGAGTGAGAAAGAGAGCATACCAGTTAGAGAGAGAGAGAGAGAGAGAGAGAGAGAGAGAGAGAGAGAGAGAGAGCAAGTATGAGAGAGGGGGAGAGGAAAAAGTGAGAAAAAATCAGCCAAGGGGCCAATTTATATAACTTTTTGGAACGGTCATAATTTTGTAAGACCGTTCCTATATCCGATCCAATTCAAGAAAACAACGTCGTTTTCGCTTTAATACGATGTCGTTTTAATATCTTGTACTGATATTGACCTAAATAGGAACGGTCACTTAATAGTAATCCCGTTCCCAGGCCCGTTCCCAATACGGACCGTTCTTGAATTACAAGTTACCGTTCCTGTGTCAATTCCAAATACTTAGTAATTAGAATTGTACTAATAGAAACGGTTATTTAATCGCAAAATTGTTCCTCCTACCGTTCCTAAGCACCAAAGTGGTGTCGTTTTAAGACTTAGTACTGATATTGACCTAAATAGGAACGATCATTTAATACGTCATGTGTTACTAATACCGTTCCTAAACACCAAAATGGTGTCATTTCAAAACTTAGTACTGATATTGGCCCAAATAGGAACGGTCATTTAATATGTTCTTTGTTACTAATACTGTTCGTGAACACATACGGCGTTGTTTGCAGACATGCACATAGTAACTGTTCCTATTTTCATATAGAACTGTCCCTATATTTATTGCAACCTTTTTTTGTATCTTCTTAGATAATAAATATAAAGTAAGAAAAACACGTTCCGAACACTTGTCTGATTGAATAAAGGTATACAATTGGATATTTAAAGAATGTGAAAATATATAGTAATTTCCAAAAAATAGACACACGTTCACAATATGAAGTATATTTGTAAATTTATGTTTGTTAGTATTTCACAGATGTAACTAGCATCCTGTATTGTTGTACTGCACGGCATAATCAGATCGTCAAAATTCCAATCAAAACGTTAGATATGATGTACCACACAAAAGAATACATTATTCCAATCGAGATATCGTATCCGGTCAGTATTCATCGTAATAAGAACAGTTGGATCCTTAAATCTGGGTTGCTGATTGAAAATCAAACTGATAGATATCAATTCATATTCATAATCTTGTATTTATTTAAAAATGGTCTCGATCCGGCTCACGGATGTTGAGATATCGTTACAATTAGGCAAAATACACAATATAGTAACCAAATTTGGAACAGTCAGAATTGCCTTAGGAACGATTTCGAGCCATTTTCTCTAGGAACGGTTAGGTATAAAAGGACCGCTCCAAAATTTGATTTTTCCACCAATTTTTCATTGGGCGCCAAAACAAAAAATTGTACCGCACGTTGGAACGGTCCCCCAATTAATAGAACCGCACGTTGGAACGGTACCCCAAAAAATTGTTTGGCACCTATTCATAAAAATTATACCTGTATTAGGAACGGTCGTAGTATATAATATCCATTCCAATTTCTAAAAAATTTAATCTGATTTATTAAAATATAAAAAATACAAATATATAATACAATTCTTAGAATAAGGGTTATAAAAAAATTAACGAGGGTGTGAATTATCAATAAGTCTCTCCTTCGGGTCCTCTGAATGTTGTTGCTCGAACAATTCATTCAAGAATGACATGTATTAGTAAAACTGATAATTATAAATATACATGTTGAAATTGAAATGAAGGCTTGAGATAGTTATGTTTGTATAAGACACTTACTCGTAGTACGGTGCAACTAATTCACAATTACACAACACGTATGTCTCGATAACATGAAGTTGCTCACCGCTCAGCCATCTCTTCTTTTAGGCTTCACTTGCTTGGCCCGGGTAATTGAAACTTGACCGTACTATTCGATCGTTGTTGCTCATGTGATCATCGTTCCGACTGGGTCTACTTCACTTGCAGAGAATGTGCAGTTCGAAGAAGTGAGAGGAGAAAAGCCCGATTTTGACAATATAAGCCTCTACAATTGACACCTCCACGTGTGCTTTGTTTTTCACCTTCTTATTCAAATTGAATAGGAATTTATACATTCGTACAAGTCATTATTAAAATGCAAATTAATTACCACTTAAAATTAATATACTTAACAATAGTTAGTTACCTCTCAAATGGGTACATTCACCTGTATTGCACGGGCTCCCCAACGCGCGCCACATATGGAAGGCGAACAATTAGGTGTTCCATTGAGTCGAAAAAAGAAGGAGCAAATATTTTCTCGATGTTGCACAGGATGACGGCTACACTATCTTCCAATTCTTTTACCTTGGCCACATCTAGTGTTGTTGAGCATAGGATCTGGAATAGAAGGCTTACTTACGTCAAGGCCCCCCACACGTGCTCTGGAAGCATTTCACGGAAGGCAACCAAAATCAACTTTTGCATAAATACATGACAATCATGGCTCTTCATGCCGTGAATCCTTAACTCCTTCATGTCGACGCATCAGGAAACCTAAGACAACGAATCAACTTATATATCTTCTTCTTTTGATCCTTCGTCAGTGTATATACGGCTTTGGGCATCAGGTTCGGTCTCCTATCATCCACCTCAAGCTCCGGCCGATTACATATGATCTTGAGATCCTTCCGTGCATTCAGATTGTCCTTCGTTTTTCCCTTGATGTCCATCATAGTATTGAATATATTATCGAACACATTCTTCTCAATGTGCATGACATCAAGATTGTGTCGTATCAGATGCGCTCCCCAGTATTCAAGCTCCCAAAAGATGTTTTTCTTCGTTCACTTATGGTCGACACCATAGCCTTCCGGTTCACTCAACGGTTGTTCGACTGCAACACTAAACGCATTGACACGGGTTCGGATCTGTTCTCCAGTCAGCCTCGGACGTGCAACCTTCCTCTCCATTCGATTTTTAGTGAAGACTTTCTTGTTTCTGCGATAAGGATGATTTGATGGGTGGAACTGCCTATGGCAGTTAAAATAGCATGCGTTTCGACCGTGTTGTAAATAGAATGCCCCGTGTGTCCTCCATACAAACTGGACACCCGATAACACCGACGATACTCCATCTAGATGCCATCCCATAAGCGGGAAGGCCATTCACTGTCTACATCAATGCCTGGTTTGTTGCAGTGTCCTGCGTACGTACACCCACATACCATAAATTCTGCAACTCCTCGATCAACGGCTCCAACTAGACATCGATAAGACGTTTGGGATTCGATGGGCCAGGGATCACCATCATTAGGAACATATACTCAGACTTCATGCACATTCCCGGTGGGAGATTGTACGGTGTAAGTATCACGGGCTAACATGAGTAAGTTTTACCATACTGGCCGTGCGGTGCAAACCCATCTGTGCACAACCCAAGTCTAACATTACGGGGCTCTTGAACGGGTGGCGCTTGTTGCTGCTGAACGGGTGGCGCGGTCAATGCTTCTAAATATTCCTGGACCCATGCGAAGTCTAATTATAATACTCCGGCATAAACCCTTTCATATACCAATCGAAATTTACCTCGTCTGGTGTTTTGAGCCGTTCGTTTTTGCACTTTCGGCAGGGACACCTAATCTTCTCCCCGTCCATATATGCACGCTGAGACTGGGCCCATTCTAGAAATGTTGTAACGCCATTCTCAAACTCCGGCATCACATCCAGCACGTCTCGATCATACATCCATCTCCTCAATTGTTTTAACATGATTGGTCCTACATACACAAGCAATTCACAATAATAATTAAATGATCAGAACAAATTATATATATATATATATCTATATATAACTAAACATTAAAGAATTTCAACTTCTTACCTGAGCAAAACACCTTTCAAGATCAATGCAAAATTCGCGCAGATAGTTGATATTTTTGATTTTATGTATAAAGAATCAAGAGGGGGAGTACAAATGAGTTGGAAAGTAATTATAAGAACAATTAAAATGAAGGGGGCCATATATACAGAAAAAAATTTGAATGGGCATTAGAATATTATTTGGCACACTAAACTAGCCGTTGAAATATAGTCGTTGCTCCAACTTTAGGAACGATCTCTGAAACGGACATAATAACGGTAAAGTTACCGTTGTAATATAGTCGTTCGTGCATATTTGGAATAGGCTTCGGCACACATAATCGTTTATGTAAAGGGCCCGTTCCAAATAGTAGCACATTTGAGAACGATTTTTGTAACAACACTAGATTTCCTAAAAGCCCACAATTTGGAATGGTCATTGCATTACATTGTTCGCTCATGCCGTAAAAAGGTCCCATTTAGCACTACATGTTGTAACGGTCGAGCAAGCGGTCCAAATAGACCTGGGTTTGGGAACACATTTAGGAACGATCCGTTTTTCTGGTCAAATAATCGTTCCAATTCCACAGAAGTGTTCCAAATGGAATACCAAAATATAATCGGTCCCTTTTGTGGACGGTATTGGGTTTACATATTGGCACCCATATGTTGGCACACGGTTTGGTCGTTCCTACATATTTTGACTCTCATTAATGAGAAAGTGGCGTCAGCAACGGTTTTCTGTTCCACAATAGTTCCATTTACCGTTCCAATTAGGAACGGTAGTTGGAACGGTCGTATAAATCCATTCCAATTCTCACATTTTTTTGTAGTGAAAAAATTATTTTATTGCAACGGATTTTGTAACGGCCCCGAAAAAATTGCAATGGCTTTTTAATTTTTATAACGGTTTTTTGAACGGCGAGCGTTCCGCTCCAATAACACAAGTTACAAAATAATTGTAGCGGCAACAAGAAAAGCCGTTCCAAATTCCCACTCCCTTTGTATTGGCCTCTAAAGCCGTTACAAAGAATGACCTAAAGCAGAAATTGGATATGTAGCTACCTTTGGAATGGTCAATATGAATTATCAAGCCATGCATTTGTTACGCCTTTTGTTACACCATCGGTGTTAAAAGAATATTACAATTAGAACTGCTATTTCTACATCATTTGTAACTGTGGCGTCCTAATTTGTTACGGTTTTTGGAGCGACCGTTGCATTATTTTGTGATGATTTGGAATGGTCTTTCACACGGTTTTTGTGCCTTACCTTGGTACGGTGTTTTAAACAATTGTTCACCAGTTCTTTTAACTGACCTTCCTACGATTTTGTAATGGTTTTTTGAATTATCTCAAGTTGTGTGCTTGTGAAATGTACCCCTCGCTTGAGCCTCCTAACCCAATCATCGAGGTCCAGACATTGCTCCTGTGGTGGTCGGGCCGGTGGAGCAGTGGCCGAGAACCTATCACTGGACGAGAACCTCTTCCCTAAAATGCATAAAATTACAGAAAATTCCCTAAAATACATAAAATTCACATAATATTATCGAATGTTCCCTAAATTTACATAAAATAACATAAAATTGCACTAAATTCACAGAAATTGTAGTAAATTTCATATAATTGAACTTGTATATTAGATTATTTTTCATAAAATTGTAATAAATCCGAACAAGTTTCCTAAAATTTGTACTAAATTCCAACAATTTCACTAATTTTTCTACTTTGATAAATAATCACAGAATATACACAAAATTCCATAAAATTACAGTAAAGACCATAAAATTACAGTAATTCCATAAAATTTATATAAATTCCATAATTACAGAAAATTACATACATTTACAGAATTTACAAAATTTACAGAAATTCCCTAAAATACAAAAATTAACAGAAAATTACATACATTTCCCTTCATTATTTTGTAATGGCTCTACAAACGGTTATTCCTACGACTTGATTATTAATTCCTTTCATCGAAAATTGTGACGTCAACAAAGGGTTTTCGTTCCAAGTTTGTTACAAAGGCCGTTACCATTGTAACAGCCTTATAGCCGTTACAAAAAAACCGTTACAAATTCCGCATATTTTTTGTAGTGTCCCTATAATGAAATATATAATCACGTGCAAAAAAAAAGTTCAATTTTCATTATGATCACTGCAATAAAAACGCTCATTAGCAACGAAAAAGAATCAGCTTCGAGTTAATTAGCAAGTAAAATTCTCGTTGCTAATATATTATTTAATATAAGAAATATACTTGTTAATGTATTTAGCAACGAAAATTTACTTGCTAACAAATTTAAAAAGGAATTGTTTAAAATATATATTAAATACTGTAGATTAGCAATGAGAATTTTACTTGCTAATTAGCTCGACCCTGATTTCAACAACAATTTTTTTCATTGCTATTAGCTATTTTCTTGTAGTGAATGATATCACATCACATACTATAATTTATTTTGTATTAAAGAAAATCAATATCAATTTTTCACTAATGCCGACAAAATATTTGTATGTTTAACATCATGTATTCCTAGCTTCGGTAGTTTCTCTTTTTTCCTTTACAAGTTATTGTCTCACAACACTTTGCAAGAATTTTAATGTAACGTATTGTTTATACTGCTTTACAAAGTCGGCACTTATTGAAAGTCCAACGCTATTGATAGTTTCTACTGAACCTAGCCCTGCAATTATACTTTGCAAACTTGTAACTATCTAAAATAAAGTCCGACATAAGTAAACTAAAAATTACTAAGTCTGTTCACCAATGCATGCACTACATTCATCTTTACAAAGTTTTAATATTTTTTGCACTTTTGGACAAAGTGAATCGGGATACTTTGTGATATAATCTCTTCGATTGCAACCTCTTGATCAAATAAATCCTAATTGTCTCTATAATTGCAATGACATTTATTTTATACTAATTTTGTGTGATTTTTTGAAATTTTATGTATTTTTCTCATTCAAATAAGATTATAATACGTTGGGTAAATACTTTTATGGAAGACTAACATAGGAATATGGCTTTTTTCAATTTTATCCTGTTTCAATAGAATACTCCGTCCTTTACAATTTAAATTCCGTTAAATCTAATGGTTAATAATTTTAATGGGATAAATTTAAAAGATGAGGAACTGCTAAAGTGCATTTAAAAGATTAGGAACTAAAGTGGAAAAAAAATAAGAGATAGGGGATTTACAACGAGATTTGGCCTAAAAAATATATTTTATAATATGGATTAACGTACATCTATATATATAGATATATTACTCCCATTAAATCAGGGAGCTTAGGGGTCTGATTACCCTAGGGTAAGGTTCGGACACCTAATTTGGACCACGAAATTAAGTTTAGAACATAAATTAATTACAGGGATAGCTACTACAGCCAACCCTATATATATATATATATGTATATCTGAGTATAGCCCACCCAAATTTACTAAGCATTTACACATTAATTATGCCAAATCCTATATAAAGTTCAATCAATCAACTCTAAAGTTGTCATCTTACTTGAAGCTTATTATCATGAATAAAATTCAATAATCATCGGAAAAGAAATTATTAACAAATTTAATATTAGAAACAACGCACGATATATACGGGTTAATTTTATTTTACATCTTTGTGGAAACTAAAGCGGATGAGCCGCGATTGTGTATTAGAAAGTCGAGATAAGAGTTGGACTTTTTATCTAAAAAACAATATTCCACGCATTGGTGCTAACAATAATAGCAATTCGTCTTCAAAAATACAACGATTTACGATTTCAAAATAACAGCACTACAAATTTAGAGAACCAACGAATCAAAACCGTATTATGTCAAATAAGATCACTAGAATGCTTCATGTTGCTAGGAATACTTTTAATAAATGAAGCACAAATGGAGGATCCTATCTATAGATGTAGCACCCATGAACGGCACTACGATTATGTCTCCCATAAATATCACATTTAATGTAAATCTTGTTTATATACGTAATTATCCACATAATCTAGTCCCTGCTGAGTATAAATACACTTCGTCTTATCATCACAAAAAGCATATCTATCATCTCACCCACAAGATCATATATATATATATATATATATATCAAGTACGTAAAAAAAAATGGAATTGTTATAATTAGTTCACATGTCATTCTCGCTTTTAATCCAAAATGAGACTTCTATTTGTATTTACGATGAGGAGAAAACCGCATACTGGCCCGACTTGACTGGAATGCAAAACGTGGACCTAGTTCTCATGAGTAGGCACAGCAAAATCTACACCTGAAAAATGTTCACAGAGGGATGAGCCTGCAACTCAATAAGTAAATAACCAGCACCAACTATACATGCACCTCAAATATATCAGCATGACAAAAAGAAGCAACATATATAAAATATAGTCAATTTGATTAAGCACATTTCATTTCATTTCTCCACGTAGTCATCTCATAACAAGACAATCATTCAAATTCATCTTTTCGTAGTTGGCTTACCAGAAATGTGATATAGTGTTTTTCTCCAGTAACTCAATCTCACTATTCATTCATACATATACATGAATCCCCTTGACATGCCGCACAGGCTCATCAATCTCATTTCACATCATAGCTCTTTCATTTCGCATCAACGCACTTTTCATTTCACATCATAGCTCTTTTCACATCGCATCATAGCTCTTTTCATTTCATTTTGCCACATAGGCTAATCAACAACATCAAGGGGTATTCATATCATAATTACATTCAATTTCCATCACTCCCTTGCTTTCACATATCACCGATCTTGTAAGCAAACTAGTCAAGTAAAAGCCCATACCAGCACATTATCATTTGCAAGCACCAACAACATATCATTCAACAACTAGAACATTTCAATACATTTCGTCATTCATTTTCACATTAATCGTTCAAATCAAAAGACCAATAACTCATAGAATTCAAAATAGATTAATTCTAGCACAAATCATAGACTTACATAAAGGTAGTATCACAAAGAAAGAACACATACATAGATAGTACTAATTATTCACTTACCTCGATCTTATACAGATTTAGTTAGCAGATATGAAGTCGTTCGATCCTCTACTTTATCCCCATGTCCGATAATTTAAATATCTAGAATGTCAATTTTTAAATAAAATATTAAATAGTATTTATTTATATTTTTCACCAATCTCTCAATATTTCATTAAACCCCTCATCTTATTATAACTAGCATTCTTAATAACAATCCTTGGATTATATTATCTCATTCCTTTCTAATAATGTAATACTTTCAAATATAATATTTTAATATTTCTCAAATATAATTTTCTAATATCGCTATCAAATTTTCTATCTCTCTCTCAAATATAACTTTCACTCCGATTAAACTAAGCCAATCAATTATAGAAATATATAATTACATCTACTAAATTGAGTAGTTGAAGTCATTAACTATAACACCCCTAATTCAACTGAGACATTTAATCAAGCACTAATTTATTAAATACTCAAATTCATAAAAATTTTCGATTAAACATTAACTTCGATAATATAATTTACATTTAACTAATGCACTTATCAAATAATATAATTATATAAATTAATTTACAAGTAATAATCAACTGAGGAAATTAAATTATCCAAACGGACAATCGAAAGCGAATATAGAAATACCCATAGTAGAGTTGGCTTCTTTTCCTGATGCAGTACCAAACAGTTTGTATGTTTTTTATTTTTGCTGTCCAATTTCAAGTCTCTTATTTATTTTCCTATGTATTTTGATTAATCTTATTTTGATGTTTTGTTTTGCGAATCTACTGTGAAGTGTTTTTCTTTACTTATTAAAAGTTTTATGATTTTATAAGTTTTGTATTTGTTATTACTAATTCCGAAGTATTTACTTGAACTTTTTTTAATTTTATTTTGTAGTTATCTTTTAGCCTTCATATTCCATGCATTAATTGCTTTTGTTTGTTTCATCGATTAATAATTTTTATTTATATATTTACTAGGTACAATAATTTATTGGTATTATTTTTAATTAAATAGTCATGATTTCTCTACTTATTCACTGTTGAATATATAATTTTATCTAATAATAATTCATAAACATCAACCTTTTTTCGCAATTACTATTCATAAACATCTACCTTTACCTTAAAGCTTAAACGATATACAATTCTTTCTTTTACTTTTGGCTTTTGTATTCCTTGATTTGTTTATGTTTGGTGATTAAAATGACATGATAATCAGGCAATTTTGTTCGATTAATATGTGTATACATATATGTTTATCTTTAGGAATTAACATGATATTTCGTAATTTCTATTATGACTTATCTCATCACCAATACCTATTAACTCATTAAAAATAAGTTTCCATTCTTTATTTTTATTTAATAAGATCATTTTAGATATATATACTTCAATATAATTTTGTATGGAAGATAAATTAATAATACAAGCAATACATTTCGTATTTTTTTTTACATTTTATAGAAGGCTAGATATATGTAAAAGATGATCGATATATTTAATAGAATGTTATAATTATTTGAATGTAATCATAGTATAAATACAAATTTTGGTAAGTAAAAGCAGTTGTATGTATAAGAAAATATCATTTTCAATAACAATTAAAATAGAGTAAAAATTCAATACTATTATGTTTTACCTACTAAAAATGAAAGTTCCGTTTTACATAAAAGATTCATTCATAGTGCAATATATCATAAAAAAATTATTTATTTTAAAATATATAAATATACGTATAATGGTGAATAGCATGGGTTCTACACTAGTATATATATATATATATATATATAATGATTAGTGATAGATAAGCATGCCACTATTCACAATAAATGACCTGCCACATCCTGCCCAATTTGACCATCACTTTATTTATTTATATATTTATTTATTTATTTATTTTTTTGCTATTTTCATATAATTACAAATTTTTGCCTATTTGTTTTAAACCTTTATAAGTTATTCCCAAATATTTTACAAAACTACAATTTAGTCCCTAAATTCTAAAATCATCTTATTTAACTCCCAAGTACTTTATAAAATTTCAACTTATAATTTATTTACTGATTAATTTTAATTTCTTAATACTTACCAATTAATTCCCCAATTATGTATTAAAATTTATGGACGTCACAATAGAGGTGGGAAAACTGCATTTTACGTCCCATAACTTACATCATTTGCGATTTTGATCCCATTAATTTTTGGCGTAGCAATTTTAATCCATAAGTCCACAAACATTGCAATTTTAGTCCCATTGACGAAATCCGTTAAAATTTTAATGGAAGAAGCACGTGCATGGGACTAAAATTGCAACGTTTGTGGACTTATGGGATTAAAATTGCAACGTTTCATTAGATGTGATTTGTGGACTTAACGGAGCACGTGCCATGCACATGCTCCTTCCGTTAAAATTTTAACGGATTTTATCAATGGGACTAAAATTGCAACGTTTGTGGACTTATGGGACTAAAATTGCTACGTCAAAAATTAATTGGACCAAAATCACAAACGGTGTAAGTTATGGGATGTAAAAAATGCAATTTTTCCCAATAGAGGTTGAAAAATAAGGTGCCTTTGAATAGACATGCCTATTAGAAAAGATGTTTGTAAATTATTATGATTTTTTGTTCGATTGGACAAATTATTTCACCCAAAATACATATCATTTCAGAACAATAGACACATCATGTAAATAAAAAAAACATAACATTTCAACAGAATAGACACATCATTTCAACCGATCAAAGGACACATCATGCACTTCAGTGATCGACACCTCGCCGGGCCATTTAACATATATATGCTAGGCAATTTAGCCATATGCAATTAAATAGTTATTTATAAAGAGTACTTAATGTATATCACGTTCGCTTAGATATCTATTTAATTAGGGCTGGCAAAATCATAATCAATCAATCGTAGGGTAGTTCGAACAAATCAAAACCCCTTTTTATCTTAATTTTCTCTCTATAAATTATCGCTGCATTTCCATGAGAAAAATCACCCAAATCAAACTTTCATCATACTCTTTTCTTCTTGGGAATTTAATCAAACATTTCCTGAATTATGTTGCTGTCTGTGAGCCCATTTTCAATTGGCCCTCCATCAATCAACTTGTCCCCTGGGAGAAGGAAACACACAACTACCAATCCTTCATTCTTACCTTATAAAGACAGAAACATTTGGCTAAAAACATTAAATTGTTCATCTAGATCACATAGTTGCTCCAACTTATATGCTTATTCCAATCACTGTAATAATCCCAACAATAACAACGTCGTTAATGCAACCACCACCGATGTCGTAGAGTCACCAATGAGTAGTGATGATTCTGCCGGCATAGGAATTCTTAATTTCTTTCAAGGAAAGAACATTTTCATTACCGGTGCTACTGGATTCCTTGGAAAAGGTATATAACTCTACATCGATCTGTATATATATGTAATTTTTATATATATGTATGTTATGTGTTCTATTATATGTATATATATGTTTTTGTAATGATATGCTTACTGATACCTAAATTTTCTTTAGGGTAAATTACAGCCACCTTCCATGAGATTTGACATAATTACAAATACTCTCTGTTGTTTGAAAAATTATAAATACTCCTTGAGGTTTGTAATTTTTAACCAAAGGTTTGAAATTAACTATTTTGCCCTTGAATGTTTTATTAAAATTGTAGAAAATTCAGCCCAGCCAAATTACATTATTGCCCCTCTGTGTAAAAAAACTTATAAAGAGAAAATAAAACAATCTCATCAGATTTGCGATTTGAGATTTATTTCGTCTAAGAAATTATCACAACTATTTATTTTTCATATCATTACTTTTCTAGATACTTTCTCTATTATATGTGTATCCTATATATAACATATAGTAGAAGATATGTGCTTGAACAAAATATACTACATGCAAGAATAACTGTAATCTCATTCTCTATATACGAAAAGATAAAGAAATATAATTATTATTTCCTATCTTCAGCTATTATAATTCCATAGTAAGTATTTTATTAGATTACCACATTTAACTATTTTGACATTATATCTATACAAGTGTAATGTATTTTTGGTCCCATAACTTAGCTCATTGGCTTTTTGTCCTTTAATTTTCTAGAATAGCAATTTGATCCTGTATCATTTTAATTTTGTGATTGTAGTCCTTTTTTTCCTAGAGTTCACCGAAATTTTTGTGATTGTGACAAAAATGCATGTGCATCTCAAGTCACATTTTAAAATTGGGGCTTTTATTCCTATTGGCCCATTTCTATCATCATTTTTGTGCTTTAACTTTTTAGAGTAGTATTTCGGTCTTGCATCTTTTTAATTTTCGCGATTTCAGTCTCTTATTTTGCCGGAGTTCACCCTTCTCGGTGGTGGAGGTGAACTCCGGCGAACAAAAGTACTGAAATTACAAAAATTAAAAGATGCAGGACCAAAATCCTACTCTAGAAAGTTAAATGGTAAAAACACTAAATGACCAAAGTTATGGGACCCAAAATGCATTTAATCCAATCTAAACACCCATATGATTTTCAACATACTGCCAAAAATATAATTGGGTCAATAAAATTATATAAAGACCTTTTGCATAATGAGGGACCAATTTGACAATTCACCTAAATTTTTTTGGTAATATCAAGAGTTTTCTTCCAAAACCCTAAGGACAAAGGTGTGATCGATGTAAACAGACTATATTTGAAAGAGAGCGTCTAAATCAATGTTTTTAAACCTGGATCGGACCGGCCGGTCCGACAGGTTCGATCGGTCCGACCGGTCCGACCGGGAACCAGACTCAAGGCCGGTCCGGGTATGGGTGTAAGAGACGGGGTGGTCAAACCTGCCGTGAACCGGTCAAAACCCGGAAAAATCGATAAAAATCGGTGGAAACCGGTTAACTCAATTTCAATTTAAAAAAAAAAAAGAAAGAGAAGAACAAAGGTGGCGTTGTGGACGGATTAGTGGAGCTGGTGGGCAAATTCCGGCGTCGGTGGACGGTGAATGGTCGTCTAAGTTGGGGGTGGAGGAGAACTAAGAAGAAGAAAAGAGTTTGGTGGGGGAAGAAGAAGGAAATGGGAAGAGAAGGAAAGGGGAAGTAAATGTGGGGGGAGAGAAAACGGGAAAGGGGGAGGGAGAAGAAGGAAAGGGGGTAGGTGGGATTATTTTTATATTATATATATATATATATATATTTTAGTAATATTACTTATTAATTATTAATATAGTTGAATTTTTAATTTTTTTATCAAATACGAAAAATAAATTATATATTTTATAATTGTATTAATTCTATGAATTATTTTTATAAATTATTTGATATATTTTTTTGTGGTTCTTGTTAAACTTTTTTTGAATTATTATTATTGTTTAATTGAATGAAATTTATTTTGAAAATTTTTAAATTTTCTATTTAAATGTATTTGTTTTTTTATCTTAATAAATTAATATATAATGTGTATTAATATGCTATATATATACATATATATAATATAGTCCGAGTCTACCGGTTTTTTGACTCCGGTCCAACCGGTCGAACCAGTAACCCAGTGACCTAATAACTTATCCGGTTCGATCTCCGATTCGATTTTCAAAACATTGGTCTAAATGTAATTAACCTTTAATTTACAAACATGGCAAGACTTCCTAAAGTGGAAGCCCTCTATTTTTCAGTTTGATTTTTCATTCATGTTGTGGCCAAAACATTGATTTGGACTTACACAAATGAACTAATTCTGCAGCCCTTGTTGAAAAATTACTAAGATCAACTGCAGTGGGTAAAATCTATGTTTTAATCAAGGCAGAAGACAAAGCAACCGCATTTGATAGATTGAAGAGTGAAGTAATTAGTTTCTTCTAATCACCTTGTTTTCTTTTTATCTTTTGATTAACCTTGATTATAAGTTGTATTAATTTGTGGAATTAACTACGAGTACTTAATTTCGTCTTTAGATCATAAACTCAGAGTTATTCAAATGTCTGCAAGAAGAGCATGGGACATCTTACGAAGCATTCGTAAGAGAGAAATTGATACCTGTTGTTGGGAACATTTTGGAACCAGAACTTGGTATGGACTTTGATTCCGCAAATGCTATAATAAATGAGGTAGACGTGATAATACAATCCGCAGCAAACACATCCATGATTGAAAGGTCATCCATTATATATATATATATATATATATATATATTTATCCATTTCTTATTTTCCTAATCATTTATTTGGGGGAGGATATTTAAGTTCTCTCTTGTTCATGCTCATGTTCCATGCATGTTAATTATATATAGGTATGACTCGCTACTCGAAGCAAATGTGAATGGTCCTCAACGACTAATGAGATTCGCCAAGAGATGCAAGAACCTTATTCTTGTTGTCCATATTTCAACCGGTATGCTGAAAATATTAAAACCCTACTAGTGAATACAATTAAAGCCAAAGCATAGCAAAATTTTCATGTATATATATATATATATATATCCCTACAAGAAAATAGCTCAATAGCTACGAAAAAATTTGATGCTAAAATCAGCCTCGACCTAATTAGCATGGTAAAACTCTCGTTGCTAATCTACTTTATTTAATATATATTTTTGAACAATTCGTTGCTAAATTCGTAGCAAGTAAATTTCGTTGCTAAATTCATTAGCAAATAAATTTCTTGTATTGAAAATATAGATTAGCAACGAGAAATTTACTTGCTAATTAGTTTAACGCTGATTTTTATCGTTGCTCTTTAGCAATTTTCTTGTAGTGTATATATGTTTACATATTGTTTGACATTGATAAATGATACGAATTGATTTAATTGTTTATTGAAGCATATGTAAATGGGGAAAGAGAAGGAGTAATCTTTGAAAACCCACTGACTATGGGAGAGAATAGAAAAAAAGTTATCTCATCAACATTTCCTCAGCTAGACATAGCTAATGAGATGAGGCTTGCACTCAAATCCATTAGCAGAGCTTCTACTGAATTTGACACCACAAAAGATTTGATAAAACTTGGTCAAGAAAGGTACACATTATTTCTTAATTTGCATATTTATTATTATTATTATTATTTATAGGTAATTTTGCCTTTTCATAAAATATATACGGTACACGATAACCTCTGCGTGTTTTCTCTGTACATCTTTTTATATAATGTGTAAAAATATTGAAATACTTAGCAGAAATGGTATAATGGCGCTGAAATGAATATGCCCTGATGGTTTCACTTTTGACAAGTATTTTTATACATTGTTGATATATTTTAGCTCTGCTTAATTAGAATATAATGAATATTAATTGTAAAGCATTTATATATTGTTACACAAATCTTCACCATTTTCTTTTAAATGAACTACGAATTGTGTCAGTATATCAATTACTAATTGAACAATATGTGTGTATGTGTGCCTTACAGAGCAAGATTTTACGGATGGTACGATACATATCAACTAACGAAAGCTATGGGTGAGATGATTATAAATGAATGTAAGGGAGATATGCCTCTGCTTATCATCAGGCCATCTATAATTGAAAGCAGTTATGCAGAGCCTTTTCCTGGATGGATACAAGGATACAAGTGAGACCAACATTAATTATTTCAACTAACTATTCTACTTCTTTTATGACAATACTTCATTTACTAACTTATGTTTGTTGTTCTATAAATTGTATCTACTGTAGAGTGACTGATCCACTTATTATTTCCTATGGAAAAGGGCAACTTCCGGCCTTTCTGGGTGACCCAGAAGTGAAACTAGATGTTGTAAGTATCAAGTAAAAATTTACCTATGTTCGACATATCTAGTAAAAGAATCTTTAATTTTATAATTTTTCATATTTTTTGTACACATGCAATAACATTAATGTGTTAATCGATTATTAACAGATTCCAGTAGATATTGTTGTAAATACAATAATTGCGGCTACAGCTAAGCATGGAATTCTTCACAGGCCGGAATTGGATGTCTACCATGCTGCATCTGCTATCGCGAATCCTTTGCGATATTATGATGTTTTTGAATTCAGTTATGAATATTTTAATTCAAACCCTTTGATTCAATCATCAGCCAAAGGCAATGATGTTAAGAAAATAAAGTTTTTGGACAATATCAATGACTTGTCCAAGTATACACGAGATGAAATATACCGACGTCATGGCTTGCAATTGGATGCAATTGGTATAAATGAAAACAAGATCCTTCAAAACCTCCAGAGGAAATGCAATGCAAAGATCGTACATGCTATCCAACTGTGTAAGATTTATGAGTTCTCGGGCTTCTACAGAGGGAGGTATGAATACACTACGTAATTATCTTAAACTAATATTTTAATTTTATCTTATACATGATCGTAATGTAAATAAGGAAAATATGAATCAGTTATCAAGATATATATTTCATTAAAATAAGTACATATCTATGCACATTCGTTCATTTATAAGCATATGCATAAATACAACATATGTTTGAAATTTTGCACTATTCTTTTTGCATGTATTGATATGTTAATGAGCTTACTTGTCATATTATTCGAAGCATTCCATTCCATTTTAAATCCATCTCAGGTTATATTGAGAACAAAAAAATGTAATTTTGGTCTCATAACTATAGGGATGATAATTTTATTTTGTTGAAATTTAAAATTGGTAATTAAGCCATGCAATTTCCAAAATTAGCGCATTAAGGCTAGATTCTACCGAAAATTGCAATTTGGCCGGAATTTTGGGCTCATATGAGAGGCACATGCCACATTCTAACCAAATTTTCAATTTATGGTGGACTGTCTGCTTAATGTGTCAAATTCTTAAAATTGCAGTACTTAATTGCTAAATTGAATTTTAGTATGACTATCATCCCTTATAATTGCCCTCACAATTTCTTAGTAATTTGGGCCAAAGCTCTTTTTTGTTTTTTTTTTCTTTCTTGAAAAATGTTTCATACCACTACATAAAAAAGATCTTACTGGGATGGATTTGTGACGGATTTGGGATGGCCAATCGTCCCATTTTCAAGTTGGGACGAAATTTGGAATATGTGTGGGATGAAAAATTGTCAGCCTCAGAAAGACCCGTCCACAAATTCTTGGACTAATTTGTGACGCTTTTTCTAACCATCCCAAACTTTGGCACTACTGAACAAAAGCCATCCGAAAGGGCGGATAAATGAAATCAGAGTTTGGGATGAACATATGGATGGTTTGGGACGCGATTTTTAAACCAGACTAGTATTTTTGGAACAGTTTTTGGGACGTCACTTTTTAAATCAGACTAGTATTTTTTGGAACGATTTTTTGGACGACATTTGTGACAGTTTTTGTTTTAGTTATTTCCGTCCCCAATATGGATTGTCATATCAAATTGTTCATAAGTTGTAGAGTTTGGGATGTTTCTTTTGGGACGCATGTCGTCCCAAATTTCGTCTCTAATTTTAATAACTTAAAAAAATATTTTTGGTCCCCAATTTGGGATATTGTTTGGGAAGAATGTTGGCCGTCCCAAATATTCGTCTCAATAAAATGAATTTTTTGTAGTATAAATACAAATATCTTAGTATCATTCGTAGGAGAAAATGTAGTTTTGGTCGCGTAATTAGAAGGGATGGAAATTTTTAGACCTATTGGAGTTCAATTTGGCAATTAAGTCTTAGAATTTAATATAATTGGTACTTCAAGGATAATATCTGCTGGAATTACAAATATGATTAGAATTTGGGGCTCACGTGAGGTGCACTTGCTAAATTCGTTTCGGAAAATTTTGTTCTTAATATGTTAATTTTTTTAAATTGCATGACCTAGCCAAATTTAGTTCCAGTAGAATTAAAATTTCCACCCTCTATAATTACGGGATCAAAATTATAATTTTCCCGTAATAGTTACGTGATTAATGACAACCCTTGTCATTATTTTCTATTCCATGGATAATATGATTTCATTATGTCTACTTTAAAAAAACATATGATTCTTGAAAATCAAACAATTCTTTTGACATAAAATTTATAGTGCTTGACTTTATATATTTTTTAGTCCATGATTTACCTTTATAATATTATAATTTTTATTTCCTTTACCCTTATTCAACATCACATAGAGTGTAATGTAAAAACCTTACCTTACAAACTTTAACAATTATACCTTTCTCGGCCCTTTGGCTAAGATAATGTATAACTTTAACAATTAGGGTCCATCTATAGTTGGACATCTTTTAGTACTGTTAATGGGTTTCTGATTACAAATTCAATTTATTTTGACAATGTTTCAGATTATAAAGATATAAGCATCAAGTGATTTTTTTTATTTGAAATTATAATTGTCATGATAAAGGTTTCATTTTTCATATTAATTTAGCATTATTTCACTATATATACAATTTCTTTATTAATTTTTAGCTAATTAAATAGGGTAATATAGACGTAAACTCTCTATAGTTTGATTGTAGAATAATTTAAAAAAGAACTTTTTGTATGTTACTAAATTACTAGAATCAAACAAATAATTGGAATCAATTTACAATCTTGTGCTTACAGGTTCGACATTTCCAATACTCAAAAGTTATTATCAGAAATGTCCGAAGAGGAGCAAAGTTGCTTTGGAGTTGATGCAGGAATCATAGATTGGAGAAAGTACTTTTGTGAAATTCACATTCCGGGGTTGAAAAAACATGTGCTTAATTTGTAACTTATGTTATATTTATCCATAATTTACTAGAAGTTAACTAATATTTCCTTGTACAATTGTTGTTTAAACGTTCCAAAATAAGAATCTATTTAATTATTTTGGCGGAAAAATGTACAAATTAGAGCAATGTTGGAAAATCTATTAATTAGAATCAGGGAGTTTTGCGAGAGCTTCTGCCTTTAAACAAGATTTCGTAGAAAAAATTAAAAGTTGTAGTAGAATTAAAAGTGGATAGTATTTGTAAAAAAAAAAAGTGAAAAGCAGATAAAAGCTAAATTGGGTTTAAAAGATTGGAAAAAATACTTCTAAAAAAAGTCTAATTGATTAAAGACCATTTTATTCCCATGTATTTTAAAGATGATGTTTTTACTTAATATGTATACTTATCTCTTGATTATAATTATTATTTTTCTCAAAAATAATAAATTTTATTCCAATTAGTATATCTCATATTTAATGCTTTACCAAATAATTATCATTTATATTATTAAAATATTCAACAGTAATAGAAAAATTGGATGTTAATTCAATAATATTCCCGTTATGTAATATAAGTATTCATTCATGCACAATAAAATAAACTTGCATGATTGACAAAAAAAATATTTTTTTAATTAATCATATCAATTTAATTGTATTTATCTATAATTGAGGATTAATATCATATAATATAGAAAATAAATTTTAAAATTTTTAAAATATTAAATGTGTGAAATGATAAATTTTGTTGATAAATTATTCAATTTATTTGAAAATTCTAACATCTACTCTAAATGAGCAATTTTAATAAAAGGTAAAATTGAATTGAAATTATTATAACGAGGGTAAAGTAGTCTAAGATCAAGATATACAGTGGGGCTGGGCTGGGCCACCCTAGCCTAGGACTGGCTTAACCCAATAAAAAAAATAGGCTGATTCGACCCAAGCCCGCTTCAGACTAGGTCGGTCCTAGGCCTGTCACATGTATCAATACCTAGGAATAGCGCAACATAATGGCCCAGGAGCATTTGGTCCTGGGCTGGGCTTGGGCCGGGCTTGTTGGACCATTTTTTTTAATAATCAATGTCATATAATATATTTTTTATACTTTTGAAACTCTAAATTTTTTTTATCTTTATTGTTTCTAAATTTTTAGTATATTAAATTATTAATACTCTTTACTTCAAAGTTTATTTTAAATCCTTTTTGGATTTGTTATTATCTATGTTTATTATTGTAAGCTTGTTAATCAGATTATCACTTAAGGGCATGTTTACTATGGTATATAGGATAAGTTGGCCAAATATTAATTCAGGACTATCTTAGTGACAAGCTCTTTAGTGACAATTTATTCCTATGTTTACTTGTTTGCACAATTTCATGTACAATTACCTGGATATGAATTGTCATGTTTACTTCACAATATTGCTGCATGTATTATACTATCCATTTACCAATTTGCTCAATAATAAGACAAAACGTCCACTCATTACTCTCCTTCACCCTATCCCCCTTTCTACAACTCCTCTCTTCCATTTTGTGGAATTCCAATTGCAGGTTCTTCATAAGAAGGTAGCCAACTACAGGTCTGCCAATCTTCGCAAGATTCCAGGTACGATTGGCAAAAACCAAAACTTGTTATTCCATGCTCTTTCAGCGACTACATACATTTTAGCGAATGCGTTTCCAGAACCTTCAAAGCGAGCGGAAATCCACAACCAACCGGAGCTGAAAATCTTGTGATGACAAGCAATTTCTACGTTACGAAACACCTGCAAATGCTTTCAAAAAAATGTGAAGAAAACAACAAATTAAATCACTTTAAAATTCCAATGACAGTGCATCGTCGATTTTCAAAGAAGTAGACAAGGAATTACCTTACCTCCTCGCCGATATGTGTTGTTGAGGTGAATGAGCAAGAAAACATGGTGAAGTAGTCAAACATTGTGTCAGGTGAAATAAATGCAGCTGTGAAGGTGGAAGTAATTTCTCCCAAAGTGAAGGTCAAATGCGACATATGCCAAGCAAAAGTAAGGGCAAAAAAGACAGTAAAAAATAGTCCTGAAATGTGAGCTTCTAATCAGGAGCACTTGGGTGGTGACTCTAATCATAGAAAATTTGAGACTTATCACAGGCCACCATGATTACGGTCGGGCCGAACAATGTGCTAGTAAACACATTACTAGTTGTGATTAACAAGGATATCCTTTTTAATCACAACTAGTAAACATGCCCTAAGTTTATTGTATAGTCCTAACTATTTTTTTCTAGTCATGATTTTTGGTGTGATTAATTTTTTATTTGTTTATTTCATAAGGCAACTATAAATTTAAATAATTGCTCAAAAGAACACCTCAAATTCTTAAAAAAAAAATAAAACAACCACATCTGGGCCTGCTCTAGGCTTGTTCTGGGCCTGGGTTTAAAAGTGGACACAATTGGGGCCCATTTAAGGTTCAGAAACACCCCAGGACCGGCTATAAATAGTAGTGGGTTGGTCTTGGAACGGGCTTTTACGGGTTGGTCCGTGTCAGTCCTAGGCCGACCTAGCCCACTGTGCACCTTGAATCTAAGAGGTTGTTGAATTTATTTACAAAAAAGTCAAAGCAGATAGAACCACCCCCCAAGGTGCTTCGAGCTTTTGGCTTAAAAGTGCTTTTTTGAAGCAGTTTCAGAAGTAGAAGTTGGCATCCCAAACACTTCAAAAGTGCTTTTGTGCATCTAGAAGCTGAAATTTTAAAATAATAATTATAATTAATTAGTAAAATTAATTATTTTATTATAATTTGACTAATTAAATAAATAATGAATAATGGAATGCAATTAACATTGAAAAATAGATAATTATGAAAAAATATTATATTAATATAAAAATTATACGTTTACAAATATAAAAAAATTAATAATCTACACCTTGCCCTCCTCATCAGTATGGTCCATGTCGTCATCGTCTAGGCACAGGCGTCTGTTAGAGGTTGTGATGGGCCGACTCGAGGTGTTGGACTGCGACGGGCCGACAGTCAAGGCGGTGGCCTGCATTGACTTCATCATACTCATCATGTCGATTATCATCGTCTCTAGCAAGACCATTCGATCCTAAAATCATCTAAAATTTACATAAAATTCCCGAAAAATTACAAAATTAAAATCGGACGAGGGTGGTGGACGATGCTGGCAAGCAACAGAAATGGAGTGGTGGTGGCGGATTGGTGGCGAGCAACAAAAATGGAGAGTGGTGGCGGACAAAGGTGGTGGAGAGAGAGCGACGAACGACGAACGGTGGGAAATGCGATGAAGAGAGAGAGAGAGAGAGAGAGAGAGAGAGAGAGAGAGAGAGAGTTGAAGAGTGACAAAAAATCTGTTAAGTGCCACTTTTATATTAACTTTTGGAACAGTCATTTTCTAGCCGACCATTCCTATGGCCGTTCCAAAGCAAACAAAATTACACCATTTTACCCCATCTTAGAAGACGCCAAATGAAATTATGTTGGAACTCTTTTTGAAATAGTCAATTTGAAATAACCATTCTAAATTTTATTTTTCCAACCTATTTCTCATAAGGCGCCAAATGAAATTACGTTAGAACTCTTTTTGGAACGGTCAATTTGAAATAACCATTCCAAGTTTTAATTTTCCCACCTATTTTTCAGAAGGCGCCAAATAAAATTATGTTGTAACCCTTTCTAGAATGGTCATTTTATAGTCGCCTGTTCCAAAACTAATAAAACCACATAGTTTTATCAGTAAAACGACGACATTTAAAGATTCGTATTACAATACCGTTCTTATTTGTTAAAAATCATTCTTATTTGCGTTCTATATAATTATTCATTTTTCAAGAAAATAAGTAAAATTTAAGGAAAACCCCATACTGGACATGTTAATAAGCGAAGAAAAGTATACAATGTGTAGATTAAGACAATTGAAAACATAAAATATTTTTCATGAGATTGATATATGTTCATTATATGAAGTATATTTGTATATTCAAACCGGAAGTAGCTTTCTGGTCACGACAATGGATGTCCAAGCGGAATTCCACTACTGTGTTGGCTCCCTTGTATTCCACCCTAAGTTTATAGGCCAGTCTTTCTTTTTCCACGATTGCGATGGTATCAGCTCTTGGGGCTGGTTCGAGAAGGCTCTCTATTCGGTACGGTTTGTTAGTATTACACAATGTAACTAGCATCTTACATTGTTGTACGGCATCACCTAATCAAACTATTAAAATTTTGATCAGACCATTAGATATGATTAAATAGACAAAAGACTACATTTAATGAAATTTTGGATATTTTTGGTATATGGATATTGATATATCGTATCTGATTCGTAATAAGCGAGATTCAAAATAGTGTCACCTTCAATTAGGCCATATGATTTTAAATCAGGCCGTTAGATATATTCAAATAGACATAATCTTATACGTGTTGAAGTTTGGAATTAATCCAGCTCGCAGATGTTGAGATATCATAACCGGGACGTACACTAGACATTTTTTATACACATTTTGGAACGATTTTGAGTAACATTTGGAATGGTTCTATAGAGTTAGGAACGATTATTAAAAAATAGGGATAAATACACTCCGCTCCCATGAGGTTTGATGTAATTACACGTAGACCCCCTGTGGTTTGGAAACTTACATCTAGTGCCCCTAAGGTTTGCTTCTGTTTAACAAATAATTCCATCTGTCAGCTAAAATTCATCGAAACTTGTTGATATTACCAAAAAAACAAATTAAAGGTGATATTTGCTATCGATTGAGTTATTACGGGCTTATTCTAGGTCAAACGTTTTTTTTTCTTTTTTTTGTGACTAAACTACCCTTATATATTGTCACAAGTTAATGCATAAGAAGAGGTATATCTTCACCATTATACAGGTAATCTAATCACAAAAGATTTATTTATGAATTTGAGATGTTCTTTTGAGCAATTATTTAAATTTATAGTTGCCTTATGAAATAAACAAATAAAAAGTTAAATCACACAAACAATTATGACTAGAAAAAAATAGTTACGACTAGATAATAAACTTAAGTAATAATTTGACTAACAAGCTTACAATAATAAACTTAGATAATAACAAATTCAAAAAAGAAATGCAGTCCAAAGTCCATTGAAATATGGACCGTTGAAAAAACCATTCCAAAATGAGGTACAATTTGAGACGGTTTAAATGCTTTTTATTTAAAAAAAAAAAAAAACCACCCGGAAGGTGGGGGGAGCTTTTTGGGGCCCCCTTCCCTTCTATATTAATTCAAAATAAGGGAGAATTACAACAGGGAGTACTGACTCCCTAGATGTGCCTAGAAAGCTATAAACAAGGAGTACTACTCCCTTACATATGATGTGAATGAAATAGTAAATAAGGAGTACTACTCCCTTACAGTTGGTGATAAAAATAGAAGCAAAAATAGAATCAAAGAACCTGCACAATCTCATGACACAAGTGCAAAAATATAGCTTCATAATGCCAAAAAACAGATTGTGTCACTGAGCAAGAAATTAAGAGGCTTCTGTCTTCTATCAAAAAACCAACAAGGAGCACTCAGAATGCAATGAGCATATAATTCATAATCAGAGCAGAAAGAGTCAATGTACAAGAGATCAGTGTCGACATACTTGATCCCACTAGGAAGAGTAAGTGTTTATGCATGTGCAATTGTAGTGATCATGATATGCTTAATCTGAGCAAAGCCAATAAGAGGGTTCAGAATGGTCCAGAGTATAATCTGTTTCAGTATCACATGATGTGAACCAGAGTATACTCTGGTCCAAACAAAAGGAAGCCAGCAAAAACAGGGGTTCAAAGGTTCATAAATTAACTATTGTGAAGGTGAGCACATAACAACCCGAACATTAGGCAGGGCAAGCATGTCATAATAAATGATAACCTGAGATTTTACCAGTTAGTTGCTCTCTGTTGAGGATCCATAGAGACTCTGTAGAGCAGGCCTGATTGGCAAGGCAATCTGCAGCTTGGTTGCCTTCTTTGAAGATATGTGAGAGTCTAGTATTGATCTTGCCCATCAGATTTCTTATAGCTTGGAGAGTGTTTTGATACATCCATGCTCATTTGTTAGGGGAGGATATGAGTTATATGATATATGTTGCATCCACTTTGATCCATAAGCGATTGTACCCTTTCTCCTTGCAAATTGTAAGACCACGGTAGAGTGCACGTAGCTCTGCTTGGACATTTGTGGAGTATCCAAGAGGTTCATGGAATGCAAGAAGCACCTCACCAGAGTGATCTCTGATAATGCCCCCTGCTCCAGAAATTCCTGGATTCCCTTTCGAGGCTCCATCCATGTTAAGCTTGACCCATCCTTCAGGGGGTTTAGTCCATGTGACAATGACAGCTTTTTTGTGTTTGGTCTTAGCTGTTATCTGGATCCTTAATTGAGAAGCTGTAAATTGGTCACCTTTGATGTGTTCAGGTTTGATGAGGCTACTTTTGTGAAGGAGCTGAATGTGTTTAAGAGTGTTGCGGATGATGGTATCATGTTTAAAGCTAGCCCCATCATGTCTGACTGAGTTGCGAAGTTTCCATAAGCCCAACAAATAATGAAGGGTATAACATCCCTCAGGAGTGTCTGGTTGGATATTCCCATTCTCCAGCTTTGCAGGAAGTAGATGATGTTTTCGATATGAGGTAATGAGACTTGAAATTTGTCAGCAAAAAAACAGCCATGCATCTATAGAGTGTGGATTTGAAATGAATAGGTGGTTGTCTGTTTCTTCATTTTGGCAGCAGCAACACTTAGATGCCAATGAAATACCCTTGTGTTTGAGTTTGTTGTCTGTAGGCAACTAGCTGTTGATAAGCCTCCACATGAAAATGGACATGGAGGGTGTGAGCAGTGTGGACCATATGTTACTATAGATTTGATGTGTTGGTCTGTGATCCCTGTAGCGTTCCCATGTGGATTTTGTGGAGAAGTTGCCATTCTTAGATAATCTTCAAAACATTTTATCTTTACTTCCCTGACAAATAGGCACCTCCAGGATTCTATTCACAAGGTCTTCAGGCACAACTTGCCTGAGTTTTTCTGGATCCCATTTGTCCTCTGTCCAAAACATTCTGACCGGTATATTGTCTGTGTTTGAGTTTCCAGTTAACTCTTGAAGACTACCTTTAGTGATCCACCAGTCTTGCCAAAATGCTGCTTGTCCATTGCCAAGACTCTAGAAGATGTGAGATTGGGCTTCCTCTCTAACTTTACTTATGCGTCTCCAAACTGGTGAGTCATGAATAGAGATATTGGTCTTGGTTGGTAAGTGATTTTTGTAGTATCTGCTTATCATGAACTTGGACCAGCATGAAGTATTGTCTCTGAGGTGCCACCAGAGTTTGTGTGTAAAACTATTGATAACATCCCTGAGGTCCCTTACTCCCAGGCCTCCTTCTTCAGTCGGATAGCATATGTTTTTCCATTTGGTCTAATGTATTTTCTTTTGATTGTTGATATATCCCCAGAGGTATTTGGCGAAGAGTTGTTCAATGCGTTGGATGACTCCAATGGGAGGGTGAAGGACTTGAAGTAAGTAGATAGGCATGGATGTAAGGACACTTTTGATCAGCTGCAATCTGTTGCCGTATGAGAGATGATTGTGTTCCCACCCTACAATTTTTTGAAAGGATCTTATTAGTGAGAGCATCAAACAAAATTTTTTTCTTCTTACCTTTGTCAAGCGGAGCCCCAAGGTATGTGACTGGTAAGGATTTTAGTACAAAGCCAGTGATGCTTTTTATCCTTTGTGCTACCAGGTTGGCCTTCTTGCCTAGAATGAAGAAACTTTTGGAGTGGTTGATTCTTTGTCCTAAAATTTCCTCATAGAACTCAAGGAAATATATTAGTTTGCTTAAGCTGTTAGCTTCACAGTTGGTAAATAAGATAATATCATCAGCATATGCAAGGTGGGATATGGGAATATTACTGCCTGTAAGGTAATGCATGTCATGATTGTTGTCGAAAAGGTGATTAAGGCCACTAGAGAGGGCTTCAGCTGCAATGAGGAAAAGAACAGGGGAGATAGGGTCTCCTTGTCTCAACCCCTATGTGGATTTGAAGAACCCATTGGTAGACCCATTAACAAGGACAGTAAACCAGCAGTTATTGATAGAATTTTTGATTAGGTGTATGAAGCCTCTAGGGAAGCCCATTTTTTCCATGATTTTAAACAAAAAGACCCATTTCACCCTATCATAGGCCTTAGACATGTCCAATTTTATGGTAAGATTTTCTTTTTTTGCTTTTGCGGTCAATGGCATGTATCATTTCTTGGGCAAGGAGGATATTATCGCTGATAAGTCTCTCAGGAACAAAACCACTTTTGGAGGGAGATATGATGTGGGGCAGGATAGGGATCAGTTTTTTGTAAAGGAGTTTAGAAAAGATTTTGTTAGTGGCATTACAACGGGAGATAGGTCTAAAATCACTCCAAGATTGAGGGAATTCCACTTTAGGGATAAGTGTTATGGTGGTAGTTGTGAAACTCGTAGGCATAGGGGTGCCAGTGAAAAAGTCTTTAACAGCTTCATAGACATCTAATTGGATGAATTCCCAGCATTCTTGGAAGAATGTTGAGGTGAAGCCATCAGGACCGGCTACACTATCTCTACTAATGTTGAAAACAACATCGTTGGTCTCCTCAAGGGTGGGTGTTTCAAGCAGGTTGTCAGTAAAGGCCATGGGGACCTAGGTTAGATCAAAAGGAAGATCATAATTGAAGTTGGGGTTGGCATTATCAGACAGAAGGTCTTCAAAATGATTAGGAACAGATTGTTTAATAAGAATAGGATCACTAATATCCTGGTTGTTGTCTCTGATTCCATGTATAAGGGATTTAGCTCTTTTCTTTTTAACCAGAGAGTGGAAATATTTAGTGTTTCTTTCCCCAACCTCCAACCATTTACAATTGCTCTTTTGTTTTCAATATTCAGCCTCAATACTGAGGGCTTGGACAAGTTCAGCATTACTTCCTTGAAGAGCAGTGAGGTTATGATCAGTGGGATGGTTGTCAAAGAGTTTTTCAGTTTCATTGGCTTTGTTCCTGGCGTCATTAACATTGTTAAACACATTGCCAAAGGTGTTTTGGTTCCAAGCCTTTAGGAAATCTTTGGTTCTGTAAAGTTTTTGTTGCCATTTATACATACCCGAACCAGAAATAGGGGTGTTCCAGATTTGAGCTATGTTATCAGTGAATGTGTGATGTTTGATCCACATGTTTGATCCAAGTGTTATTATGAAAGACTCTATCAAGTCTTTTCCATATTCTGTTATTAGTCCAAGTGAATATTTCACCCTCAAAGCCTGCATCTTTCAAGCCAGTGTCTAAAGTCATATTATGAAAGTCTTCCATAGCCCCAAGGCTTTCAGTAATCCCCCCTGGTTTTCAGAAGCCTGTAGAATGGTATTAACGTCTCCCCCAACCATCCAAGGGACATTGAAAGAAGCAAGCAGGCATAATTCTCTCCATAGCGGCCTTCTAGAAGCACGACTACACTTGGCATAAACAAAAGTATAGAGAATATCAGAAGGAATAAGACCAGAAGACACGTTGACATGAAGAAATTGAGAATGATTATTAACAATTTGAATATCAACCTCATGAGAAGCAAAGCACCAGATTTTGTTAGTCACATTAGAGCATACAGAGTTAAATCTAAACATACAGTAAACAGAACATCATCCAAAGCAACAAAGGGTTCCAGGAGTACAAGTATGTGAGGTTTATTCTCAATAAGAGCATCAGATAGAATTTTTTGTTTACTAGCTTTTCCAATTCCTCTTATATTCCATATCATGATTTTAAATATGTTAAAGTTGCAGGGAGGATGAAGAAGAGGATCTTGTTCTCCTCTTGGTAAAAGTTGTAGTAGAATAGTTACCTTTGCCTCTTTTACCTTTTGTAGTAGTGGTGGTGGTATTAGGTTGTGTCTCCTGAAGGTTCTATGTACTATCATCTTCATTCATGTTCTCCAAGCTTTGAATCTGTTGAATGTAGGAGTGCAGGTAGTTTCATTTTCTGTGTCAGTTTCTATTTCTTCTCCTTTATCTTCTTCTTGCAGTTCTCTCTGATCTGGTGAAGTTATAATTTTGTGTTGTGGTGGCCCATTGTAGTTTTCTCCATGGGAGTTTGTGGGTATCCCTGATTTGTGCCTGTTTTCCCTCTGTACCTCTTTGTTCTGTCCTGGTAGCATTGAAGTCGATGTTCTTTGATCACCCTTTGCTTCTAATAGTCTATTAATCTCCTCCACATCTTCTATAATATTCTGATCCGGGGGGGGGGGGTGTTTCATGTTGGTTGATCCCATTTTCTATCCAGTAACTCTGCCAGTAGAGGATCATCATAATTAAAATCACCAAGAGGGTCCTTATCCTGATCTTCTTTTCTAGTTTCAAAAGCCTGTGATGTTGTTGAAGTATCCTGTCTTTTCTCAGAGGGACTATTGCAACGAACAATTATCCGTGGTAGAATTTGCCACGGATGGAAAACCGATGCAACTAGAGCATTAGTACTTATAGCAACGGAAAGTTTTCCATTGCAACACCCTATTGCAACAGATTCTATGAAAAATATGTGGCAAAAATCCGTGGTTGTGACACAATCTTTCTCTAGTGATTGTTGTACTGCATCGCCTAATCAAATCGTTAAAATTTTGATTAGACCATTAGATATGATTAAATAGACAAAAGATTAAACTTGATGAAATTTTGGACATTTTTGGTACACGGATATTGAGATATCATATCGATTCGTAATAAACGAGATTCAAAACTGTGCAACCTCCAATCAGGCCATAGGATTTTAAATTAGGCCATTAGATATATTCAAATAGACAGAATCTTATACGTATTTAAGTTTGGAATTAATCCGGCTCGCGGATGTTGAGATATCATAACCGGGACGTACACTAGACATTTTTTTATACACATTTTAGAACTATTTTGAATTACATTTGGAACAGTTCTATAGAGTTAGAAACAATTATTTAAAAATACAAGTAGGAACAATTTTTGGAACGCTCAATTTGAAATAAAATTTAGCCGTTGTAACGTAGTTGGAATGGGTATTATAATACAATATTTTCTATCTATTAAAGCTATGTCAAATCGTAACTCTCTTTGGAACGGTCCTTGGAACGCATACTATTTGCTACAAATACCATATTTAGGAACGGGTATTTTAAAATTAAGTATTTCTAAGCACTTAAACAGTCTCAAATTGTACCTTATTTTTTAATGGTTTTTTCAATTGTCCATATTTCAACGTTATGCATCTGCAATTGGCGGGCCGTTCCAATTGTTATAATATCATTTCAAATTGTGTTACAATATTTTAGTGTTCTGCTTTTGGCATGGTCATAGAAACACAACTTGTAACACAAAATTTTGAACGGTTTTGGAAATGGTCCAGTTGTTCCAAAAACCACTACAAAAAAATGCGGGAATAGGAACGGTAAGGTATGACATTTCCAGTTACCATTCCACGTAGGAACGGTGGTAGGAACTGTTGTGGAACGGTAAACCGTTGATGACGTCAGAGTCGTGCTAATAGAAATACAAATTAATAGGAACGGTCGGACCGTTCCTATTGGAGTGCCAAACGTAGAGTGCCAAATTGTACACCTATAACCGTTCCTAAAAGGGACCTGATATATTTTGGACCTCAATTTGGAATACATGTGTGAGATTTGGAACGGTAGGCGGACCGGGAAAACAAACCGTTACTGACTATGTTCCAAAGACCGTGTCAATTTTGAACCGGTTGGCTGACCGTTCCAACATGTAGTCCTACAGGAGGCCCTTTTACGCCATGGAAAAAAATGTGATGCAATTGCCGTTCCAAATTACGGGTATATAGTAAGTGAAGCTGTGTTACAAGTATCGGTCCTAAATGTACTCCAAGTAGGAACGGTACGTTTTGGTTGTGCCTGATACCGTTCCTAATATGCGCTAACGGCTATATTACAACGGTAACTTTGCCGTTCCTGTTACCTCTCCAGAGACCGTTCCTACAGATGGAACAACCGCTATATTTTAACGGCTATTTTTGTATTCCAAATAGTAATCTAATGACCGTTCCAATGATTTCTATATATATGTCCCCCTTCTTTGTCATTGTTCTTATACTTATTCTCCAACTCATTTTGTATTTGTAACTCCCCCCCTTGATTCTTTATACGGAAAATCGAACATATCAACTACCGAGCGCGAATTTTGGATTGATATTGATAGGTGTTTTGCTCAGGTAAGTATGCAAAATTCTATTATTTTTGCATATATATATAATTTACTCTCGTCATTTAGTTGTTGTTGTGAATTATACGTAGGACCAATCATGTTAAGACAGTTGAGAAAATGGATGTATGATCGAGACGTCCTGGGTGTGACGCTGGAGTTTGAGGATGGTGTTACAACATTTTCAGAATGGGCCCAGTCTCAGCGTGCAAATATGGATGGGGACAAGATTAAGTGTCCCTGTCGGAAGTGCAAAAACAAATGGTTCAAAACACCAGACGAGGTAAATTTTGATTTGTGTATGAAAGGGTTTATACCAGAGTATTACCCACTAATTCCGAACATGCACATTGTACTGTTTAAATCGTTGGGTCGATCCGGTCAGAGGCATGAAGATACACCCTCGTTATCAAGTCATTGATGCCAATTTCAAAAAGCTCTACCAAAAGAATGAACCATTCATACTGGCACAACAAGCAGTACAAGTATACTACGCGGATTACCCGAGCATGAAGAAGGACAAAGTCGATTGAAAAGCTGTTTGCAAAATCAAGGCTCGAAGAGTTATCGATGACTCGCGATGGATCGAGGTCGCCTATCAGATGGATGAAGTCGTACCTAATCCAGATGTTGTAATAGATAACCAAACATTTGAATTGCATGACCCAACGGGGTTACAATTGGTCATTGATCATGGAGCAGGGCCATCGCGCTCGCTAGACAGTGAATCCGAAGATGAAGATGAAGATAGCTTTGACGAGGCTGAGTCCGATGAAGAGACTTTTTGAATTTTTCAAAAATTTCTGTAATTTTTTATCATAGTTATTATTAATATTTGAAATATGACGGCTACTTTATAAAAAAATAGACAAAAATTTGAATTAGGAACGGTCCAAATTTATAACTACCGTTCCTATTTGAGGTAAAATATTTCAAATATGACGGCTAATTAAAAAAAATGAGGGAAATTTGAATTAGGAACGGTACTAATTTATACATACCGTTTCTAGTTGAGGTACAATATTTCAAAAAATGGCGGCTAATTAAAAAAAGAGGAAAATTTGAATTAGGAACGGTACATATTTATTAGGACCGTTCCTAGTTGAGGTACAATATTTCAAATATGGCGGCTAATTAAAAAAATATGGGAAATTTGAATTAGGAACGGTACGTTTACACGTGACCGTTCCAGATTTTAATAGGAACGGTTACTGTATTAGTGCTTTAAAACAGCATCATTTTTTAGAGTAGGAACGGTAGTAGGACCACACTGTCTATTAGGTACCCGTTCCTAATATTAGAACTCCAACCAATTTGTCCGATATCTCAACATCCGTCAGTCGGATCGACACCATTTTTTAACACGTACAAGGTTATGGATATGAATTGATATCCAACAGTCGGATTTCCAATCAGTAACCCGGATTTAAGAATGCATCTATTTTTGTAACGATGAATATTGACCGGATACGAAAACTCGAGATCCGCACACCGAAATATTGAAAAACGACATATAATGTATTCTTTTGTGTGTTATATCATATCTAACGGTCTGATTGGAATTTTGACGGTCTGATTATGCCGTGCAGTACAACAATATAGGATGCTAGTTACATCTGTGAAATACTAACAAAAAAATGTTTACAAATATACTTCATATTGTGAATGTGTGTCTATTTTTTGGAAATTATTATAGATTTTTATAATCTTTCAACATCCAATTGTACACATTTATTTAATAAAACAAGTGTTTGGAACGTGTTTTTCTTAATTTATTTTTATTATCTAAGAAGATAAAAAAAAAACAATTGCAATACTTATAGGAACGGTAATGTATAAAATTAGGAACGCTAACTATATGCATGTCTAAAAACGACGTCGTTTTTTTTTTATTAGGAACGGGGTTGGGAACAGTTGTTGTATTATAAGCCCGTTCCTGTTAGTACAATTCCAAGTACTAAGTATTTGGAATTAATGTAGGAACGGTAGGTTTTTATTTAGGAACGGTGGTCTTTTGGGAACGGTTATCGGAATGCCTCTATTACTAAGTGACCGTTCCTATTTAGGTCAACAACATAAAACCGACATCGTATTGTGTCTAATACGATGTCGTTTTGTTTTGGTAGGATCGGTAATAGGAACGGTAAGGGAAAAAAACGACCGTTCCAAAATGTTATATAAATTAAACCCTTGGCTGAATTTTTCTCACTTTCTCCTCCCTCACTCTCTCTCTCTCTCTCTCTCTCTCAGAATGCCTCTCTCCTCCCTCAGCCCCTCTTCCTCCACCTCTCTCCCTCCCTCAGCCTCCCTCCCTCCGCCTCTCTCCGTCCGCCTCTCTCCCTCAGCCTCTCTCCCTCCGTCGTTCTCCTCCGCCTCTCTCCCTCCGCCGTTCTCCCATCCGCCTCTCTCCCTCCGCCGTTCTCCCATCCGCCTCTCTCCCTCAGGCACCGTCCGCCGTCCGCCGCATCTGCCACCGTCCACGCCGTCCACCGCCTCTGCCTCGACGCCCACTGACGCGCACCACCACCCTCCGCCTCTGCCACCACTAACGCGCACCACCACCACCATCATCCACCACCTCCGTTGCCGCCCACCGTTCGCGAGCCTCAACTACCAAGTAGGGTCTGAAGAAACCCTCTTTAATTTTTATTTCATTAAAATTTTTCTATAATTTTTTTTGAAATTTATGTATAGTTACGGTGTTTTTATGTAATTTCTGTTAGTTAGGATATTTAGTTGTAATTTCTGTTAGTTAGGATATTTAGTTGTAATTTTCTATAATTTCTATAATTATTTTGTAATTTTCTGTAAATTGCTGTAATTATTCTGCAATTTTCTGTATTTCCTGTTAATTAGTGTAATGTAGTTGTAATTTTTGGTGTAATTTGACTGTTGTTAATTTATGTTGGTGTAACTGACTGTTGTTAATTTTCTGTTGGTAATTTCTGAAAAACTTTGAAAATTCTGAAAATTTTCTGTAATTTTAAAAAAAATTCTGATTTTTCTGTAATTTTAGGTAATTTTAAAAAAATTTCTGATTTTTCTGTAACTTTTTAGAAATATTTAAAATCTGGAATTTCCAATATTTAAAATCTGGAATTTTTAATTTTTTAAAAATCTGAGAATTTCAAATATTTAAAATCTGGAATTTTTTATAAATATTTAAAATCTGGAATTTTAAAATATTTAAAATCTGGAATTTCAAATATTTAAAATCTGGATTTTTTTATAAATCTGGAAATTTAAAAATATTTAAAATCTGTACTTTTAAATTTTTTAAAAATCTGAAAATTTAAAATATTTAAAATCTGGAATTTTTTATAAATATTTAAAATCTGGAATTTCAAATATTTAAAATCTGGAATTTTTTATAAATATTTAAAATCTGTAATTTTGAATTTTTTAAAAATCTGGAAATTTAAAATATTTAAAATCTGGAATTTTGAATTTTTTAAAAATCTGGAAATTTAAAATATTTAAAATCTGGAATTTTGAATTTTTTAAAAATCTGAAATTTTTAATTTCTTAAAAATCTGGAAGTTTTATCTTTTTAATAATCTGGAAATTTTAATTTTTCAATAAATTCAATAATTAAAAATATGATAATTTGAAGGAATTAGTGCAATTTTAGGGTAAAATTATGGAATTTAGTATAAATATGTACAGTTGTAGAATTTAGTTTGCATATATATTAAATACATTAGAAAATCTTCATTATTGAAATAAATTGATACTTACGTGTTTTTTTTAGATAATGTCTGGTTGGGATTTTCCACCCCGAGGAGGTGGACGTTGCCGTGGTCATGGTCGTGGTCGCGGTCGCGGCGAACCGGCTATACCGCCACCACCACCGGCAGAGCAGGCACCCGCACCACCTGCGCTGGATCAGTAGCCCGGTGCGTCTACTGCTGCGCCGGATCAGCAACCCGGACCATCCAATACCGCACCGGCGGTCGATCCGACCCGTCCATGGGCTGCCCCACCACCACCACCCCCACCGGCCCCACCACTCTCACCACCATCCGTGCGCCAGTACATCACACTCGCCGATGTGAGGTGCAATTTATGTTTTTAATTTTTTTTTGTAATTTAAATTAATATTTTTATGACATACTAATTATTTTGTAATTTCAGTCGTAATCGGAAGATCCACGAGCACATGTACGCGGTCGTGCGAGGACACTATCCCCACCCTTTGGGGCTGTTTGCGCCAGGTGCCGCTAGAGCACCAGCATTTTTTGGTTCGAGAGCTTGAAGGTAACAGGAATTATTTTTTTTTTTTAAATATTTTAACAATCTAAGTTGAAAAAATATTTATATATATATTTTTTTAATACAAATGACGTACTGGTGGGACGCCGGCGACGAGTCGATGTTCAAGATCTTCCATGTCTGGGTGGGGAAGTTCTTGACGAAGAAGTTCGTCCTCGCTAGACAGTCGTTGCAGAAGCCTCTATGGCTGGCGAACGAGGTGCGGTGGCAGCTCCTCCTGTACTGGGCTTCCCTGGAGTTCCAGAAGGAGTGCGAGAAGAACAAGGCGAACCGGAACGCCAACCCAGCCGCATCCACTACTGTGTACCGCGGGGGATCTGTCTCCGTTGGTATGCTCAAGCGGAAAATGGTAAGATATCTAATGTTATTTCAATTATTTATTAGTATTAAATTAAAATTGTAATAACTATTTCCCATTTCTTTTTACAAGAGGAGCAGCTCGGCCGGCCAGTGAAGCAGATGGAGTTTTTTTCCAGATGCTACAAGAAGAAGACCGACGGCGGCTGGAGCGGGTCGAGGGCAGTGGAGGTGGCGGTAAGTTGTAATTAATACATTCTACAGTATTTTTTTAAATATTTTAAAATTTTCTAATTTATTGTAATTATTTTTGCAGGAGATGTTCCACAAGATGATGGAGGATCATCAGTCTCAGGCCCCTGAGGATCCTACTTCCGAATCAGAGGCCTCGGTGGCGCAGCAGATGTGGCTGAGTTGCGTCGGGGGCAAGAACAAGGGCCGGGTATTTGGTCTTGGTTCTGAGGCCCTGGCGCTCAGCCAGGCCGTTACCTCGCCATCGCCACCGCCACCGCCCGCGCCCGCGCTAGAGCCAGTGCCTCCGTCAAACATGGAGGGTCGGTTGGGTTGCCTCGAGGAAATGATGGCGGACCTGATGGGCATGGTCAAGGACATGCAGACCAGTCGCTCCGACACCGACCCGTCACGGCCTCCTAGAGACCCCACCCGTCCAGACATTGACGAGATGGATGAGGCCGATGGGGACGAAGAGTAAATTATGTATTTTTTTTCCTTTTGTAATCAAATCGGATAATATTCGTATTTAATATAATTTTTATTTCTAAATTATACATTTTTTCATATTTAAATATTAATTATACAATCAAAATATTATTATTAATTTAAATGATAAAAGCTATTAATATAAAAAAAAAATCATAAATTAGGAACGGTACTTTGGACGGTTCGTATTCGCAACGTACCGTTCCTATATTTGACTTTTTCAAGAGACTTACTGTTCCCAACGCCGATGACGAAATCATTCCAACTCTACACGTGAACCGTTCCTAAAAGACGGAACCCACCGTGCCTAATTGTATTCCAAAATCAATCCTTTCGTGGTTAGGCTTTCGTTCTAAAGACAATACCAAAAATCGATCCAAAACGTTATTCCAAAGTTTGAGTGCAAACACCGTTCCTAATCTTTACAATACACTGTTCCTATATGTATTCCAGACACCATGCTAAATTTTATCTACAACATTATCGGACTGTTCCAAACAAAGTTCTAAACACCGTTCCTAATTGCGCGATTTATTTTCGATGATACCGTTCCTAATGTTTATAAAGTGTTCCAAATGCAAAAAAATCAAAATTATACGTACAAAGGTAATTAGGATCGGTAGAACCATATAGTGCCAAACACCGTTCCTATTCCTAATAATTAGGATCGCCTCTTATTGCCACGGATAGCCTCCCGTTCCTCAACCGTTCCTAATTGCAGTCCAAAAGGTTCAAATGAATTATTTACCGTTCCAAATAATAAAAAAACCGTTCCTGTTACTGTCCCAATCACCGCTTTTTTTTGTAGTGAACAAAGGATGGAATATAAGAGGAGTATGACGTCAGCGGCGTGATTCCGTTCCTCAATAGTTCCAATGATCGTTCCTAATAGGAACGGGCATTGGAACGGGTAATACAAGAAAAATAACAATCTTCAACAATTTTGTGGTTTTTTTTTGGTTTCTTGAGAGAGATTTCTCAAACTCTGGCTGATTCTTTAGAATTTTTGAAGAGAATGGAAGTTGGATGGGGGAGTAAAAACTAGGGTTTACAGAGGTTAAGTTTCCCCTTTGACAGTTTTTTCTTTCTTTTCTTTTTTGCCTGTTGAAAGCCATCGCGTGCACAACACCTAACCCCATCTCCCTCTCAAATAACGACTGCGTCCAATTTAACAGAGGCGTGCATCGCACCTGATTTTCACCGTTAGCATTGATGGAAATTCCTCTTCGGTCCTCAAATTGGAAAAAAAAAATGAATATATGGGATGTAATGTGCGAAAGCTAGACAATGTGGGACTAAAACTGTAAATAGGTCCACTTATGGGTCCAAAAATGTAATTTACCCGGAAAAAACTAGTTGGGGTTCGGGTGTTAAATGGGTTGTGGTGTGTGGCTACGCCTCGTGTGCCAATAGAGACTTTGCAAGAGGTATTGGCAATTCGTTACTTAAGATACAACGATTAACAATTTCAAAGTAGTAACACTATAAATTTTGAGAACCGACGAACCAAAAGGATATTGTTGACTCTCAAGTAAGATCACTAGAATGGTAGATATTGTTGGGAATGCTTTGAATAAACGAAATGCAAATGGAGGACCCCATCTATAGAGGTTGGAAATTAAGCTACTCTTGAATAGACATGTCTATTAGAAAGGATTATTGTAAAAGATTATGACTTTTCGTTCGAATGAACACGTTATTTCACACGAAGTACATATCATTTTATCAAAATGGACACATCATTTCAACCGAAAAGACATACCATCTTATCAGAATAGACACATCGTTTCAATTGATCAAAGGATACATCATGATCGACACCTTTTCCGGCCATTCGACATATGCTACATAGGCAACTTATAAGCCATCTGCAAATTACTATACAAGACATGAACAATATTAATCAAAATACGTTCACTTAGGGTTCATTTGGTTCAAATGAGAGGAAAGGGGAAGTGAAAGGGGGAGGGGAAAGAGAAAGGGAAAGGGGAGGGAAAGAATAATAGGTTTCCTTCAAGTTGTTTAGTATGATTGGAAGGGGAGTAAATCTCAAATACTTCCCCTTATTTGGTACAAGAAAAACAGATTGAGAAGAAAAGATTAATTTTATAATTTTACGGTTTAATCCTTTCTCTTCATTTTGTATTAGAAAATAAACAAGTTAATATTATACTAATATCAAAGATTTAAAAACCTCATTAATATAAAATATATATCAAACAAGAACAATAATATTTTTTATTAATAAAAATATTCATCAAAATGAATATTGTTCATTTATTTTAAACTATTCAGTTTAAATAAAATAAAAATTACTAGTTTTGGCGGTGGAAAGAGGGAACACGATTAGGGAAAGGATTATTCAATCAAGATTAATAGCAAATTAGTAATAAAAAATTCTGAAAAATCACAATGCAAAGTATGTTTACCGGATTGTTGACTTCGACGTAGTAGTTTTTTCAATGATTTGGTTATCTTTCTTCTGGTGATTATGTACGGTATTATCAGCGAGAAAGAGAAAAAATTAGAGGAATATATATATATATATATGGACAATAGAGTAAATAAAAATAAAATATGTATTTTTTTGCCCTTTTGACCTTATACTTCCACTTTTCCGCCTAATTTCGGACGGAACTGAAATAGATTTTCGGAGGGGTTCCATATACATCCAGTTTTACTTCCCCTCTATCTCTTCCCCCAAACCAAACACTAAACTTTTTCTTATATATCGCCTTTTACTTCCACTTCTCCTGTACTTCCACTTTCCCCCAACCAAACATACTCTTAGAGTCCTATTTAGGTCTGGCAAAATCATAATCAATTAAGTGTAGGTCTGGCCAAATCATAATCAATCAATTGTAGAGGAATCTCGAACAAATTAAAGCACCTTTTTTTCTTAATTTTCTCTATAAATTAGAGCTACATTTCCTTGAGAAAAATCACCCCATCTGAACAGCACATCAAACTTTCATCCTACTCTTTTCTTCTGGAGAATTAATCAAACATTTGCTGAATTATGTTGCTGACTGTGAGCCCATCTTCAGTTAGCCCTCCATCAGTCAACTTGTTCTTGTGGAGAAGGCAACACACCAACGCTTCCTTCTTACCTTATAATGACAGAAACATTTGGCTGAAAACATTAAATTGTTCATCCAGACATAGTCGCTGGAACTTATATCCTTATTCCAATCACTGTAATAATCCCAATAATATCGAGGTCGACGTTAATGCAACCACCACCAATGTGGTAGAGTCACCAAAGACTGATGACTCTGTCGGCATAGGAATTCTTAATTTCTTTCAGGGAAAGAACATTTTCATTACTGGTGCTACTGGATTTCTTGGAAAAGGTATATAATTCTACGTACCATGATTTATGTATGCATGTAATTTTAGACATGTATGTACATGTGTTCTATATACAAGCTTAAATGCATTTTTCATCCTATATCTCTTGCATTTTGACGTTTTAGCCCTTTATCTTTGTAGGTTAGCAAATGGATCCTATAACTTTTTAATTTTTGGCGATTTTGGTTCTTAAATCACGGGAGTTTGCAAATGTTACCGGGATTTTTTTTTTTAATTTGGGGCTTTCGTTCCCATTGATCAAATTACTGCCAGCATGGAACCAAATTTTGGTCATATATCTTTTATATTTTAGTGTTTTAGTCTTTTATCTTTCCAGTGTAGCAAATAGGTCCTGTAACTTATAATTTTTCGTGATTTTGGTCCATGAAATTGACCAATAGGAACAAAAGCCCCGAATTAAAAAAAAAAAAAATTCCGGCAATATTTGCAAACTCCAGCGACTGAAGGACAAAAATCGCAAAAAATTAAAAAATTATAAGACATATTTACAACCCTGCAAAGATAAAGAACTAAAATACCAAAATACAAAAAGTACAGGACGAAAATTACATTTAATCCTCTATATACATGTATATTTATGTGTTGATGTGATGATATCGTTATCGACACCTAAATTTTGTTAAATGATTAAATGTCCTTTTGCATAGTCGAATTCAAAAAATTCGTAGTATAGATTTAATAAGATGATGTATATGTACATAGCAAAACCTACATATGAAAACTACAGATTATTAATTAGGCACTTTATATACATACAAACCAGAGTAGGAAGGTGTGCCTATCAATATTTATGGGGAAAATTATTCCGGAAGTGTACCAAATTAGATTTAGTTTTATAATTATGCCTTTAATTTATTTAGCCCAGTGAGTTACAAAATTGAGGAGATTTTGTCTGATTAAGGATTTTTAATTAATTTATGGCATTTTCGTCGGAATTTGCCATGTGTTCACCAAAATTTTCAACTGAGCGAAAAAATTGATGATGTGGTGGTGATGTGGCACTCACTGAGTGATTAAAAAAAAAATTGTTTCTCATGGCATTTGAACCCAAGTCTCTTAAGACCTCAAGTGCTCATTTTTCCACTTGAGCTACACCAAATATAAACAATTTTTGCTCAACCATCTTCTATAACTAATACATAAAATTGATATTAATATTACTAAAAATTGTAGAAAAAGTTAAACCTAAAAATATCGATATTTAATGATATAGTTTATTTTGTTATTCAAGAAGAATGTATATAATTAGTATTGATATTCAGTTTAAATATATTTTTGGTCCTGTAATTTTGACACTTTGACATTTTTATCCTTTATCTTTCTAGGATTGCAAAATAGTCCTGTAACTTATTGATATTTCGCGATTTTGGTCCTTTCGGTGCTGGATTTTGCAAAAGTTGCCGGAATAAATCATGTGTCTCTCGCGATTTTGGCATTTTTATCTTTTATCTCTTTAGGGGTTGCAAAAGAGTCCAGTAACTTTTTGATATTTTGCAATTTTGGTCCTTCTGGTACCGAATTTTGCAAAAGTTGTCGGGATAAATCATGTGTCATGTTAATTTATTTTTAAATTTTTAATCAATGTTGGCAAAAGTGAATCAATCAGAACAAAAGCCCCAATTTAAACGAACCACATGAGGCGCACATGATTTATTCCAATGGCTATTGCAAAATCCAGCACCTGAAGGACCAAAATTGCGAAAATGTCAAAAAGTTACAAGACTATTTTACAATCCTAAAAAGATAAAGGATAAAAATATCAAAATATCATAATTACCGGACCAAAAGTATATTTAAGCCTGATATTTATCTTAACAATGGAGAGCTAACAATATATATATATATATATTTAACAAATATATTAATTTTCATATGTTAATTTGTATAATTTCACATAATTATTCTTATTATTAAAATTTATTGTTATATATTATATGTTTTGAAAGATATATAAATTTTATATTAAATTGAATCTCATGAGGAACAAAACCTTTTAATCACTCATGTGTGTGTCACATCACCACCACATCTTCAATTCCTTGTTTGAAATCCAGTGAACACGTGGTAAATTCCGGCAAAAAATACCAAAAAATTATTAAAAAATCCAAAATTGGACTAAATGTCAGCAAGTTGTAACTTAATGGACTAAATAAATAAAGAGCATAGTTACAGGACTAAATCTAATATTAGATAAATTTACCGTACGAAAAAAATAATTTTTTCCATATTTATATGTAAAAAATATTATTGCATCAAATTAAATTATTATACATATTTTAAAATGAAAAGATCATTTTTATGATTATTTTAATATTATTTATAACTTTTTAAAATCAAAATACATGATTTTATTTCTAGCTAACTATTAAGTAATAGTTTTCTTTCAAAACCCTAACGACAAAGGTGTGATGATGTAAACGAACTATTTTTGAAAGAAGTGTGTGTAATTTCTAAAGTTCTTTTAAAGGAAAATATAGTTTTATAGCGTCTAAATATAATTAACCCTCAATTTACAAACATATGTCATCAAAAAATAAGTCCCGAATATGTGATGAATCTGCAGTTGTCGCAAAATAGTTATTGTAAATTTGTCCCAAAATTCGTTACACTTTTGGTGACGAATTTGAGATGGATTTGAGATGTCGCAAGATAATCGTCACAAAATTGTCCAAAGCATTACACAAATATTGTGACGAACTTGAGATGAACACTTATATGTCACAAAATTCGTCCCACAATATTTGATTTCAAAATTTATACAATTCTTTGTCGCAAAATGTCTTCACAAAATAAGTTTTTGGTTTCGTCACACAAATTGATTTTGTGATGATGTTTTTGAGTCCGTCACAAAAGTTGCGATGGGCGCACTTTTTGTCACAACAATTTTGAGACTGGGCTTACTGGACGAATTTACAGTCATCACTTTATTTTGTTGGGACGGATTTTGAACAGACAATTCTTTTGTGGTGCATGGCAAGACAAGGCTTATATAAATTAAGTGGAAGTCCTCTATTTTTGAGTTTGATTTTTCATTTCATGTTGTGGTCTATACATTATTTGGACTTAACACAAATGATCTAAATTCTCATTTCTCTGCAGCCCTTGTTGAAAAGTTACTAAGGTCAACTGAAGTGGATAAAATTTATGTATTAATCAAGGCAGAAGACAAAGCAAGAGCATTTGATAGATTGAAGAGTGAAGTAATTAGTTTCTTCTAATCACCTTGTTTTCTTTTTAATTCTTTTGATTAACCTTGATTATAATTTGTATTAATTTGTGGAATTAACTACGAATACTTAATTTCGTCTTTAGATCATAAACTCAGAGTTATTCAAATGTCTGCAAGAAGAGCATGGGACATCTTACGAAGCATTCGTAAGAGAGAAATTGATACCTGTTGTTGGGAACATTTCCGAACCAAAACTTGGTATGGACTTTGATTCCACAAATACTATAATGAATGAGGTAGACGTGATAATACAATCTGCAGCAAACACATCTTTTGATGATAGGTCATTCATTGTATATATAGTTTGTACTTTCTCTTTTTGTTTGTTTATCTATTTATCGATTCTCATTTTTTTTTCGGGGGTAGTGGAGGTATTTTGGGTTCTCATGTATACACATGTTTTTCCATGCATGTTAATTATAGGTATGACTTGATGCTCCAAGCAAATGTGAATGGTCCTCAACGACTAATGAGATTCGCCAAGAGATGCACGAACCTTAGTCTTTTCGTCCATATTTCAACTGGTATGTTGAAAACAATAAAACCCTAAGGCCTCGTTTACTTTGTGTGATGGGATTATAATAATATAGATTAATAAATGATAAAATTTAGGATATGTAGTGATAGGATTACGTAATATTTTGTTTATTTTATCGGATGAAGTATTGAATTAATGTGAGATAATTTTGCCGTTAATTTGGAAAAATATTATGAAACATTAAAATTATCCCTTAATAAGACACTACAAGAAAATAACTTAATAGTAACGAAAAAATTTGTTGCTGAAATCAGCGTCAAGCTAATAAGGAAGTAAAATTCCCATTGCTAATCCACAATACTTAATATATATTTTGAATAATTCGTTGCTAAACTTGTTAGCAAGTAAATTTTCGTTGCTAAGTTCATTAGCAAGTAAATTTCTTATATTAAATAATTCATTAGCAATGAAAATTTTAGTTGCTAATTAACTCGACACTGATTTTTTCGTTGCTATTGGGCTTTTTTCTTGTAGTGAGACACAATAATGGTCATTGTAAAAAAATGCTTTTATATTTTTCTTTTTCAATTAGTAATTTTAGATTTCTTCAAAACACCCAAAAAAAACATAAATAAGATTCAGCACAAATTAGGCCTTCAAAAAATTATCTTTGGTTGGTGGACTTTGTAGGATAAATAATCCCACCTTATTTGGTGGAATTACTATCAATCATTTATCCTTCTCAAAGCCGGACTTGGCCTCGTTATCCCGGGCTGACCTTTTAGAAAGTAAACAAGTTATTAAGTTGGATTGAGTTGAATATCCTGCCCAATCTAACTAAGTAAATATGTCCTAATTGTGAATACAATTGAAGCCGAACGATAGTATATTTTCATATATATATATATATGTATATATATGTTTACATATTTGACATTGATAAATGATAGTAAATTGATTTAATTGTTTATATTGAAGCATATGTAAATGGAGAAAGAGAAGGAGTAAACTTTGAAAATCCAATGAAGATGGGAGAGAATAGAAGAAAAGTTATTTCATCCTCATTTCCTCAGCTAGACATAGCCAATGAGATGAACCTTGCACTCAAATCCATTAGCAGAGCTTCTACTGAATTTGAGACCACAAGATATTTGAAGAAACTTGGTATAGAGAGGTATGCTTAATTTCTTTTCAGGGAATTTTTTTTCTTTTATATTAACTTGGCTCTCGTTCAATTTTAGTACACTAATTTTAGTAATTATCACATTTTATACATAATGTTGCAATTTTACTTCAATTAAGTCCAATTGATCGGAATTTGCTTACGTGTCCGGCGAAATTAACCACGTCAGCACATGACGTGGCGGGATGACTTGGATGTATTTTCTTCCATATGGATGAATTTTAATACACTAACTTTAGCATGGTTTAATTTTAGTCGAATAACTTTAAATGAGGTGAAATTTAAGTCCCCTGACATTGTGTCTAGGGGGTGTCACTGCCCAATTATTTTTATATTCTAAAAAAAAATTAAATATAAGTGTACCACTGAAAACAGTACACTTATATATTTATGACTGGTCGCTAGCTAGTTGCGAGCTGCACTCACGACCAGCCCTCAATTTTTTTAAAATTTGTTAATTCTTTATAATTATTACTTAAAGTTAAAATAATAATTATTAATACTTAATTAGATATAATGAATTAATAATAATTTGATAGTTGTTAATATAGCTATTAAATTAATTAATTAGAGAATAATAAATTTAATAATATAGTTGTTAATATTAATTAATTTGATATATATATTAATTATTAAAAAAATTAATAATATAGTTGTTAATCATAATTTAAAAATAGATAATTATATATTTTATAATTATTGATAATTTGATATATATTTGTTAATTGTTTATAATTATTAATAGAGTTGATATTATTATAGCCGAGATCATTTTCTTTTCACACTTATCAGTTCAGTTGGATTATCTATTTTTTAAACTATGATTAATAACTATATTATCGAATTTTTAAAAATTAATCTATATCAAATTAATTAATACTAACAAGTATTTTATCAAACTAATTAAAATTTTGTTAATATTATTACATTCTTTATGAAAAAAATAAAAATATTATATTATTATTATAATTATAGTAATGATCACAATTCCTATACGTATGGTGTTGGCATTGTTGTCGATTAAGTATCAATAGTTATTATTTTAACTTTAACTAATAATTATAAATAATTAGCAAATAAAAAAAATTAAAATTTGAGGGCTAGTCACGAACGCCAGCCCAAAAGAATGTTGGCTGCGAGTTGGGCAACTGTTAAAAAAATTTAAAAATTTGATGGGTCACTAGTTCAACTAGAGACCAATCATAAAAATATAAGTGTAACGTTTTCAGTGGAACACTTATATTTAAGGGTTAATTACACTGACCTCCCCTACTACTATGGGAATTTACAAATTCTCCCCTCTTACTATGAAAATTACATAAACTTCCCTTCCAAATATATCCACCTTTCAAATTGCCCCTTCCATTAGTCAAAATGGATTCCGTTGATGTCATAAAAAAAAATTGGTCTAAACTTCCTATAATACTCTCAACCTAAATAACTCTATTTTCTATGACTTAAATACCCTTAAAGGATAATTTGTCATTTTTAAAATTAATAAGGGTGTATACTCGTAACTTTTAGTATATTATTTTATAATATTTTTTTAATCAAATATTGTGTATGTGTAGGTTGTGACATTAATTCCTAACAATCATCAAAGCTTGCAAATTTTGTTAAAATTATATTATTTTATAGCAAGTAATAAAATAGAGTTTATATTACTCAAATGTTACAAATATTGAGGCAAATTCCATTAGTTTAGTCAATTTTACTATGCTGAATTAAAATTTAAACAAGTAAATTTTAGTGTATTTTTATTCTTAAACTTCTATACGTTACAATTCCTAAAAAAATAAAGACATAAGTATATTTTTAAATTATTCAAAAAAAAAACTTTTTTCCTTCTTTTAATTTCAAATAAAGAAATAAGAAAATGCTTCTATTATTAATTTTATTGAATTATTTTTAGTTTTATAAATGTGGGCAAAATGGTCATTTAAGCACCTATTATTAAATTTGACTAACACATGTTAGCTAGAGGGGGCAATTTGTAATTTTCAAACTAACAGGGGGGAATTTGTATATTCCCATAGTAGCAGGGGAGGTGAGTGTAATTAACCCTATATTTAATTTTTTTTATAATATAAATATAAATGGGCCTCATGACAAGGATGCAAGAATTGATCCTATCGCTGCTGCAAGCAGCCAGGTTCAGCCATATAAATGGTCAAAGTTAGTGGACTTAAATTTCACCTCATTCAAAGTTATTGGACTAAAATTAAATCATTCTAAATTTAGTGTACTAAAATTCATCCTTATGGAAGAATATACATCCAAGTCATCCCGCCATGTCAGCTGCCTGCCATGTCATGTGCTGACGTGGTTTATTTCACCGGACACGTAAGCAAAAATTGGCCACGTCAGCAAATTTTGGTCAATTGGCCGAAAAATTGGAAAAAAACCCCTCAATTGGACTTAATTGAAGCAAAATTACAACATAATGTATAAAATGTGATAATTGAACGAGAGCCAAGTTAGTGTACTAAAAAAAGTTTTTTTCCTTTCTTTTCATATTCTTATTATTTATCGGTAATTTTGCTTTTTCGTGTAATATTTAAGTACTACATGATAAACTCTGTGTTTCCCCCTAGTTTTATATAATAAATGTATAAGAATATTGAAACGCTTTTTTGCTACATATATATATATTAGATATAATGGTGCAGAAATGAATATGTTTAGATGGTTTCGAAAACTTTTGACAAGCATTATATAGCAAATATACATTGTCGATATATTTTAGCTTTGCTTAGAAAATAATAAATAATAATTGTAAATTATACTAACTTTCACCGTTTTATTTTTAAATGAACTTACCAACTATGTCATTATATCAATCACTAATTGAACATATATGGGTGTGTATTTGTGATTTCACGTACAGAGCAAGATTTTATGGATGGAACGATACATATCAACTAACGAAAGCCATGGGTGAGATGGTTGTTAATGAATGCAAGGGAGATATACCTGTGCTTATCATCAGGCCATCCGTAATTGAAAGTAGTTATGAAGAACCTTTTCCTGGATGGATACAAGGATACAAGTAATATCAACATTCATTTCACTAACTATTCCAGCTTTCTTATAGCATTCCTACATCTGCTAATTTATGTCTATTGTTCTATACATGCATTTGATGTAGAGTGATTGATCCACTTATTATTTCCTATGGAAAAGGGCAACTTCCAGCCTTTTTGGGTGACCCAAAAGTAAAAATAGATATTGTAAGTATCAATTAAAAATTTCCCTAGCTTCTACATATATATATATATATGTTTATATATTAAAAGAATCTTTAATGTTTTTTTTCATATTTTTTGTAGACATGCAATAAAATTAATATATAATCGATGATTAATAGATTCCAGTGGATATGGTTGTGAATATAATAATTGCGGCTACTGCTAAGCACGGAATTCTTCACGGGCCAGGATTGGATGTCTACCACGTTGCATCTGCTATTGTGAATCCTTTGCGATATTATGATGTTTTTGAATTAAGTTATGAATATTTCAATTCAAGCCCTTTGCTTGAATCATCATCCAACGGCAATAATGTTAAGAAAATAAAGTTTTTTGACAATATCAATGACTTATTCAAGCATACACGAGATGAAATATGCCAACGTGATGGCTTGGAATTGGATGTAATTGGCATAAATGAAAACAAGATCCTTCAAAAGCTACAGAGGAAATGCAATGCAAAGATCCTACATGCTATCCAACTGTGTAGGATTTATGAGTTCTCGGGCTTCTACAGAGGGAGGTATGAATACACTACGTAATTATCTTAAACTAATATTTTAATTTTATCTTATACGGAAAAATACAAATTTAGTCCACTAATATAAGGGTGGTGGCACTTTTAGTCTAGGGCTATTCTAAAATAGCATTTCAGGACACTAATTTTTAAAAAGTTACAATTGACATCCAAAGTGCCCTAATTTCATCGGAATCTATCGCGCACGATGCATGTGACCCACCAAAATTGAGGGTTTCTTGCGTCTCCGGCCAAATTAGCCTACGTGGCCTGTTAAATATAGTGGATGTTGATGTGGACACGTTAGACTTGCCACATACATAAGGCTGCCAAGTCACCTTGTCAAAAAATTAAACACATCAAACTTGCCACATCAGCATCCATTGTATTTCATAGGCCATGTAGACTAATTTGGCCAGAGATATAAAAAACCACCAATTTTCGGGGGTCACGTGCATTGGGGGTGACAAATTCTGGCAAAATTAGGGCACTTTGGACGCCAATTGCAATTTTTTAAAAGTTAGTGTCCTGAAATACAATTTTGGAATAAGCCTGAACCAAAAGTGCCACCACCCGTATGTTAGTGGACCAAACTTGCATTTTTCTCTATCTTATATATGATCTTAATGTAAATGAGGAAAATATAAATCGTTTATCTAGATATCTATTTCATGAAAAGCAGTTATATGTCTATCCACATTTCCTCATATATATATATAAGCATGTGCATAAATACACAAGACGTTCGAAATTTTGCAACATTTTTTTTGCTAACATATTGAAATAATATTTTACTATGACTTTATAATTTATTCACATAAAGGTTACTAAACTATTGTTTTTCTTTCGAATCAAATGTGTGATACAAGTATTATATGTATAAGATACTTCCATCAAGCAATTAATCATGACCATTTACTTAGGCATATAATGCATGTATTGATATGTTAATGTGCTTACTTGTCATATTAACCGATTAAATGCATTTTTGGTCCCGTAATTTAAGTTATTTGGAGTTTTCATCCATTAACTTTCTAGGGTAGCCTTTTGGTTCTGCATCTTTTTAATTTTTGGGATTTCAGTCCTTTTGTTCGCTAGAGTTCACCTCCACAGGCGAAAAGGGTTATCTCGAGCAAAAAAGAGTCTGAGATCGAAAAAATTAGAAAGATGTAGGAAGAAAATGCTACTCTAAAAAGTTAATGAACAAAAATGTTGGCAGAAATAGACCAATAGGAACAAAAGCCTAAATTTTAAAATGTCGTGTGAAAGGCACATGTATTTTTACGGTGAGAAAGATGAACTTCGGCGAAAAAATGACTAAAATCATGAAAATTAAAAAAGATATAGGACCAAAATGCTATCCTAAAAACTTAAAGGACGAAAACGTCAAATGACCTAAATTACGGGACTAAAAATGCATTTAAATCCATATTCATTATTCCAAGCTCATTCGTTCCATTTTAAATCCATGCATCTTAGGTTATATTGAGAAAAAATATAATTTTGGTTCCATAACTACAGGGCTGGTAATTTTAGTCTTGTTGATATTTAATATGATAATTAAGCCACGCAATTCTAGAAAATTTGCACATTAAGGCTAGATTCTGCCGTAAATTGCATCTTTGCCAGAATGTTGGGCTCACATGAGAGGCACATGCCGCATTCCAATCAGATTTTCAGTTTTTTGGTGGACTTTGTCCGTAATGTGCCAAGCTTTTAAAATTGTAAGACGGGGCACATGCCGCATTCCAATCAGATGTTCAGTTTTTGGGTGGACTTTGTCCTTAACGTGTCAAGTTTGTAAAAATTGTAGGACTTAATTGCTAAATCGAATTGTAATTTGACTAAAATTGTCATCCCCTATACGCCCTAACAATTTTCTTAATAGTTCGTCCAAAATTTTCTTTTCCTTTTTCATTTTTGAAAAATGTTTCATACATAGAAATATCTTAGTGTCATTTGTAGGAAAATTTGCAATTTTAGCCGTGGAAATAGAAGGATGGAAATTTTTACTCTTATATACTGAAATTCAATTCGGCCATTATAAAGTCCTAGAATTTGATATAATTAACTGGTATATTAAGGACAATATTTGCTGGAATTACAAATATGGTGGGAATTTTGGAGTCGTGTGAGGTGCACATGCCAAATTCTGGCAAGATTTGCAATTTCTTGCAGATTTTGTTCTTAATATGCGATTTTTTTTTTTTAAAATAAAAAACTGCATGAGATAGCCAAATTTAGTTCCCATATGATTAGAATTGCCACCTGCTGTAATTACGGGATCGATATTACAATTTTCCCATAATATTTATTGATTAATGACAACCCTTGTCAATTTCTATTACATGGATGATATGACTTTATTATGGCTAGGTTCAGAAATCATATGATGAACTTGAGTATCAAACAATTCTTTTGATATAAGATTTATAGTCCTTGACTTTATTTATTATTTAGTCCATGATTTACCTTTATAATATTAGAATTTTTATTTCGTTTACCCTTGTTCAACATCACATAGAGTGTAATGTAACCTTACAAGCTTTAACAATTTAGGTTCCATCTATAGTTAGACTTCTTATAGTGTTAATTGGCTTCTGATTATAATTTCAATTTATTTTTGACAATGTTTTAGATTTTAGAGATATATATACATCAAGTGCTTTATTATTTGTAATTATAATTGTCATGATAAAGGTTTCATTTTTCATGTTAAGCATTATTTCACTATGTATATATAATTTCGCTATTAATTTTAAGCTAATTAAATATAGATGTTAACTCTCTATAGTTTGATTGTAGAATAAGTTAAAGAAAAAAACTTTTTGTATGTTACTAAATAATATTCGCACATTGGTTGGATATGTAGTTTCTTGTACCAATTTACTAGAATCAAACAAAAAATTGGAATCAATTTACAATCTTGTGCTTACAGGTTTGACATTTCCAATACTCAAAAGTTACTATCAGAAATGTCCGAAGAGGAGCAAAGTTGCTTTGGAGTTGATGCAGGAATCATAGATTGGAGAAAGTACTTTTGTGAAATTCACATCAAGGGGTTGAGAAAGCATGTGCTTAATTTGTAACTCATGCTACTTTTTGCAAAATTTACTAGAAGTTAACTAAAATTCCTATACAATTGTTGTTTAAACATTTTCAAATAAGAATCGACTTAATTATTTCAGTGGAAAATGTATAAAGTAGAGTGGCAAATCTACTAATTGGGATTAATACCACCTACTTCACCTCGGACGGGAAATGGCATTTTTGGTCCCCATAAATTAGGTCCGTTTTACTTTTGGTTCGATTTGTTATGGGATTATCACTTTTACTCCCATAACTTACAAAAATTTGCATTTTTGATGCTCATCCACTTTTTCATCTATAATTTAACGGTATAGGCCACATGCGCAGCACATGGCCGTTAAGTATTTTTTGCTGGAGAGAAAATTAGTGTGTTTTCAAGCTTGACAAGACATTGACGTGGGGGGGGGGGGGGATATATATAACTACCTAACTACCTTTGAGGAAAAATAAATAAATCATGAAGAAAAGTAGGGAAAGAAAGAGGGATTTCTTTTTTCTCTCACAAAAATTGAATTTATGGGAAGGGTTGTATTCAACTTTTGTGAGAGACGAAACGAATCCCCCTTTTTTTTTATCCTAATTTCCTATAAGATTTTTTTGTCGCTCAACATAGTTATATTTCCCCTCAAAATGTTTCCAAGATGGTGAACATGCCAATTTTCTGTCTAGCCAAAAAAACATAGCGACTATATGCTGGTCACGTGGCCTACGCCGTCAAAAAACAAATCGAAAAGCGGATGAGGATCAAAAATGCGAATTTTTATAAGTTAAGGAACTAAAAATGTCAATCCCATAACAAATGAAACCATAAGTGAAAATGACCTAACTTATGTGATCAAAAATGCTATTTCCCCTGTGACTTTTCTATGTAATGCCAAGAGGGTATTTATTTTCTGACCATGCTAGTGTTGCTGATTAGGATATTAATACCACCTAAATCTTTTTATAATAAAAAGAAAAGGCGGATCATTACATAACAAACATGATATTTTGTCATGAATAATTATTAAAATAAAAAGTAGAAAATTACGGTGAATAGTAATTAATCACAATTTCAATGGCCATTCGTCGATGTTGCTTCAACAAGCTATGTATATTAAAACATTAGTCATAACAAAAGATTATGAGAAATGTTTTTGGACATAACTAAGAACCCTCGCAAATACTTTGACCATAACTACAATTATGGTAAAACTTAACTAATAATGATCACATCTTAATAGTACAAAAAAATAGGCTTATAGCAATGGACATTTTGCAACAGATTTTGATTTTTTTACATTATCATTGCAACTTCCGTTGCAAAATAACGATGTCATTTGCAATGGACTAACCGTTGCAATATTCTGTTGCAAAGTTTGGTTAACTTTAAAATGCCCCACATTCAACATAAGTCATTGCAAAGGTCATGGCAAAATATTGCAACCACAAATTCCGTTGCAAACTTTCAATGATTTTTGCAATGAAAATCTTTCGTTGCATACATTGCAATAAAGATTCTAGTTACATCCGTTGCAAAAAAATTGCAACGCATTTTGCAACGAAAACATGTCGTTGCAAACTGCATTTCATGATTTGCAACAGATTTAGCGACAGATATATTTTCGTTGCGAAACTTGCCGATAATTTGGCAACAGTATTGCAACGACCTATGAAGTCATTGCCATCCGTTTGCGACAGTTGTAATCAACTATTTTAAAATTCTTTATTTTTTGCAACGAATTTTGCAATGAAAATATCATTTTGTGGTAAAGTTCGTTGCAAGGTGCAGTCTATGTCTTTCTCCTTTTCCCGTTACCCCCTCTAGGGTTTCACGCGACGATGCCAATGGCGGTTAATCGCTGGGTAACAACGACGAGGGTCAAGATGACGAGGGGGCTGCTGCTACTAAATTCCACTTCTCAGATTTCGAAACACTTACGGAAAGGGTCATGGGCGCGGACAAATGTTACCTAAAAATTCACTAGAGAGAAAAGTATGGATACAATGCCGCAGGGACCAATTCCTCGATGATTGGGGCCACCATAGAGGCAGTTTCCTCCCCGATCAGAACGACGGATTGTGGACTTGAGTCCTCTACTCCTCTGTCAATCCCTCCGAGCACTAGGGTTCCATCGGAATAGAGGCAAATGCTATATCTCTACCTGCATTGAACATGGAGCAACTGCATAGCGTGGAGCAAGAGTGCATTCGCCCTACGAACGACTCAGATTTGTATATTGGTACCTTAAAACTCAAACCCCTCATGCACCCCATGCAGATCACATCGTGGTGGATTTTTCAAACTCAACACGGAAAACCCTACGATTTATTCCCCCACAGTGGCAACAGGGCAAGATTGTGGTTAAATCGACGCTACAAATGGTGGAAGACAAGGCTCGCCGATGGAGGAACATAGTGGTGGGATACTTCTAGGGATAGAAACCCTATTTTCCGCAACTGAGTGCGTACGCCAAGTCGGTTTGGTATGGTCTCCAGGAAGTGGTTGCTTCTAACAGTAGGTTATTTTTCTTTTGTTTCTCTACAATGGTTGTTATGGAGGAAGCTATTGAAGGGGGTTTGTGGCTATTCCAGGGGCAGTTGATAATCCTGCAGATGTGGAAACTCAAAATGATGTTGCAAAAGCATGGGCACACTTTCCGTACTAGTCTGGATCAGACTTCGAAATTTGCCGATTGAGTATTTGACTGATGAGAGCTTGAGCTTTGTAGCAGTGGAATAGGCAAACCCTTCTACCAAGACTCAGTAACGTGTGCATGTTCCCAAATTGACTACACTAGGGTTTGTGTACTTATCGATCTCCAGTACAAGTTTCCGGAGCACGTGCTATTGGTACTTCCAGCGGCGGATGGAAGCCAGAGTGGTACGTGCAAGGTTTCAATAGAGTATGAATGGTGACCTACTCAGTACAACAAATGTCAAGCCTTCGACCATACAACAACATAATGCCCGAAGGACGAGACCTGGCGACCGAAACATCGTGTTCAAATATGTGGCTAAACCCCAACAGAATCAACCGCCTATGGATGGAACATGCGGCGGGGACTCTGGATAGGGGCGACCGGCGACCGGAGGGTGTAAATAAGGGTAAAGAAATTTGGTCTTTAATTTGTTTGATGTATTACAAGGGATGGACAACGAGAAGCACATGCGGGGTCCTAACACAAGCAGCCCCTCCGTGGGTGTTAATAATTAAACTCACATCATGAAACGTCTGTGGTATTAACAAACGAGACCATCAAAACGTTGTCTCGGCGCTTATACGTGAATGTGATATACAGATTATGGAAATTGTCAAAACGAGGGTTCAAGTGAATGATGTAACTAGAATTTAGATGGCTATTAAGAAGGATTGGTGCTGGTACGCAGATTATACGAGGGGTCCAGGCAAGAGGATTTGGGTTGGTTGGGACCAAGCTAATCTACATTTAAATGTCCTGCAAGTGTCCGAACAATTGGTGCACACTAGGCTATGGATTTTAGCCTCCCAGGTATGTATCTTTCCCACGTTTGTTTATGGTTCTAATGGCATGGGTGCGAGATAGGAATTGTGGAATCTCATGACTTATATGGCTCCATTACTGGCGAGGGAAAATTTGATACTAGCAGGAGAGTTTAATGTCATACTAGATCACAGTGAGATTCGAGGTGCGGTAGAGGAGGATTCATCTCCCATGGAAGAATTCCGGGAAAGCTTAAATATGGCGCAATTGCACTCTACCGACCACCGGCCTTCTCTTCGCTTGGCACAATCATAGTTTTGATGCACAGAGTCTTTGGAAGCGATTTTTGCCAATTAGCTGAGTGGATATCATAGCTCCACACCTAGAACATTGGATCACTCTTCTCTAATTCTCTAAAAATTCCCAGAATTATACAGAAAAATCAAATTTTCCGAAAATGCACAAAAACAACCCAAAATCGGAAAATAGTCCAGCACTGCCGGCCAGGCGCGCAGCCTGCACCGAACGCGCGCCTGCGCATGCACGGGCCCTTGCCCGCCCGCGCAGGTGCTGTCCTCGCACAACTGCTGTGCAGTAGCGCGCACGCAGGTGCAGTTCACACGCCTACGCGCACGGGCCCTCACTTGCGCGCGCAGGCGCGCGCCTGTTGCCTGCGGTACGGCCTCCCTGTCGACCGCCACCGTTTTTCATGTTTAAATGTTTTCTTGCAATCTAATTTTCTGAAATACAAAAACCATCAATTAAAGAATATGTCCATATATTCAAGAATCCAAAAATCCAACATTTGTGCAATATTAATACATGTCAAGATTTACTCATGCTCATGCCATAAAATAACCATGATGTCCAACATCATAAAACGCAGAAATTATTGCGAAATTTTACTTTTAAATCTTGATCATTGGTGCGACAATTGCAAGAATTAAATCTTGTTAGGAAAACCCTTTCCTCATCAACAAACCAATATTTATTTTAGAAAATTCCAAATCTAAAAAAAAAATATTCCAAGTCAACGGGTTCAAAATATCATAAAAATAATTTAAAAAAAAAAACAGTTTTGAAAAATGAGCCAAAAACAGGAGAGAAATGGAAAACGGCACAGCCGGCCGGCCAGGCGCCCGCGCGCGCAAGCGCCCTTGCCTGCGCTCACGGTGCGTGCGTCAAGCGCAGACGGCCGCGCCTGCGCCTAGCGCACCGCCCATGGCTGTGCCCACGGCCGCGCACCCACTGCCTGCGAACAGTGGGCGCGCTAGCCGGGCGCACGCAGGCCCCTGCCTGCACGCGCGGCCAGCGTGCTGCTGCTGCTGGTTCGCCGTTTTTCACTCTTTTTCGACTTTTCATGCCATTTCTGAACCACAAGATAAATTCAACCCAAGAACATGTATTTACACATTCAAGAAAACCAAGATCCAAAATCCCTTGCAAAATTAAACGCCAATCAAGATCTACGCTAAACATGCTTCAAACGTAAATTAAAACACGTTGATCATGCTTAAATGCACATAGCACATAGAATTCTAGGTCTATACACAAAACGGGGCTCTGATACCACTGAAACGTTATGTGGATCGGCCCGGGAGATGAACGCGAATAGCGGAAGCGCGAAAGATAGCATAATAAAATTGTAAAGCATAATTAAATGGAATTTAAAGCATGCATAACATACATAATCGGATCAAGGGTGTGCCCTTGATTCTCCTGGGTGTTTGGTGTATATCATGTTCAATAAAACACAATATGGAGGCCATAGAATTTGAACCGAAAATCATTATTAAAGAACCTACCTGGTTGTAGCTTTGTCTTCGTTCGGCTACATGCATTGTTCCCCATTTTGTACCAAGATCTCAAGAAAGAGACCCTCTAAATCATCTCACTCGCTACACCGGAAGCAAAGAACCCTTGTGCTAGCAAAAACTTATTTGGGGAGAAGAGACATCGATACACGCTATCAATTAACGCAATCGACGTCTCTTATGTTCTAGCTTGAATAAATAGAGAAGAACCAAGTAGAAATCTTGGAGAGTGTGAGAGAGGGTGGACGACAACTTTTGAGAGAGATTGTAAGATGAGAGTTGTAGAGATTAGTAGGTGTATGTGTGTGTTTTTTTGAGTATTTATAGAAAATAAATTTTGCTATTCCTACTCAACCTAATCTAAAGAGGCACACTTGACTAGGATTTGACTAGGTCAAAATCCTAGTCAAACTAGGCTTTGATTAAGTGAAATTAATCATGGCCCTTCATCTAATCAATCTCTAGATCAAATCTTGTCCATCTATTTTGATGGGCTTTATGGAATGGGCCTATTTAATTATAAATTAAATAGTCCCATAGGCTTTATGGAATGGGCCTATTTAATTATAAATTAAATAGTCCAATGGACTTTATATTAAATCCTATTTAATATATCAAGCCCATTAATTAATTAATAGAATGGACTTTATTTAATTCTAAATTAAATAGTCCTATGGACTTTATATTAAATCCTTTTTAATATAGCAAGCCCATTAATTAATTAACCCTTTTATTCTAATTAAAAGGGAAGCCCATGCTTTATAAAATCCATAAATCTAATTTATGAACCCAAGCCCAATTATTCCAAATAATTCATCGAGGCTTGAATCTCCAAGAAGTATAATTTAATTTCATTAAATTAAACCTTCTCCTGGAATTAATTTCAAATTAATGCCCTTTCATTTGGTGTAGCGGGTGTGACTCTTTAGATTCACCTTTCAGCAAGACTTGGACTTACTTCTTGTTATTTCATAACCAAAGTAGTCCGTCACCATGGGTGGCCATCTAGCAACGGTCCATGGCACTAGAGACTAGGTGAATATTTGGTGTGAACATTTAGGCTCCGAGTTATATGCAGGTACGGTCCTACCGTCGCTCGATATGAACGGGTACGGTCCTACTGTCGCCTGTCTCCCGGCCTTTAGTCTAGGGCATGGAATTAGGATGTCGGTTCCCATCCTTGACTTAGGCATCTATACTTTAATGCTTGAGATAGGTTTAACTCTATTGATCGATGTGGGAAACCCTTTCCTACTAAATCAATTGCTATGGCCATAGACTTTCAGAGTTTAAACCATCTCAGAGTGCATAGGAGACATCACCTTCATGTACTGACAGGGAAACAAATCCTATCTTGGAATCCACTGTCCTCGCTATATACTCCAACTGCACTGGACAAGGCTTATAATGACCATCTTACAGAATGGTACCTCTCGCCAGATCCAAGATATAGTCTTCATATGTACGTAACTGCCATGATTCCTCAAGTCCGAGGACGAATTCCATACTATCGGAACCAGGAATACGAGTCATACCGACTAAGCCAGAGTGGCTTCCATATAACGATTCCCGCGAGTCACCTCTGTCAGCAGCCACCTAGCTAGCTGACCAATAACACTGCATGGACGAGCCTTGTCACTTGTCGATGAAATGCGATTGCACATGCTTAGTGCAAGTCTCAAATGGATTCTCGATGCCCTGTCTCGAGATTCCTTGACTTGGACTATTTCAGAATGATTCGGTGAAACTGATTTTATGAACCTACCTCCAAGCGTAGTTCCAATTTCCGAAAATGTTATTTTAGTCTGTGGGCATTTGTTGTGACATCGGAACGATGCAAGCAGTAAGTACAACAAACTTATGCCTATGAATCCTTACTACATTCATTAACATAATATTAATCATTCAAAGATTGACGAATGGTTCTCAGAACAGCCGACCTCATTGACTTTCTGGTCACCTATTCTAACAATCTCCCACTTGACCATTTAAGTCAATTACCCACTTTGTTCAGAATCTTCTGGGTATGAGTAATCTACGATACCGACTAAGGTCTCGTGAGTCCGCTTATATTTCCTTGCTGAAATAATACGGTCTAACCGTGTTATTTCAATCCACCATTACCTCCTGGAGATGGTGGTTGTCTAAGAATATTTTTGTGGATCTTGTGATGAGATCTCGTGCCAATACTCCCATAGCCAAGTTGCCTGCCATATAGGCGAACATGGCTTGGCAATGCTAGGCGCCACGTCCATCCTGTGGACGCAGTCTTCATCCGTGACCACTATTCAATGCACTCGTCATTGGGCCTGACTGTGTGTACCTTTGAGACTAACTGGTTTTCACTATGCTCTGGAAGCTAGTATCGCTTGAGCCTTCCAAAACAACTCTCGACAGACGGTGCATCATGAACACATCTTTAGTCCTTATTCAGGTACCAAGGATTGTTCTTGTTTGCTGTCTTCAACCTCACAGTGCATTACCCATTTCTGTTGAGTCATGCAAGAAGCACACTCAACATCGGTTCCTATGCACTGAGTAAACATATCGCATGTTTGCCTAGGGTTAAGATGTAGGGGATACTTAACATCCAAGCCTTCTCATTAGTCCACCGTGACTAAGTCTTGAATGGCTTGATGCTTTACTCATAGTATCTAAGCTTTCTCATCAGTCTAACTATGACTGAGTCTCGAACAACTTGTCCCTCTACATATTTGTGTTTTCTCATCAGTCTAACATGACTGAGTCTTTGAAAAGTTCAATTCATGATATGTATGTGGGAACCCTAATATGTCATGGAGAATTTTCGTGATATTCTCCATGAGTTACAGTTGTGTTTTAGTGATTCATTCTTGAATTCATCCATGAATTAGGACATTATACACTTAAACACATGGAACACCATTTCTACTCCCACTAATCACCTACGTTGTTTAAGACACGAATCATGCTCCGTATGAGCTCTTCAAAACGAATATTCCAGTTATGCGGTGTTTCAAACCTTGTTTGAATTTCCTAGCGGATTCTATTGAAGGACAAGCGGATCCGCCCGGGAGCGCGAGCGGAAGCGAGAAAGCGAGAAAGGGTGCGTAAATTTAAATCTAATTTAAATAAATGAATCCCAAGGGGTGTACCCTTGGGTGCTCAACCGGGCGTTCGATGTAGGATGTGTAAATATTAGAAACGTATATTAAACATATAGGCATAGATATATATATTAAATCAACCAAAGCGTAATAAACCCGTTACCTTTGATTGTTTAATGTATGCTCCTGGCTACTTGCGTTGTTCTTTCTCCGGCATGCTCACGAAATCCAAACGTATGGATTCTCCAAAGGTGATCCACACCACACCGGAAGAAACGCATGTTCTCCTTGCTAGAAGAAAACGGGTTTATGAAGGAATCGGTTTAAGAGAAGAACACTATGAATTAGTGTTCTCTTAAACCTACTTTGTTCGTCCTCTTGATTCAAAACCAAGTGAAGAACACTAGTAGAGAGGGGGAGTGAAAACCGAGAGTTGGGAGGGAGAGGAGAGGCCGATTTTTCTTCTTTTTCCCGGCCTCAGTCTAGGGTATGGAATTGGGAGTCGGTTCCCATCCTTGACTAGGCATCTATGCTTAATACTCAAGACCACGTATGCTTCATTGCGTCGACACAGGAAACCGTTCCCTGTTCGATCAACCACTGTGGCCACAACTTTAAACAGCATGAACGTGTCTCCGAGTGCATAGGAGATACCTCTATCACATACTAACAGGGGATGGATCCTTTTCTTGGAATCCACCGTCCTCACTACACATTCTGACTGCACTGGACAAGGCTTATGATAATCATCTTACAGAATGATCACCTCTCGCCAGATCCAAGATACAACCGTCATGTGCACGCGACTGCCATGATCCCTCAAGTTTGAGGATTACTCTCATACTATCGGAACCGGGGAAATCCAATCATACCGACCAAGCCTCCAAGGCTTCCATATGACGATCCCCCCAGTCAGTCCAATCGGCTCGACCCCAGTCGACCAACCCATCAAGATCATGTAGTCGTCCCACGCCTGCCGTCGATGAAACAGGGCACTCATCCAATGAACACGACTCTTAACGCAAGTCTCAATAGGACTTTCGATTCCCTGTCTCGAGGTCCTCGACTTGGAACGTTTCAGACCCAACTCTTAATCAGTTGGTTTCATGACCACCATCCAATTCGTGGCCCAACTGCACGAGTTGTTATCCATGGTCTGTGGGCTTTGTTACGATATAAGTTAAACACCGTTTTAACAAATGTGAAATGAGCGCAACAAAGTAAGCACCAGCAGTGACGAATACTCATTTTATTCATCACATAATAATATTACATTTACATAAAGTTTTATAATAGGTTACAAATCGCCAAACCTATTGGCTTTCTGGTCACCTATTCTAACAATCTCCCACTATACCTAAAGCCAATCACCCATTGACCTCGAACCTCTTATCCAGATGGTGAGTATGGGCAACTTGGGACATGGGCTTAGTCTTATGGACTTTATATTAAATGCTATTTAATATATCAAGCCCATTAATTAATTAATGGAATGGACTTTATTTAATTATAAATTAAATAGTCCCATGGACTTTATATTAAATCCTATTTAATATACCAAGCCCATTAATTAATTCACCCTTTTAATCTAATTAAATGGGAAGCCCATGCTATATAAAATTCATAAATCTAATTTATGAACTCAAGCCCGATTATTCTAAATAATTCATCGAGGTTTAAATCTCCAAGAAGTATAATTTAATTCCATTAAATTAAACTTTCTCCCGGAATTAATTTCAAATTAATGCCCTTCCATTTGGTGTAGTGGGTGTGACTCTTTAGGTTCACCTTTCAACTAGACTTGGACTTACTTCTTGTTATTTCATAACCAAAGTAGTCCGTCACCATGGATGGCCATCTACCAACGGTCCATGGCACTAGAGACTAGGTGAATATATGGTGTGAACATTTAGGCTCCGAGTTATATGCAGGTACTGTCCTACCGTCGCTCGATACGTACGGGTACGGTCCTACTGTCGCCTGTCTCCTGGCCTTTAGTCTAGGGCATGGAATTAGAATGTCGGTTCCCATCCTTGACTTAGGCATCTATGCTTAATGCTTGAGATAGGTTTAACTCTATCGATCGACGTGGGAAACCCTTTTTTACTCAATCAATTGCTATGGCCATAGACTTTTAGAGTCTAAACCATCTCAGATAGCATAGGAGACATCACCTTCATGTACTGACAGGGGACAGATCCTATCTTGGTATCCACCGTCCTCGCTACATACTCCAACTGCACTGGACAAGGCTTATAATGACCATCTGACAGAATGATCACCTCTCGCCAGATCCAATATATAGTCTTCATATGCACGTGACTACACAATTCCTCAAGTCCGAGGACTAATCCTGTACTATCAGAACTGGGAATACGAGTCATACCGACTAAGCCCGTGTGGCTTCCATATGACGATTCCCGCGAGTTACCTCAGTCACCAGCCACTTAGCTGGCTGACCCACTAACACTGGATGGACGAGCCTCGTCAGTTGTGGATGAAATGTGATTGCAGATACTTAGTACAAGTCTCAAATGGATTCTCGATGCCCTGTCTCGAGATTCCTTGACTTGGAGTATTTCAGATCGATTCGGCGAAAACTGATTTCATGAACCTACCTCCAAGCGTAGTTCCAATTTTCCGAAATGTTATTTCTGTCTGTGGGCGTTTGTTGTGACATCAGAACGATGCAAGCAGTAAGTACAACAAACTTATGCCTATGAATCCTTACCACATTCATTAACATAATATTACTCATTCAAAGATTGACGAATGGTTCTCAGAACGGCCAACCTCATTGACTTTCTGGTCACCTATTCTAACATTGTTCATCGAAAATGTGGAGAAAGTACTGTAGCACACGCTACTGGTTGGGCTGATGAAGATACCACGCAATTCCTTAGTCCTTTGGCTGGCAATACAACACAAATTATCAACTATGGATAAGCTTTGGTTGGCTTATCAAAACGGTTATTGCATCCTTTGTGATGAGGGGGTGTCGGAATCACACGAGCACCTTTTCTTCAAGGGTATGTTCTCTGCTCGTTACCTGGCGACTTGCAGAAGGATGGTCTGAATGCAATAGCCTCATCCAGATTGGGATATGGGTATCAGATAGGCGAAACGCTGATGGCGAGGCAAACACCCACTCAATGCGGCAGATTGAAACCTGTTAGCGAGTCTGGTTTATCATATATGGGTGAACAAAATACTAGGCGGTTTGGGGGACATGCGAGAAAGGCGCCAGGAGTGGCATTGGAAGCTATAGAACAAATGAGGGATAGGCTTATTACTGTACATTCAAACAATATAGCTATGTATACTGTCTTTAGGGTTTGGTGAATCCCTTGGGTATGCCCGAGGTGATGCGGCGACAACATTGTTGTAATTTTACATCCTCAATGAAATTTACTTCCCCACCCCCCAAAAAAAAAAGTCCATTACAAATCCGTTGCGAAATCGACGTTGCGAAAAGCGTAATATAAGAAAACTTTCACTCTATTTCACAATTATTTTTATAACCATCCATAACAACTTCTTCTTTTTCTCTCCTTCCACTCAATCAATTTTTAAATCAATCTTTGCATTAGACCGTTAATGATCACGTTAGTGCAATGAGTCACACATTTGGACATTTAGTTGACTTACATTAAGGTTAGTACAAAATTTTTACTAGTTTATTTATATATATTCATTTTATTCTTGGAATATTTAGTTTTTTAGGTATGTGTGTTAATGAATATGTACAATATTTGTTGATTTTAGAACAAGATGTTGAGAGAATTGAAAAAGTGGATGTATGCGAAGAATATACTCGGTAATTGTCATCTTGAAAAAGAATTTATAGATGGGGTCACTGAGTTTATATATTGGGCAAAAACACAACATGATTTTATGGATGGGGAGATAATTTGTTGTCCATGTAGTGTATGTAAAAATCGTACGTACAAATCCATGGAGGAGGTGACATGTGACCTCTATAAGAAAGGTGTTCAGAAAAATTACTATAATTGGACATCTTATGGTGAGCCTATACAGATGGATTGTGAGCATCCAATGTCAGTTGACAACTCTGCAGATCAAACGACAAATTGGAATAACTATGAGTAATTGAATTGGAATCATAGGATGGCGTTTGATGTATCCGGTCCTGTATCTTGTCCAGAGGGGAATATATTTAATGATTCGACATATCCTAGCGATCGATCACATTCTTGGGGTATAGCAGAAGGCTGACAATTTAGGAGCATTGTCTGAAAAGTTTTGCGGTGTCGTGCGCGCTGCAGATTAGCCGTTATATGCTGGGAGAGAAACTCACTCTCAGTTATCTGCGGTAGCGAGGTTAGTAAACATCAAATCTAAACAAAATGTATCATAGAGTTCGCTATGAGATCACACGTTACCCAATGATTATTATAATATGAAAAGGTTGATAAGAGAGTTGGGTTTACCTGTTGAGAAAATTGATACATATAAGGTTGGCTGCATGTTATTCTGGAAAGAAGACAAGTTTTGTGAGCATGCTAGGTATAAACCTGCCAGGGGTCAAATTCCTCGTCGTAAAAGAACTGCATATGCTACACTCCGATATTTGCCGATAACTCCCTGATTGCAGGGGTTGTATGCTTCCAATACAACAGCTGAGTATATGAGTTGGCATGCCACTCATGAGACAGAGAGTGGGGTTATGTGTCATCCATCTGATGCAGAGGTGTGGAAACATTTCAATAAGACAAATCCAGATTTTGCTTTTGAACCCCGCAATGTTTGTCATGGCCCTTGTGTTGGTAGTTTTGCCCCTCATGGACAATATGAAAAATCATATTCTTGTTGGCCCGTTATCGCCACACCATACAACCTTCCTTCAGGGATGTGTATGAAATCTGAGTATATATTTTTGTCGTTGATTATTCCTGATCCAGCTAATCATAAATGACTTATTGATGTATACTTGCAGCCTTTGATTGAGGAGTTGATACAATTGTGGCAAGTAGGTGGATAAATGTATGATGCGTCTAAAAAAGATTTTTTCATGATGAGGGCGACACTTATCTAGACTGTTAATGACTTCCAGCTTATGGGATATTGTCTAGTTGGAGTACTGCTGGGATAATGGGTTTCCCCAATATGTATGGATAATACACGGGCATTTCACCTTCAACACGACACGAAAGCAAGTTACTTTGATTGCCATCGATAGTTTTTAAGAGCAAGACATCCTTATAGAAGAAATAAGAAAGTTTTCACCAAGGGTAGAGTTGAAAAGAATGAAGCCCCACCTAGAGCAAACGGGGAGAAAATATCGCATTCTGTGTGCCAGTTTAAATATGTTGTCGAGGACCCTGTTAGTTACCCTCCCGGATGTGAACTGAACACAAGTGGACAAAAAGAAGCATTTTATTGGACCACAAATATGATTTGGCACAACCTTGATATCATGCACAAAGAGAAGAATGTATTTGACAATATATTCAACACAGTAGTGAACATAATGTAACTTGATGACCTTTCTCATGATGTTTTATCTCATTTGCTAATTGAAGAGTATATCTTAAATCATTTATCTCATTTAATTTTAAAAATATTTTATCTCATTTATTAATTGAAAAATATATCTTAAATCATTTATATCATTTAATTTTAAAAATATTTTATCTCATTTATTAATTGAAAAATATATTTTAAATTATTTATCTCATTTAATTTTAAAAATAATTATTAAGTTTAAAAATATTTTATCTCATTTACTAATTGAAGAGTATATCTTAAATCATTTATCTCATTTAATTTTAAAAATAATTATTAAGTTCCAAAATATTTTATCTTTTTTTACTATACACTTTCTCTCCTTATTTTTCATAACCCTAATTTTCCCCCCCTTTCCCTCCCTCTCTTTGCCCTCTCCCCTTTCTCCCCCTTTCATTTTCGGCCAACAACCCTCCCCCCCTCCTTTCCTCTTCTCTTTTCTTGGCCCGCCACCGACCTTCTCCCCTTCTCCTTTCCTCTCCTCTTCTTTTTCTCCTCTTTTCTTTCTTTTTTGTGTTTTTCTTGGCCGCCGCCGCTGCTTCGCCATCGCCACCAACCGCCGCTACTTCGTCGTCGGTTGCTGCTACGCCGCCCGAGAGGTTTATTCTTTTTTTTTTTATTTTATTTGGTTTTGTTTGGTTTTTAAATAAAACATTTTTGTTTGGTTTATTTTGTATTTTACAGCAAAGTGTGGATAGTTGATAGGTTTATAGGTATGTTTTTTGTAATCCTTTTCCTACAATATAGCTTATTGAGGATGACTATAATGTTCTTCTATGTTATAAAATTGTGACGGTCTATAATGTATATTGATCAGTATGTGTTTGGTATAAAATGTATATTGAGTTTGTTATATGGAGTATGTGTTTGGTATAAAATGTATACTAAGTTTGTTATATTGAGTATGTGTTTGGTGTAAAATGTATATTGAGTTTGTTATATTGTGTATGTATTTGGTATAAAATGCATATTCAGTTTGGTATATTGAATATGTGTTTGTATAAAATTTATAGTGAGTTTGGTATATTGAATATATGTTGGTATAAAATGTACATTGAGTATGTGTTCGGTATAAAATTGTGGATGACAATGTAATATATTGAGGATTTGGTTGATATATTAAGGATGTGGTTGGTATATTGACGCGAATGGGAATGCTAATTGTAGTGATGAGGTTGGATGAGTGTCGTTGGTTATGATTGTAGATTAGGATTCAGATTCAAATAAACTCAACTAAACTAGTGTAACTTAGTTAAATCACAAGTTAGAAACTCAACTAGACTAATGTAATTTTGTTAACTTTCAACTTATGATCATTAACTAAACTAATTTAACTTAGTTAACCCACAAGTTAAAAACTCAACTAAACTAATATAATTTTGTTAACTTTCAACTTAAAATCTTCAACTAAACTAATGTAACTTTATTAACTCACAAGTTAAAAACTCAACAAAACTAATGTGATTTTGTTAACTTTTCAACTTGAATTCTTTAACTAAATTAATTTAACTTAGTTAACCCACAAGTTAAAAACTCAACTAAACTAATGAAATTTATTTAACTTTCAACTTAAAATCTTCAACTAAACTAATGTAATTTAGTTAACTCACAAGTTAAAAACTCAACTAAACTAATATAATTTTGTTAAGTTTCAACTTAAAATCTTCAAGTAAACTAATGTAACTTAGTTAACTCACAAGTTAAAAATCACTAAACTAATGTGATTTGTTAACTTTCAACTTAAAATCTTTAACTAAACTAATTTAACTTAGTTAACTCACAAGTTAAAAATTGAACTAAACTAATGTAACTTTGTTAACTTCAAGTTAAAATCTTCAATTAACTCACAAGTTAAAACCTCAACTATGTTCATGTAGATATGGTATGAGGAGGATTTAGAGGAGGTAGGGGTAATAGGGCTAGACCATCATCTACCCCACCGCTTGTTCCAACTACACATGTAGCTCGAGAGAGACCTTTCTCATCTCTTACTCTATCTCGTTTTCATGTTGAGACGGGAAAAACATGTGTAGCTCCATCACCATCACCTATAGTTTCTTTATCACACCACCTAGACCTGTCAATGGGCCGGTATTACCCGGACCTAGACCCATTACTTTTATAATAGACCCGGACCCAGACCCATTATTTTTATATTAGACTCGGACCCGGACCATATTCATTGTAATAAGTATTTCGGGTATGGGTAGGATCTAAAGCCAAAAATACCCGTAGGTATGGGTCTTGAATGGGTAAAATTTAATACTAATAAAAATTCATAAATATCCATTAACTTATAATCATTGAACTTGTACATTTTTAGTAGATTAATCGAGTCGATTTTGCTTGTCATCTAAATTTCTTATTTTTCGTACATAGTTTTTTTTTTTTTTTACTTTTACGTATTGATATTTTGAAAAAAAATTGTCAGAGTTTTTCATCTTTATTTTCATAGTGACAACTGTGAATTAAATTTTTTGATAAAGTTAATTTGAATGTAAAGTGATAAGTCAAGCTAAACTAATACATGGTACTAATAAAATTTGTTCAAATTTGAATTATACAAAACTCATGAAATGAAAGTTGAACGAATTTTTAAATCAATAAAAAAATCATTCTAAAGTTAAAATATAATTTTCATAAATTTTTCCTGTTGGTTATTTAATTTACGTTCCTATATCGAATCTATGTCGATGTTTAATTCATTAATATGATCATTATTTGAACAAATTCAATATCGTTATATATATTTCAACGATATTCAATCTGTAAATGTTAAAAATGCAAATAACTTTTAATTTGATTTATTGACAGTAACTTCATGAAATATATTTAATAAGCTAATTTAGTAATTGTTTTTGTGATATCATTTACAAAGAAGCATGTATAATTAGTTTAATCTATTTTAATGTGTAAGACCGATGGGTAAGACCCATAATGGACCAAATTAGTATGGGTATAGAATGGGTAAGACCCAATGGGTATTCTATGTGTAGGGTCTGGATAAAATTCATAAGTAACAACTATGGGTATTTATCGGGTCCGGGTAGGGTAATACCCGCCCATCGACAGGCCTCCTACCACCACCATCTACATCAGTGCCTGAAGTTGCCTCTAATAATGTCCCTTCCGATGCAACTCCATTGAATGTCATTACTCCGGCGGATATCACGTAAGATAATTTAAAATATTGGATTGTTTAAAATATTTTAAAAGATTATATTATATTTTCTTATAATTATTTATTTGATACTTTGTAGGAATTCGGATGTTCAAAATGACATCAAGGATATTATTACAGGCTATTATTTGGGGCACATGGCCTTTTTTGAAAAAGGTTTCAGAAGAGACTAAGGAGTTTTGGTTTAAAAATTTAGTGTAAGATTTAAATGTTTAACTCTTAGTTTATGTGCATATTAATTACTTTTTGTGTTAGCATATTGTTGTATTACATTTTCCAGAAATATTACACGTGGAATCCAAGGCTTCAAACCTAAATCTGCAAGAGTTCTAATTTGATAGGGTTGGAAAATGGATTGGGGAGTTGATGTCACGATGTAGGCAGACCAATAAGAGAGTGAAAAGTGTATAGTTGTAAGCGTGTTTGCTTGTTTCTTTTTATTAGCTTGGAGTTGTGTTTTTACTTAGCCTGTCTGAACAGTTAAGTTGTTAGAGTTAGTATTTAAGTGGTTAGGCTGAAGTTATTTTTCGACTTCGATATATACTCTGGTTAACATTGAGGAAATACACAGTAATTCTTCTTCTTGAAAGTTCTTCGTCTGGCATTTCTCCTCCATGACTGAGTTTATACAAATCTCACTTTCTGTATATGGTACCAGAGCCATCTGGTGATGGTCCATGGCCTTTTTTCCTTAATTCCTTTTCAAAACCTGCAAGGCAACATCTAGCGTTTCAAGAAACTCACCATGGTTAGCCCTACGAAGAAAGACGAAAAAGGAAAGAAGACAGCGATCGACCCAGATGTCCTCAAAATCCAGGCTGGGGACACACCTGGAACAGTCCTTGTATCGAATCTGCTGGATAGCACAAACTTTCTCACCTGGAGTAGATCAATTAAAATTGGGTTAAAGGCGAAAATGAAATTAGGGTTTATCAGTGGAAAAAATCCTAAGCTAGATGAATTAGAGGAGAGCTTCGAACAATGGGAGAAAGCTGACAGCATGGTGATATCTTGGATTCTGAATTCCATATCCAAAGATATAGTCCAATCCTTCTTGTACAGTGAAACAACCAGAGATCTCTGGTTGGAATTGGAAGCACGGTATGGGGTAACCAATGGCCCCATGATATATCAGCTGCGAAGAGAAATTCCATCCGCCACACAAGGAGAAATTTCTGTGTCGGCCTATTTCAACAAACTTAAAACATTATGGGATGAACTAAGTTGTTTGGTCAGAGCTCCATCCTCTAGTTCTAGTGCTTCTAGGAAAATTGCGGAATTAAACGAACAAGACCGTTTAATGCAGTTCCTAATGGGACTAGATGACAACTTTCACGGTGTAAGAAGCCAAATCTTGACTATGGAACCACTGCCCAGCGTTACCAAGGCCTACGCTATCGTGCTTAGGGTGGAAAGGCAGAGAGAGATTAGTGCTATATATGCAGCATCACCTTAGAACATGGCTATGCAAACTAGAAGTTTAAGAAGAATGACACTAAAAATCAGTGGAAAAAGAAAGCGATCCAGGACAAGAAAGCACAACATTGTTCCCATTGTGGGAAGAATGGACATACGAAGGACTAGTGCTTCGAAATCCATGGGTTTCCCGACTGGTACAAGGCGTTGCAAGAACAGAGGAAGAAAGGAACTGGGTTTGCGAGAGAGCTCTAACTACGACTGAAAGCCAAACAACGGATTCGGAGTCGGCCCAGAATGCCATGGATGAACAGGCTGTTTCAAAATATGTGAGAACAGCCCTGAGGATGATACTGGAAAGGGATGTCACAGAATATGTTGATGACAGCTTCAAAGATTTTGAAGACTTTGCAGGTAAGTGCCAATCTAACTCTGTAATTAAAAATGCTGAGTCCTGGATTATTGACAGCGGGGTGACCTCGCATATGTGTAATAATCTTGCCTTATTTCACCAAACTAAGAAGAGTAAAAATGAAACTTGCATCCACTTAGTAGATAGTTCCAAGCAAAGGGTTGGGACTGTAGGTAGCATTTTGTTGCAGAATAACTTGAAATTGGATAACGTGTTATATGTGCCTGCAATGAATTTTAATCTCTTATCTGTGAGCAAGTTATGTAATGACTCCAGCATGAGGTTCAATTGTTTTCCCACTTATTGTTTGTTGCAGGACCACAGGACTAACAAGATTGTGGCAGTAGGGAGAGTAGTTGGAAGCTGTACATTTTAGATAAATATTCGTTTAAAACATGCACTATTGAGGACTTTCTACACTGTTCTGAGCATGTTGGCCTTATTGTTAGCTGTAATGATGTAAACCTTTGGCATAAAAGGTTGGGATATACCTATTCACTTGTACTAAATCATTTGCCATTCGTGAAAGGAAAGAAAACGAATTTGGATTTGTGTGAAATATGTCCCCTAGCTAAACAGCACCGTTTGAGCTTTCCTGTTAGCAAAACTAAAGTAGATGATGTGTTTGACATTGTGCACGTAGATATATGGGGTCCTTACAATCAACACTCAGTATCACGAGGCACATATATGCTTACATTGGTTGATGATTGTAGTAGAAGTACTTGGACCTTTTTTACAAGAAGTAAAGCACAGGTTGTGTCTGTTTCTAAAAAGATTTCACAAAATGGTTATCACTCAATTTAACAAAAGAATCAAGATTGTTAGAAGTGATAATGGGGCCGAATTCGTTGGCCAAGAATGTCAAGATTTCTTACAAAAATAGGGCATAATACATCAGAAAAACTGTGTGTACACCCCCCAACAAAATAGGGTGGTAGAAAGGAAGCATAAGCATCTATTAGAAGTAGCTAGGGAGCTAATGTTCCAATCTAATGCACCCAGTATGTTGTGGTCTGAAGCTATTCTTTCGGCCACTTACATTATAAATAGGCTGCCCAGCTAACAATAAGGCCAACATGCTCAGAACAGTGTAGAAAGTCCTCAATCATTTGCCATTCGTGAAAGGAAAGAAAACGAATTTGGATTTGTGTGAAATATGTCCCCTAGCTAAACAGCACCGTTTGAGCTTTCCTGTTAGCAAAACTAAAGTAGATGATGTGTTTGACATTGTGCACGTAGATATATGGGGTCCTTACAATCAACACTCAGTATCACGAGGCACATATATGCTTACATTGGTTGATGATTGTAGTAGAAGTACTTGGACCTTTTTTACAAGAAGTAAAGCACAGGTTGTGTCTGTTCTAAAAAGATTTCACAAAATGGTTATCACTCAATTTAACAAAAGAATCAAGATTGTTAGAAGTGATAATGGGGCCGAATTCGTTGGCCAAGAATGTCAAGATTTCTTACAAAAATAGGGCATAATACATCAGAAAAACTGTGTGTACACCCCCCAACAAAATAGGGTGGTAGAAAGGAAGCATAAGCATCTATTAGAAGTAGCTAGGGAGCTAATGTTCCAATCTAATGCACCCAGTATGTTGTGGTCTGAAGCTATTCTTTCGGCCACTTACATTATAAATAGGCTGCCCACACAGACCCGTTTGAAATCTTGCATAAAAGAAAACTTGAATATGAACACATGAGCATATTTGGGACTTTATGTTTTGCAACGAATACACGGCCTAACAAACGTAAGTTTGACACTAGAGCTATTAAAGGGATTGTGATAGGCTATGCAATAGGGCAAAAGGGATATAAGGTTTTTGACCTGAATTCACAAATTGTCATAATCTCTAGAGATGTAGTTTTTCATGAAGGGGTGTTTCCATATATGGGAAGACAACTGGACCCTATTACTTGCCCAACAGCACATTCCCTACAGGAAGAAGAACTTGCATCTACACAAGACCACAATGGTGAATCCCCTGCACAAACTGAACCCATCAAACTCCTGTTTCCCAGCCTATAGAACAACTTCGTAGGTCCACTAGAGTAACCACTAAACCTGCCTGGATACAAGATTTCGATTACAGCTATGATGAGTCTGATGTATCCACTTTATCCATCACTGCTTACAATTCTGTGCACTCTTGTTTCTTTGCCTCCTTGACTAACCTGCAGGAACCAAGAAACTACAAATCAAGCTTGTGCGTCCGAAGACTGGAGGAAGGCGATGCAGAGTGATATAGCAGCCTTGGAACCAAATAAGACCTGGGTAATTACTCCTCTACCTCATGACAAAAGGACAATAGGAAGTCGATGGATTTACAAGTTAAAACTGAACGCGGATGGGATAGTCAACAAACATAAGGCGAGGTTGGTAGCCAAAGGCTACAACCAAGTCGAAGGAATAGATTTTATCGACAGCTTCTCACCGGTAGCCAAGGTTGTCACGGTCAGAACATTGTTGGTAGTAACAGCCATATTAGACTGGCATTTGCATCACGTGGACGTCAACAATGCCTTTTTACACGGCTACTTAGATGAAGAATTGTACATGGAACCGCCAGAAGGGTATGAGGTACCCGAGGGACATGTTTGCAAACTCAAGCGTTCGTTCTATGGGCTAAAACAGGTGTCAAGGCAGTCGAACGCGGCGTTCACTACCAAAGTGGCAGCTTATGGCTTCCAACAGTCCAGTCATGACCACTGTTTGTTCCCGAAGGTAACCCCTACAGGTTTATTGGTATTACTTGTCTACGTTGACAACATCTTAATTGCAGGGAAATCAACAGACTCTATACAAAAAGTAAGGAACTACTTTGAGAAGCAATTTTCCATCAAAGACTTGGGAGTGGCCAAATATTTCCTAGGGCTGGAAATAGCCAGGGAAGTGAAGGAATGGTGGTGACACAAACCAAGTACGTAAAGGATTTGATGGCTGATGCAGGAATGAAACTAGCTAAGTCAGCCACCACTCCCAAGCCAACAGGGATCAAATTCTCTACGGAAGCAGGTAAAGCTCTTCCACAACACTAATATCTATAGAAGACTAATTGAGAGAGTTTTGTACCTAGGTTTTACTAGGCCGGATATCTGCGACACTGCGCAGCAACTTAGCCAGTTCATGCAGACACCATGCTAACAACATTGGGATGCAGCGTTGCACTTGCTAAGGTACCTGCAAGGTTTGAAATACAAAGGGTTGTTTTATCCCACAAACAGCTCCAAGGACTTGGTTGGTTATTGCGATGCGGATTGGGCCTCATGTATTGATACAGGGTACTGTCTGTTCTTGGGAGACTCGTTGATCTCTTGGAAAACCAAGAAATAGAGTACAGTCTCACATTCAACCGCGGAGGCAGAATACAGAAGTTTGGCTACCACAGCCTGTGAGATCACTTGGGTGTACAATCTGCTCACTGACTTGCACTTTGTCATCCCTACTCCCATACGTCTGTTTTCCGACAACCAGGCCGCACTTCACATCGTAGCCAATCCCGTGTTCCATGAGAGAACAAAAACACCTTGAGATTGATTGCCACTTGGTCAGATAGAAATACAAAGCAGGATTTCTGGCTCCAAGGCATATAAGTTCCAAAGACCAGCTTGCGGATGCATTCATGAAAACACTAACTGGTCCACAGTTCGTAAAGTTGATCTCCAAGTTCGAACTAACAGAGCTTCCCCCAAGTCCAACTTGAGGAGGGGGTAAAAAGTGTATAGTTGTAAGCGTGTTTGCATGTTTGTTTTTATTAGCTTGGAGTCATGTTTTTATTAGATTTTGAGAAGCAATATTATGATCATCACTCAGCTTTTGAAATTTCAAAAACTTGCAATGAAAAGTTGTTGCAATATTACAAACATTCGGTTGCAATATTGCAACAACTTTTCTTTGCAAATGTAGTTGCAAATAAAAAAATGATTTTGCAACGAATTGCCATCAACTTTGCCACGAATATACCATCACAAAGTTGTTGCAAAATATGAAAAGTCAACTTTTTAAATAATGAATTTTGCAACAGATAAAAAACCGTAGCAATATTTTGCAACGGACAAAAAAAGTGACGCTATATTGTTAGAATAGGTGACCATGAAGCCAAACTTGTTGGACTTATGTAACCTATTTTTGACATTAGGTGTTTAAATAAAGTTCATTCTAAATAAAAGTGATGTTCAGTTACGATATTAATACTTTGATTGTGTTCACTTACTGCTTTAATATATGTATAATTGTTCAATGTACAATCAAAGCCCACAGACCGAAAGGTTAATCCAAGAAATGGCACTGCGCATAGGATGGCAAGTCATGAAATCGATTTCTATGGATTTGTCTGAAATGCTCCAAGTCGAAGGACCTCGAGATTGGGTATAGAATGTCCATTCGAGACTTGCACTAAGTGATTGCAGTCGCGTTTCATCGACAAGTGAGGAAAGTCGTCCATGCAATATTCGTGGATTAGCCAGCTCGGTACCAGCTGACTGAGGTGACTCGTGGAAATCGTCACATGAAAAACCTTTAGTAGGGTTGGTCGGTATGACTTGGATTCTCGGTTCCAACAGTACGAGATTGGTCCTCGAACTTGAGGGACTACTCTAGTCACATACACACCGTGCCTGTATCTTAGGTTTGTCAAGAGGCTACCAAGTCGAGAGACGTGATAGCTATAAGCCCGATCTAGTGCAATCAAGATGTGTAGTGTGGACAGTACATCCAAAGATAGAATCTACATCCTGTCAAACGATTGACGATAGTGTCACACATATACTATGAGACTCGTCCTCCATAAATCTGTGGCCACAGTGACTGAACAATGGGATGGGATCCCAGTGACGTTTAGTGTGGACCAGCCTAGGCTTAAGTAAAGAATGGGTACTGACATCTAAAGTCCATACACTAGACTATGGCTGTGAGGTAGTAGACGGAAGGACATACGCGCTCAAGAGCCTAAATGTTCACGGCATGAAATTCACCTAGTTTCTAATGCCATGGACCGTTGCTAGACGGCCACCCATGGTAATGGATGAGTTCCCGTCATATGATGATCGAAAATTCGGCCAAGTCTAGCTGATGGTGAACCTAAAGAGTCACAGACAATTCATTGGTACAGAGGAATTAATTTGAGATTAATTCTGGGAGAACTAACAATTTAATTAGATTAAATTGGTTCTCTTCTTGGAGTGTCAAGTCTTTAAATAGATTAAATAGACTTGACTCATAAATAGGATTTATGGAGTTGGGAAACGGGCTCAAATATTTATTTGAAGCCCAATGGACTATTTTAAATAGGATTTAAAATATTCCATAAAGCCCATCAAACGATGGACGGACGAGATTGATTCTAGAGGGTTTGATGAGATGGAAGGCCATGATTGAGTTTGACTTAGTCATAAGCATAAGTTGACTAGGATTTGACTAGGTTAAAATCCTAGTCATAGTGTGCCTCACTTAGCAGAGTTTGAGTAGGAATAGGAACCCCTTTTCTTATAAATACTCAAAACTCCCACACACACACGAATCTCTACATTCATCTCTCATACACACACACACACACACGGCCGACTTCACCCTCTAATTCTCGTCCTCTCTCCTCCCTTCACTCAAAGAATAGCCTAGTTTCCTTGTCTTTCATACAAGGGAACACTAGACGAATCAATCACATTAATTCATAACGCCAGGTTGATTCGTCCTCCCTTATTTTTCTTGATCTCTTGCTAGCACGAAAAATCAACATCCGGTGAATTGCGGACGATTTAGAGGGTTCCTGTTTTGGGATCTCGGTAGCAAAATGTGGAACAACACGTGTAGCGGTTCGAAAAAAGACTACAATGGGTAAGTCTCGTTTCTTTGGTCTCTTCGTTGCAACCCTATGGCCTCCATGAATTTAACATGCTTTCTTTCATTCATGAGATACAACGAACGCCCGAGAGGTTCAACAAAACACCCCTTTGAACGAGTACTTTAAATTTCATAGTTTTAAGCATGTTTTACGTTTCGTGTTTGTATTATCGCGCTTCCGCATACGCGCTCCTCCCAGGACGATCCACACATTATTACAGTGGCATCATAGCCTGATTCGGTGTATAGTTTTAGGGTTTTATGTAATATATGTGTATGTGCATGATACATGGCTTTAGTTTTTGTTTTAAAACATATCGTAAATTATAGGGTTTATTGCGTTAATTTTGCACTTAAAATTTGGATCATAGATTTCTTGTTGTTCCTAAAATATTTTCTTGATTCCTTGGAGAAAACGGGGCAGAAAAGATCGACGAAAATAGAAAATGGCAACAACGGTAGCCCTCGATTGACCGTGCGCGCAATACAGCCAGGCACGCGCGGAGATAGAGAAGCCTGCCCGCAGCTGCCTGGCCAGGCGCGCACAGTGTTCGCAGGCAGCGGACACATGCTGCCCGCTGCACGCAGGAGACACGGGCAGAGGAGCCAACGCGCGTGTGCGCCAGGCCCGTGCACGCGACAAGCAGACGCGTAGGCCAATCACCTGTCCGCGCAAGGAGGCCGGCAGGGCAGCGCGCACAGGTAAGGGAGCCTACGCGCGCTGCCCTGCCAACACACCCCACGTGAGTGGGCTACATGTCAGGCCAGCCCACGGCCCATGACCACCCGCACAGCCTGCGCAGCTGGGCAGCATGCACAGGCAGGGAAGCCTGTGCGCGATCGCCCGACCAGCATGCCTAGTGTGTGCGGGCGATGGATGCGGCCTGCCCATGGCCGTGCGCGCATGTGAAGGATGTATGTGCATGTGCACCCGGCCGGCATGCCCTGCGCCCGCAGGCGGCAGGCTGGGCCGATCGCAAGCACGCGTCCGGCTAGGCGGACGCTGCCGGTTGCGGCGACAGTTGTCGATTTCTGTCTTCATCATTATTTTTTTTGAATTATTTATTTTATGATTTTTTGAATTATTTTCTGCATGTTTTCTAAAAGACGTTATTTGAAAATATTTTATTTTGGACTTGGTATGGAACCACCTAAGATTTAATATTGTCTAAAATAATGAGGAAAGGATTTTCTAGTAAGAAAATTGTAATGGTTACACCGACGGTCAAATTTCTAGTGTAGAAATTTTACATTTATGCTATTAATGATTATCATGTGATTATCTAAATGGCATGTTTACTTGGATATGTGAAATGCTATTTGCGTTGATGAGAATGGATGATCACAAAGTCCCCTATACCGAATGTATGGTTTAATTTTATGTTGGGCCTGTGTGCCTTGTTTTAATTATTTTCTCCCTCTTTCTAGTTTTCTTGGAATAATAACGCCTTCTTTCCTCCTCCTTATGTAATCTCCCGGGGTGTTTGTCGGGGTTTCTTTTTTTAATTCTTGTAATTTAAGATGAAGAAGGGTGGCCTAGAAGGATGATTCCAAAGAGTTCCAAGGAGATCCATAGCCATGGAAGCTCGGAGGACAAAGAGGCAAGGCCCATCAGTATGTTGATGGGTTTCTACTATTAAATGTAATAGTGTAGGACCAACCCTAGATTGACCATAGATCCACTACGGGCTTAGTGGGTCGCATAGGATTCGGGCTTGTGATCATCCAATAGGGGCGTGCTAGGCTTTTATTTTGGATGTCGAATGTATGATGGATGAATGATTTATTTATCATGTCCTTGTTGTAGCATGCAATGCAATTATATTATGCATATATTTACGTATGATGTATGATGAGGTCTCGGTCTTTCAAAACTCACTTGGTTGGACCAAGCTAAAAATATTAGACCCGTAATAAATGGACTAGAACCTGAGTTGTTCGTCCAAACCTTCCATCCATGATAAAGTGAGGAAGCTAGTTTCAGTCAATTGCGTGGTCTCACAAGTCGTGGCATGTCTTTTGTCCTGAAAACAAGCTGCACGTTTATTGTGAACGAAGTGAATACACTCTTGTTACCTATCTCACGAGTCGTGGGGGTAGCAGTGAGTACTATGGTTCGGTTGATTAAGTCGGGTCTAACGTCTGAATAACGTGATTCTCTTGGAGTCCTCGAGATCACGTAAAAGGGTGAGGAAAAACATCTTGGGAATCTCATTGGATGAGAATGGTATAGAATACCTCCCACAAAGTTATTTTCCATGCGAATTGTAAAAGCGGGGTATGGAGAATTTCGTTGTGGATCACAATCCCACTAGGAAAGGGTTTCCCAAAAACAACGTTTGAGAGTATCGTATTTTTGTAGAAATAGTGGGAGCCTTAAATGACTAAAAACCAAGTCTTTAATTTGTTATTTAGTACCACTTTAATTCTGCTGATTGTATGCCTTTATTTTAAATGTAGATTTAAAAAATGTCTAAGAATCCACTATCCTGCGTACTTGAGACAAAACTGGTTGCACAATTTGAGGATAGTCCTCGATTATGAGAACCAAGGCTATGTCATGGACAAGCCGTTTCCTCGTACTTTGCCGACAGAATCCACGCCAGAAGAACGTGAGACGTTCGAAGTTTGGCACTAGGATAACTGAAAAGTCCGTAGCCTTATATTAGCGTCTATGACTAATGAGATGCAGAAACAATATGAGAGGCTAGGCGACGTTCCTTGCATAATGGCTCGCCTGAAGGATTGTTATGCAGTTCCAGACCGGCATACTAGGTATATCGCTACAAAGGCATTCTTTGGACTAAGATGATCGAAGGATCTTCTACACATGAGCATGGGGTCAAGATGCTTACCTTAGAAGAAAAGCTCGAAGACCTCAAGGTAGGGCTCGATAATGAGATGTACATCGATGTAATCCTTCAGTCACTCCTACCCTCCTTCGACTAATTTATTATTAACTACAACAATAATGCACTTGAGAAGGGCATACATGAGTTAATTAGTTTGTTGGTCCAATACAAGGCAACGGCCAAAATGTCTGTGCCGTCTATATTTATTAGAGACGCTTCAACTTTCAAAATGAAAGGCAAGGGTCCCGGACGTTGGAGAAGAAAGAAGGAAAAAGGAAAGGCCGTCCCAGCCACTGCAAACACTAAGAGCGTTCCCGTTGTCAAAGTGGAAAAAGGCAAGGGGAAGAGGAAGGTTGGCTCGAAGCAACAGTCAAGGGCAAATGACATATGCGTTCATTGTTGTGCGAAAGGGCATTGGAAGAGGGATTGCCCAAAATTTCTCTCCGAGCAAGGTACGTTTGTGGTTGAGGTTATTATGGTCACTAACTCTGCTCGTGGGTATTAGATATCGGCTGTAGAGCTCACATTTGCAATGACCTGCAGGTGTTGAAAGGAAGCAGAAAACTGCATGAAGGCGAGGTAATCCTAAGGCCCGGCGATGGCAAGGGCGTTGATGCAGAAGCAATAGGAACCGTCAGCTTAGTAGTTAGTGATCATGTTAGGATAGAATTAAAGGATTGTTATTATGTACCTAGCGTGATCAAAAATATCATTTTCGTTCCGTTGTTAGACAATAGTGGTTATGAATTTTTTATCAATAAAAATTAATTTTATTTTATGAATGGTGGATTTACTCATTTGCTTGGTACACTTAATAATGGCCTTTATATTCTGCAAAAGTCTAATTTAATCTCAATTACAAATGTTTTGTGTTTTATTTGTGCAATTGCACACCTTATATACTTTTCTTCAACATTATCGTGCCCGGACGAGTTTTTAATAATTGTTATTGAATTTTTTTCGTAAATAATTTCTATGTTGCAACTGCCATTGTAACGGATTTTTTAAGTAGAATAATAGAATGGTGTTGTTGACGAGGATAGTTATACAACATACCATTTGTAGTGGCTAGCGGCTTTACATACTACTTTAAGTTTTGTACCTCCATTTGTAACGGCCTTACATACTACTTTTACACTACAAAAAAATGCGCGAATTGGAACGGATTCAAACGACCGTTCCAAAACCCGTTCCTAATTGGAATGGTAAGTGGAACTGTCGGGGAACGGAAAACCGTTGATGATGTCAGTTTCGCGTTGATTGTAGTCCAAACGTATAGGAACGGCAAGACCATTCCTATATGTGTGCCAACATATGTGTGCCAATATGTAAACCCATAACCAATCCAAAAAGGAACCAGATATATTTTGGTATTTCATTTGAAACACATATATGAAAATTGGAACGGCTACTCGATCGGGAATACGTACCGTTCCTATATGTGTTCCAAATCTCGGCTCTATTTGGACCGGTTGCATGACCGTTCTAATATGTAGTGCTAAATGAGACCTTTTTACGCCATGAGCAAAAATATAATGCAATGACCGTTCCAAATTGTGGGTATATAGAAAATGCAGTATTGTTACAATAATCGTTCCCAACTGTGACCCAATTAGGAACGGTCACGTTGTGTGTGACTAATACCGTTCCTAATATGCCATAACGGATATATTACAACGGTAATATTACCGTTGTTACATCCGTTCCCGCGATCGTTCCTAAAGCTGGATCAACGGCTAGTTGTGTGTTCCAAATAATATTTTAATGCCCGTTCCAATATTTTTCTATATATATGTCCCCCTTCTTTCTCATTGTTCTTATAATTACTCTCCAACTCATTTTGTTGTAACTCCCCCTGTTGATTCTTTATACGAAAAATCGAACATATCAATTATTTGCACGAATTTTGCATTGATATTGATAGGTGTTTTGCTCAGGTAAAAAGTTGAAATTCTGTAATGGTTAGTTATATATATATATATAATATATATTCTCGTCATTTAATTATTGTTGTGAATTACATAGGACCAATCATGTTAAGACAGTTGAGGAAATGGATGTATGATCGAGACGTCCTGGGTGTGATGCCGGAGTTTGAGAACAGTGTTACAACATTTTTAGAATGGGCCCAGTCTCAGCGTGCATATATCGACGGGGAGAAGATTAAGTGTCCCTGCCGGAAGTGCAAAAACGAACGGTTCAAAACACCAGACGAGGTAAATTTTGACTTGTGTATGAAAGGGTTTATGCCAGAGTATTATAATTGGACTTCGCATAGTGAGGAGAGGGTGCAGGAATACTTTGAAGCATTGACAGCGCCCCATGTGCAGCAGCAGCAAACGCCACCTGTTCAGGAGGAGGGTAGTTCACATTGGGGTGATGCAGCTCAGATGGATTGGGAGCAGAGGATGGTATTCGATGCCGCCGGGCCGTCTTTCTAGTCTTCGTACAACCAGGAGGGACCGGCTGATGATGGTACTTGGTATTGTCCATCTTATGTGGGTCCTAGTTCATATTGCAATTTGGGGCCCTATGATTATGTATCTGGCTTGTCCGGCCATTTTTTTATGTAGTTCATGCTGTGGACCAACCGTTGTGGAACGGCTGCACCACCTATCAGTTGGTGTCAATTGCTTCTTTGGTGAATATCAAGGCCAAAGGGGATTTTTCCGAGCATACATATGATCGTTTATGCCAATGGGCTGATACTGTAATACCCCGCGATCACACTTTCCCTACCGATTATTACAATACGAAGAAAGTGATCAGAGAATTGGATTTACCAGTTAAGAAGATTGATGCTTGCAAAAATGGTTGTATGTTGTACTGGAAGGACGCTATTCATTTGAATATTGCAAGTTTTGTGGAGACGCTAGGTACAAGTCTACCAGGGACAGAAATCCTAGACGCAAGAAGTCCCCGTATGCCATTCTTAGGTATCTACCGCTTACCCCTCGGCTGCAGAGGTTGTATGCGTCGGAGGCCACAGCAGAGCATATGACTTGGCATGCAAACCATCAGACAGAGGAAGGATCCATGTGTCATCCATCCGATGCAGAGGCTTGGAAACATTTTGACCGGACGTATCCTGATTTTGCAGCTGATCCTCGTAATGTTAGACTTGGATTGTACACGGATGGGTTTGCACCGCATGGCCAGTATGGTAAAACTTACTCCTGTTGGCCCGTGATACTTACACCGCACAATCTCCCACCGAAAATGTGCATGAAGTCTACATATATGTTCCTAACGATGGTGATCCCTGGCCCATCGAACCCGAAACGTCTTATCAATGTCTACTTGGAGCCGTTGATTGAGGAGTTGTAGAATTTATGGCATGTGGGTGTACGTACGCACGATACTGCGACAAACCAAGCATTCATGATGCATGCCGCATTGATGTGGACAGTGAACGACCTTCCTGCTTATGGATGGCGTCTGGATGGAGTACCGCCGGTGATATGGGGTGTCTAGTTTGTATGGAGGAGACACGGGCATTTTATTTGCAGCATGATTGGAAGGCATGCTATTTTGACTGCCACAAGCAGTCCCTTACCACCGGATCATCCTTATCGCAAGAACAAGAAAGCCCTTCACTAAAAATTGAATGGAGAGGAAGGTTGCACGTCCGAAGGCTGACTGGAGAGCATATTCGAACCCATGTCAATGCGTTTAGTATGGCAGTCGAATAACCATTGAGTGAACCGAAAGGCTACAGTGTTGACCATAAGTGGATGAAGAAAAGCATCTTCTATGAGCTTGAATACTGGGGGGCGCATCTGATACGACACAATCTTGATGTCATGCATATTGAGAAGAATGTTTTCGATAATATATTCAATATTGTGATGGACATCAAGGGGAAAACGAGGACAATCTGAATGCACGGATGGAAGGATCTCAAGATCATATGTAATCGGCCGGAGCTAGAGGTGGATGAAAGGAGACCGAATGTGATGCCCAAAGCAGTATATACACTGACGAAGGATCAAAAGAAGAAGATATATGAGTGGATCTGTTGTCTTAAGTTTCCGGATGGGTATGCCTCTAACTTGGCCCGTTGCATCGATATGAAGGAGTTAAGGATGCACGGCATGAAGAGTCATGATTGTCATGTATTTATGCAGAAGTTGATTCCGATTGCCTTCCGTGAAATGCTTCCAGAGCACGTGTGGGGGGCCTTGACTGAAGTGAGCCTTCTATTCCAGATCCTATGCTCAACAACACTAGATGTGGCCAAGGTAAAAGAATTGGAAGATAGTGTAGCCGTCATCGTGTGCAACCTCGAGAAAATATTTCCTCCTTCTTTTTTTGACTCAATGGAGCATCTAATTGTTCACCTTCCATATGAGGCGCGCGTTGGGGGGGCCATGCAATACAGGTGGATGTACCCATTTGAGAGGTAATTAACTACTGTTGAATATATTATTTTTTAAGTAGCAATTAATTTGTATTTTAATAAATACTCGTATGAATAGATTCCTACGCGATTTGAAAAAAAAGGTGAAAAACAAAGCACACATCGAGGCGTCAATTGTAGAGGCTTATATTGTTAAAGAAATCGGGCTTTTCTCCTCTCACTACTTCGAACCGCACATTCTCTGCAAGCGAAGCAGACCCGGTCGGAATGATGATCTCACGAGCAACGATGATCGAATAATTCGGTCCATTTTCAATTACCCGGGCCGAGCAAGTGGAGCCTCAAAGAAGAGATGGCTGAGCGGTGAGGAACTTCATGTTATCAAGACATACGTCTTGTGTAATTGTGAAGTAGTTGCACCTTACTACAAGTAAGTGTCTTATACAAACGTAATTATCTCAAGCCTTCATTTCAATTTCAATTACATGTATATTTATAACTGTCAATTTTACTGTAACAGGTCATTCTTGAATGAACTGTTCGAGCAACACAATTTGGAGGACCCGATAATTGATCAACTAGTGGCAATACAATTCAAGAATTGGTTCAAGCATCGTGTAAGTGTCACTTTCTTATAAATGTGATCTGCTGAATTTGTAATCAATTATTTCAATTGCTATATGATGAATTGCAGGTGAAACACGAATTGAATCACACAAACGACGAATTGTTGAAGTTGCATTATTGGGGCCCTAGAGCAGAAGTGATGACATACCCGTGTTACTTCATCAATGGCTTCAATTTTCACACTGAACGTCACAATGTGGGGAAGTCAACAATGAATTGTGGTGTTTGTATGAAAAACTCATCATATACAGACACAGATTCTAACTTCTACTGTATATTGGAAGAGATAATTCAGCTAGATCACCCACTAATTCCAAACATGCACATTGACTGTTTAATTATCGTTGGGTCAATCCGATCAGAGGCATGAAGATACACCCTCGTTATTATATTGTTGATGTTAACTTCAAAAAGCTCTACCAAAAGAATGAACCATTCATACTGGCTCAACAAGCAATACAAGTCTACTACGCGGATTACCCGAGCATGAAGAGGGACAAAGTCGACTGGAAAGTTATTTGCAAAATCAAGGCTCGAAGAGTAATCGATGACTCGCGATGGACCGAGGCCGCCTATAAGATGGATGAAGTCATACCTAATCCAGATGTTGGTACAGATAACAAAACGTTTGAACTGCATCACCCAACGAGAATACAACTGATCGTTGATAATGGAGCAGGAACATCGTGCTCGTCAGACAGTGAATCCGATGATGAAGATAGCTTTGATGAGGCTGAGTCCGATGAAGAGACTTATTGAAAAGTCACACCCTCGTTAATTTTTTTAGAAACCTTATTGTAAGCATTGTATAATATATATGTATTATTCAATTGTATGATCGTTCCTACTACAGGTACAATTTTGTTGAATAGGCGCCAAAAAAAATAATAATCTGAAATTTGGATTAGGAAAGGTCCAACTTTCCTACGACCATTCCTAATAAAGGATAAAATTTTTAGAATAGGCGCCAAACCAAAAAAAATCGAGGGAAATTTGACTTAGGAACGGTCGGATTTTCATCCGACCGTTCCTAATACAGTTACACTTTTTTAATTTGCCGCCTAATTAAAAAAATTTGAGGGAAATTTAAATTAGGAACGGCCGATATAAACTACCCCCATTCCTATTCTAGGTACAAATTTTCAATTGGCGCCCACTGAAAAATAGGCTACAAGTTCGAATTAGGAACGGTCATAATGATTGGGTGACCTTTCCAGAGTATTGTCCAAATTTTTGTTTTTGCACCCAATCAAAAATTGATGGGAAATTCAAATGTTGGAACGGTCATGTTATACTCAACCGTTCCTATATGAATTTCTTCCAAACCGTTCCTACTGAAATCCCGACCGTTCCAAAGTGAGTTCCTATATAGTGTATTTTTCCTAATTCTGTCCATATCTCAACATTCGTGAGCCAGATCGACACCATTTTTAAACACATACAAGTTTATGAATGTGAATTGATATCCAACGGTCTGATTTTCAATCAGCAACCCGGATTTAAGGATGCAACTGTTTTTGTTACGATGAATACTAACCGGATACGATATCTCGAGAACCGCACAACGAAATTTTTCAAAACTACATAGAATGTATTCTTTTGTGTGTTATATCATATCTAACGGTCTGATTGGAATTTTGACGGTCTGATTATGTCGTGTAGTACAATAATATAGGATGCTAGTTACATCTGTGAAATACTAACAAACATAAATTTACAAATACAGTTCATATTGTGAACTTGTGTCTATTTTTTGGAAATTACTATATATTTTCAAATTCTTTAAATATCCAATTGCACACCTTTATTCAATCATATGAGTGTTCAGAACGTGTTTTTCTTAATTTATAGTTATTATCTAAGAAGATAAAAAAAAAAAAAATTGCAATACATATAGGAACGGTTCCACATGAAAATAGGAGTGGTTACTATGTGCATGTCTAAAAACGACACCATTTTTTCCTTTAGGAACGTTATTGGGAACAATTTTTCTATTAAGTTACTGTTCCTATTAGTACAATTCAAAATACTAAGTATTTGGAATTGATATGGGAACGGCAATTATAATTCAGGAACGGTCTGTTTTGGGAACGGTCCAGGGAACGGTATTACTATTAAGTGATCGTTCCTATTTAGCTCAACATCAGTACAAGATATTAAAACGACATCGTATTAAAGCGAAAACGACGTCGTTTTCTTGAATTGGACCAGATATAGGAACAGTCAACAAAAATATGACCGTTCCAAAAATTTATATAAATTGTTAACAAATTTTTATTAATTTTAAAAATATTTTCTGTTATTTTTAAAATTATTTTCTAATATTATTAAATTTTTCAAAAAAAAATTCTGTTTTAAAAATCTGAAAATTTTAATTTCTTAAAATTCTGAAAATTCGGAAAAATTTCTGTAAATTTTGTCATTTTTCGTAAATTTAAAAAAATTTCAGAATTTTTCTGTAAGTTTCCAAAATTATGAAAATTCAAAAAAATTTCTGTAATTTTAAAAAAAAAATTGTGAATTTTCTGATAATTTTCTGAAATTTTAAAAAAAAAATTATGTCATTTTCTATAAATTTAAAATATTTTCAGAATTTTCTATAAGGGCAAATGTCACATTTGGTCCTTTAAGTTTTCGTTAAGAATCACTTTAGTCCCTTAAGTTCATTTTTTGACATTAGCATCCCTAAACTTTTGGTTTTTGTCCCAGTTTGGTCCCTCTGACCATTTTCCGGCGAAAATGTGGCCGAATTTTAACCTTTTAGAGGGTAAAATGGTCAAATTAAGTTTGACTTTCTCACTTTAGTCCCTTAAATTTGTAAAATTATCAAAATAGTCCTTTTTTTAGCCAAGAAACCATTTTTTAAAATTTTTATATGCTGAAAATGATTTAATTATATTGTGTGAATAATTAAAATTTTAAAATCTTGTAAACATAATAATAATAATAATAATAATAATAATAATAATAATAATAATAATAATAATAATAATATATTGCGTAACTTAAAAAAAATAGTCTCCTTTTTTTTAATTTTCTGAAGTTACAATAAAAATTAAAATTATGAATAAATTTTACAGAACTTATATAATCTGAAAATATAATAAAAAAATTTAAGTTAGTAATTTTTAATCTTAGGATTTAAAGATAAGTCTAAGAACATAAATTTTAACAATGTTATGAAATGTTAACATTTGAGGTTTTGAACAAGAAGTTGGTGGGATGTACTTGTATAACTATATTATTTAGTGGATTTTATATATATATATATATCTATAATTCATTTCAAGAGATTCTTATAGACATTTTTCTATAAAATGTAACTATATATTTATAAAAATCTCTTAAGATAAATTATATATATATATATATAAATGAAGTCTATCAAAAAATCTAATTTAAAAGTATATTCCACCAACTTTCTATTCTAAACTCTAATCATTCAATAAATATTTTTAAAGTTTAACTTTTCTAGACTTCTTTCTAACACTTAAGATAAGAAAAAAAAATTGACATAGATTTTTTTATTATATTTTCCAATTAGATAAGTTTTGTAAAATTAATTCATAATTTTGATGTTTTTTAACTACTGAAAATGAGAAGAAAAAAAAAAGAGACTGCTTATTTTAAATAAAGCAATATGTTATTATTATGTTCACAAGAGTTCAAAGTTTTGATTATTCACATAAGATAATTACATCATATTAAACATACAAAAATATAAAAGAGTTGTTTTTTTCACTTAAAAAAGGACTAATTTGATAATTTTACAAACTTAGGGGACTAAAGTGAAAATCAAACTTAGATTGACCATTTTACTCTCTAAAAAGTCAAAATTCGGTCACATTCTCGCCGGAAAACGGTCAGAGGGACCAAATTGAGACAAAAACTAAAGTTTAAGGATGCTAAAGTCAAAAAATGAACTTGAAGGACTAAAGTGATTCTAAACAAAAACTTAAGGGACCAAATATAACATTTACCCTTTCTATAATTTCTGTAAAATTATGTATTTTTTAAAAAAATCTGAAAATTCTTTATATTTTCTGTAATTTTAAAAAAAATTATGTCATTTTTATTTTTATTAATTTATTTTTTAAAAATTTCTAAGTAAAATAAAATTTACTCATAATATAAATCATCTTTTTCCAAAGAATTTTGGGATTTAGTATAAGTATATAGGAAAATAGAAGGATTTAGTGCAAATTTAGGGTAAAATTTTTGAATTTAGAATATATTTTAGGAAATATATGTAAAATTTAGTATACATTTTAGGAAAGAATTTTGTGATTTAGTATACATTGTAGGAAAAATTTCTGAAAATTTTGGGATTTAGTATCCATTTATTAGATTAATTGTGGGACTTAGTATAGAATTTTCAAAATTTAGAAAATTATCTCCCTTAAAAAATAAATTGATACTTATATTTGTTAAAAATTCATACCACTAATATTTTTTTTAAAAAAAAATTATAGATCATGTCTGGTCGGGATTTCCCACCTCGAGGAGGTGGACGTGACCGTGGGTCGTGGTCGTGGCCACGGACGCGGCTCATCGGCCATACCATCGACCGGTGTTGCTTCCCAGGGTGGGGAAGCAGTATTCCGACCACCACCACCACTACCACCGGCAGAGCAAGCACCTATATCACCTGTGTCGGATCAGCAGCCCGATCCGTCTACCACTGCACTTGTCGAGGAGGGTGTCGAACCATATGCTACAAGAAGAAGGCCGATGGCGGCTAGAGCGGCCCGAGGGCAGCAGAGGTGGCGGTAAGTTGGAAATTAAATTTTCTAATTTATTTGTTTTAATGTTTGAAAATAACAATAATAATAATTTACTATTTTGGCAGGAGATTTTCCAGAAGTTGCTGGAGGATCACTAGTCTCAGGCCATGGCCAATCCTGGGGATCGTCCGGCCGAATCAGAGGGCTCGGTGGCGCAGACCGAGGGCAAGAGTTGTGGCCGGCTGCAGTCGGGGGCAAGAACAAGGGCCGGATATTCGGTCTTGGTTCTGAGGCCCACGGTCTCAACCAGACCGTTACCTCGCCATCCCATCGCCACCGCCACTGCCACCGCCAGCGTCAAACTTGGAGGATCGCATGGTCCGACTGGAGGAGATGATGGTGGATATGATGAGTATGATGAAGACCCTGCAGACCAATAACTTCGCTGCCGACCCGTCACGGCCTCTTAGAGACCCCCCCGCCCCCCCCGATCAGACGTTGATGATATGGACCAAGACGAGGGGGACAGGGAGTAGATTTAGGACTTTTTTTATTTTATTTTTGGAATTAAATTGGATAATATTTTTATTTAATATAATTTTTATTTCTAAATTATGCATTTTTCCATCTTTAAATAATAATTATAAAACCAAATTCAAAAATATTATTAATAATTTAATATATACTTTAATGATAATAATTATTACTATAAAAAAATTAATAATTCATTATTTAGGAACGGTAATTTAGACGGCAAAAAACAACCATTCCAAATTAGGTGACAACCATTCCTAAAAGCAGATAAAAATGAATTCCAAATTAGGGTCATGCCGTTCCTAAATATATTCCAAATTTAATGATTTCGTGGTTTGATTTTCGTTCTAAATACGATACCAAAAACCGCTCCAATATCGTATTCCAAAATACGAGTACAAAATTAGTTCCTAGTTACCGTGTCCAATTGTGTTCCTATGACCGTCCCTAACTTTTATAGTTCACCGTTCCAAGACGTATTTCAGAACCAGCGCAAAAATGTATCTGCAAGTTATTCTGACAATTCCAAATTGTGTTCTAATTATCATTCCAAATTGCGCGATTTACTTTTAGTATGACCGTTCCAAACATTAATAAGGTGTTCCAAATACAAAAATTATAAATTCATACATACAAAAGTAATTAGGAACGGTAAAACTGTTGTATGCCAAAAACCGTTCTGAAATTGGAACGGTCGCCCTGTTTTCGTTCCTAATTATTAGGAACGCCTCTCCTTTCAACGGATAGCCTCTCGTTCCTTAATTGTTCCTAATTCCAGCCCAAATGAATCCAGTGATCTTTACCGTTCCAAAAGTTAAAAAAATCGTTCCTATTTTTGTTGTAATTCCCACATTTTTTTGTAGTGTTAGTTTTATAACTCTATTGGGAACGGCATTACATACTACTTTACGTTTTGTAACTCCATTTGTAGCGGCCTAAAAATCGTTTCAAAATTTTTAGTATATATTCAACACTTAGCAGATTTTTCATCTCCCCCCAAACCCCCTTTTCAGAATACTCTCTCTCTCTCTCTCTCTCTTATGTCAATCCACCTCCCAACTCCGGCGCCGCCTCCAGCACCACCACCAAGCTCTCCTCCCTCGCCGCACCACCAAGCTCGCCTCCACCAACAAGGTCGCTTCCACCACCACCACCTGTACCTGACGCCACGTCTCCTCAACTCCCACCAAACAGGTAAGTCTGTTTACTATTTGTGTAATTTTTTGTAAATTTTTCTATGCACCAAGATCGCCTCCACCTTTTCTCTGTGCATTTTGTAAATTTTGGTAAGTTTCTGTATTTTTTGCTATTATATGAAGCTTTTGTGTAAATTTTGTAAATGTATGTAATTTTGTGATAAATTATGGAATTTATATAATTGTTATGGAATTTTCTATAATTTTTTGGGAAATGTATGTAGTTTATGTAGTTTTAGGTATTTATGGAATTTATATCATTTTTATGTAATTTTACGAATTTCTGTAATTTTCTAGAAATGTATGTAATTTGCTATAACTTTATTGTAAATTCTGTAATTTTTTGGGAATGTATGTAATTTCTGTAATTTTATTGTAAATACTAAAATTTTATAGAATTTTATGGAAATGTATGTATTTTCTAAGATATGTTGGAAATGTAGCTTTAGGAAATTTACTATAATTATATTGTAAATTCTGTAATTTTAGGGAATTTCGGAAAATGTATGTAATTTTCTGAAATTTGTAGGAAATGTAGTTTTAGGGAATTTTCTATAATTTCTGTAAATTTTGTAAAATTATGTGAATTTTTAGGGAATTTAGGGAAATTTCGGAATTTTTAGGGAATTTAGGGATTTCTAGGGAAATTTAGGCAATTTAGGGAATTTTAGGGAATTTTCGTAAGTTATGTACATTTCTATAAATTTTGTATTTCTCTTTTTGTAAAATTATGTGAATTTTAGGGAAATATCGGGATTTTTAGGGAAATTTAGGGAATGTTTGTAAATTATGTACATTTCTATAAATTTTGTAAATTGTTTTTTAAATTATGTGATTTTTAGGCTATTTTAGGGAAATTTTAGGATCTTTAGGGAATTTAGGAAATTTTAAGGAAAGTTTGGTGAATTTATGTAGATTTTGTAAATTATATACATTTCTATAACTTTTGTAATTTTTTTTGTAAAATTATGTGAATTTTTAGGGAATTTTAGAAATGTGTCGGGATTTTTAGGGAATTTCTGTAAATTTTGTAAAATGTGCACATTTCTATAAATTTTGTAAATTTTCTGTAAAAACTATGTGAATGTTTAGGGAAATTTAGAGAAATTTATGCATACTACTAACGAAATTTTAGTGGAAATGTATGCATTTTAGGGATTTGTTAGGTTTTAGTATCATTTTAGGAAAAATAACAAAATCTTAATGCACTTTATAGAATACAATTGATTTAATTTAATTTATAATAAAAAAATATTTTAGAATACATTAAACCTTATACTAATTCATCAATATAATATATATATATATATAATACAAAAAAATAATATAATATACTTTAATATTGTTAATACTACTTTATACAAAATATAATCAATATTATTTTATAAATTATTAGATTTCATGACGATCGGTGCTTCGGCCCCTCCCGAGCGTGGTCGTGGCTGCGGTCATGGCGAGACAGCTCCAGCTCCCGCCATTGGAGCGGCTGCACTCCCAGCACCCGCACTACCACCAATAGAGCCTCCAGGGCCACAGGCCCCGCCAGTCGACCCAGCCATTCGGGTGTCATCGACCGCGATTGCCGACAGTCAATAGGCCATGGGGGCCTCCAGTTCTCAGGCCCCGACGGCCTCCACTTCTCACACCTCAGCTCCTTGGCCATGGGATTTACCACCACCGCTAGCACCTCCAGTGCCATCTCCGTCTGCACGTCACTAGATCAACCTCTGCGATGCATGGTAATTTAATACAAAAATGGATTAAATTATTTTCATTTCATTTTATTGCATTTTAATTTATAATTATTTTTTCAGGTCGGACCGAGATTTTCATGTTGCCATCAATGCAACAGTGCGCAACCACTATCCTCATCCTTAGGGATGCATAAAAAAGATTCCACAGGAGCACATCCTATGTCGGCTTGATAGCGTTAAGGTAATTAAATATTTAATTACGTTTTATCGATAATCGATTACTCAATTTTTTTCACTATGTTAATACGCAGCTTACTTACTGGTGGGACTGCAACGATGAGACCATGTACAATGTCATCCGGTGGCAGGCCGGACAGTTCCTGCAGAAGCGGTTCTCGGACGCTCGGGCTCAGTTGTCCCGACACTTTAGCTGGTCGAGCAGATTTGGCAACAGTTGCTGGAGTACTGGGACAGCCAAGACTTCAAGGACATGTTGGCCAAGAATCAGGCCAATCGCGCAGCCAATCCGGCCACAAAAACGACCGTCTATAGAGGGGGCTCCTCGTCCGTTAGTCACCACAAGAAGAAGATGGTAAGTATAAAGTATCTTTTTAAGTGATTTTATTTTTTTTAAATGCATTAATTAATTATTTAAATTTTCCTTTGACAGGAGACACAACATGGTTGCCCCGTCAAGCAAATGGAGCTGTTCTCCAAGGTCTACAAGAGAAAGGAGGACAGGCAATGGAACAGCCTGAGGGCGGTGTAGGTGGCGGCGAGTTTATTTTCAGTTTCCTTTCCAATTTATATTATAATTGGATTTTTTTTTCATACTAAGTCAAGTATTCCATTGGCAGGAGGCATTCAAGATGGTGGAGGAACAACAAACCCAACCACCAAATGATCAACTAGATCCCCCATCCTCTTCTCAAAGTTCTGTGGCCATGACCGAGCACCAGTTGTTGATAGCGGCAGCAGGCGGCCAGAAGAGGGATCGGGTATTCGGACTCAGCTCCGAGGCCCACCACTCGATCGCTGGACCATCGCAACTGAGCTCGTCATCTGCTCCACCTCCCCGGCCACCACAAGAGCAATGCCCGGACCGTGATGATCGGGCCAGCACGCTCAAAGAGATTGTGCTGCGTCTGATGACTAATTGGTCTGAGCCTCCACCGGCACTACTCTTACAAGATTCAGTCGATCCCCTAGAGCACGATGATAAGGCAGTGGACGGGGAGCTCGATCTGGATCTAGATTAGGGTTGAGTTTGTGGTTTCTATCTTTTTTTTTCTCTAAATTTATATTTATGTTTTACAAATAATTATGTAAATACAATTTTAATTTTGTTATTTATATTGTTACTTCTTCTTGCTACCAAAATTCGATACATTTTTATATTCAATAAATTATAAAAATTAATATAATAATATAAATAACAATTAAATTAATACTATATTAAATTAAAAAAATTAAGATAAAATTTTGTAACGACTTTAGCATGGGTTCTAAGAATACATCTCACCAACACACAAGCTGGGACATTCCAACGGCCGTTACAAAAGACACATGTATAACCATACAACCATTACAACACCGCATGTAAAGTAGTTACAAGAAATGGTACAACACCGTTTAAATAACCACTCCAAAAAGAGGTACAATAACCGTTTGAAAAACTGCTATGAACCCATAACAAACATGCGCACGAGGTGTCACAAAAACCGCTACAATATTGGTTACATGCACATTATAATAAGAGTTACAAACACCGTTACAACGAAAAGCCCAACCACTACAAACACAGATGAAAAGACCGGTCCAATACTGATACACTACTATCACATTCTTTGTAACAAAAGCCATACCAAATAAGTATTTTTATTAATTCGCCTTGGCCGTTCCAAACAAAACTACAAAATTATTTTCTGCTTTAGGTCAATGTTTGTAACGGTCTCTGAGGCGGTTACACAATTCGGTGAAACTTGTAACGGCTTTTGAGGTTGCCGTTACAATTATTTTGTAACTCATATTTTTGGAGTGGATTTCTGGCTATTACAAAAATTGGTACAAAATTTAAGAAGTTGTTCCAACATTTAATTTGGTCGTACCATAATCCAATGCAATAAATTAAATTTTTGTAGTGAAATTTTAAAAATACCAAATATACGCTTAAATATTTATACTATTATAATTATTTATTTATTGCAAATTGTCCACGTCATCTTTTAACCGGTAATATATCATGTTTATCATTTGCACCGCCTTTAATTGTATATTGATTTTTGTCTTTAAAAATCTACGTCGAATCTGTCTGACTACATAAATGCAAGTACTACATGTCACAGTGGTTAATATAAAAAATAAAAAAGCTACTTTTCATTCACAACCGGCGATTTGTGACGCTGTAACACCAATCTTTGAAACAAGAATCATATATAGCCTTACATATTCATACCAATAGGGTTAAATGCATTTTTGGTCCCGTAAGTTAGGTCATTTAGTATTTTCGTCCTTTAATTTTTTAGGATAGCATTTTGGTCCTGCATCTTTTTAATTTTCATGATATTAATCCTTTTTTTTCTCCTGAGTTCGCCATTCTTTCCAGAAAAATGCATGTGTCTTTCACGTGATAATTTAAAATTAGGGCTTTTGTTCCTATTGGCGCATTTTTGTCAGCATTTTTGTCCTTTTACTTTTTTTAAACTAGCATTTTGGTCTTGCATCTTTTAAATTTTTATGATTTTAGTCTTTTTTTTTTCCAGAGTTCACCATTCTTGCATGAAAAATACATGTGTCTCTCACATGGCATTTTAAAATTGGGGTTTTTGTTTCTATTAGCGCATTTTTATCAGCATTTTTGTCCTTTAACTTTTCAAGCTCGCATTTTAGTCCTGCATCTTTTTAATTTTTGCAATTTTAGTTCTTTTTCTCATCGGAGTTCACCTTTCTCTTCGGTGGAGGTGAACTTCAGCGAACAAAATGACTGAAATTGTGAAAATTAAAAAGATACAGGACCAAAATACAATCCAAAAAAGTTAAAGGACGAAAATTCCTACCTTAAGTTGCGGGACTAAAAATACATTTAATCCCATACAAAATATAATTACTTATTCATTTCAGAACTGGAAGTTGTACAAAGCCCACGGGATGACGGCAACGCATTGGAAGGGCGATTTAGCAATGGCCGAAAAGCTTGGTTTTGTCTTTAGTCGGCCAAATCCTACGTTGCTGAAGATGGTTCGTTGGTTGCCGTCTCTACGAGGTTGGTGGAAGCTCAATTGTGACGGTGTTTCGAAGGCAAAACCGGGGCCATCCGTACCCGATGGCCATATTCGCGACCCTCGTGGACATGTGGTCTCGGTGTTCTACGATTTCTTAGACGTGCGAACAAATACATACGCGGAGCTATCCGCCATTTTTTGGGGCCTTCAACTCGGACAGGCTCTGGGTTGTCACTCCATTTTGGTTGAGATGGAAGCCTTCGCAGTATCATGGAGCTTGGAGCCTTCAGTCGCTACTTACGCACATTCGGATACTCCAATGAAAGATGGTCATTAAGTTCGGACATATTTACAGGGAAGCAAACCACCCGGCTGATTATCTGGTGAACCTAGCCTGCCGACTGAAGTCCTCAAGAACCCTTGTCTCCCCCAAGGGTGCCTCGCAACGATGGTCCAATTGGATAATCTCATGCCAAATTTTCGTTTCTAGATTTTCTCCTAGGTTAGGAATTCGGTGCAAGTGTAAAAGGAGTAAGTACTCCTTATTTATGTTTTTTTTTTTTACATGTACATAAACCCTTTATATTTTCTAATAAATGGGTAAAGGTCCAGCCAAACCCCCCGTCTAGGCATAGGTGGCTTCGTTAAAAAAAAATGCTTACACATTTCAGAAGGTCAAGTCATCTTTTAACCATCACTATCTTATCATATTTATCCTGCACTTTCATTCATGTTAATCACTTGATCCTTTTTTTAAGTGATTTTTTTTTTTAAACTTGTGTTGTATCTTTTTTATTATATGCACACAAGTTTGCGTATCATGATGAGTAGTATATATAGTGACAATTATATTTATTGTCACTATACAAGTATCACTAATTATTTATAATGACAATTCTATGCATAATTATTTTATCATTGATTATTTATGAAAATTATTATAATGAGAAAATTAATTAGTGATAATTTGATATCATCATTTAATTTCTTTTGTGCCTAAGATTTTCTTTCTTTGTACTGTTTGTCCACAATAAAAAATAGATCTAATTATAAAGAAGTCATCTAATTCTAAATTATTCTTTCGATTTGAATAATTAAATATACAGTATTATATATATTAATCATGTATAGTTTGTCTCTAATTAAATTAAATTTAAGCAGCTTATTAAGTTTTAAAAATCTAGGCATTGAGTGGGGATCATATTCAAAATTATGAATTTAAGATAAATAATATTGATAAATATAAATAAAAGTTAATTGATTAAATTTTTTATATCTGATAAGGAAAGCTAAGTTCTGTATGCATTAAAGGAAAAAATAAAGATACAAATCAGAATTAGTAAAAAATTAATTAAAATGTAACAAAAACTATGTATACATATATTTATAGTACCACAAATATAGGAAAAATTATTTTTTTTAGTCCGCTAAGTATGCCCAATATTAATTTTAGTCCGATGATTACTATGCCCATTTTTTTTACTTGCAATATTGATGAGATTTAGTCCTCCGGTGGTTGATTTTTGCTTTCTTGGCCGGAAATATTACATGGCATGCCAACTAAATATATTTTGAGATTTTTAAAGCCAATGAGCCAATTGAAACAAGGTGGATTTTAACTTGAATTATTTTATGTATATATAATTTTATTTTACAAAAATAAAATTATTATTTAGAAAAAAAAAATTAACCCCCCACCCTACCCCTCCCACCCCATGCCCACCCCCGACCCAAGCCCCCACCACCTACCCTTCTCCCCACCCCTTGGGTCCCACCACATAAGGGGGTGACAACATTGAGAGTGTCGTCGTGGCGTCGCCCAGACCATAACAAATCTGGGCCATGCTGTCACCCAGAGCTGTGGAGGGCGATGGAGTGTCTCCCAGATAGAGGGCGACGACGAGGAGGGCACGGCACCGCTCTCTCCTTTGTAGGGGCGTTGTCGTCGCCGCCCCTGCAAGGAAAAAACTTAATATATTTTAATTAACTTAATTAAATATCATTAAAAGAAAATTAAGAAAAAACTAACTAATAAAATACATTAACTAAATAATTATTCAAAATTAATTAATAACATATAATTTTTATAATCAATAAATATTTTATATATTTTTTTAGAATTATGATATTTTAAACAATGTCCAGTCAGCTTTAATGGCCATGTGTCTTTATATGTGGTTGTACACATGTATAAGTTGTCGAAAATTAACCAAATAGTTGTCATGTGGGTATTTTTCGATTAATTTTCAAAATATCGCCGGCAATTGAGTAAAAAAACCCTAATTCGGACTAAATCTCATCAATTTTACAAATTACTGGACTTAGAAGGAAAGGACATAATTATCGAACTAAAATTAATATTAGGCATACTTAGCGAACTAAAAAAATAATTTTTCCACAAATGTATGTAGGGGTTGAGGGTCGGGGAATATATAGATGTTAGGATCAATATTTTCAAAATAATAAAATATAACAATAAATAAGGGATGTAATTTAAATATGTGAAATAAATTGAAAATATTAACATTGTTATTAATGCTTACTTACCAATTGGAAAAATTATAATGCCATTAATATGTATCTACCAATTAAAGCATTTCTATAATTAAAAGAAATTAAAATTGTAAGAATTCAGTATTTGGTCAAAACTGAAGGGTTAGGATCAAAGGACCTCCTTCAATATAATAGATAATAGAAAATAGCTTAATGATGCAGATAGCAAACACTACAAGAAAAGGGCTAAATAGCTATGAAAAAATCCAATGCTAAAATTAGCGTCGAATTAATTAACAAGTATATTTTTCGTTGTTAATCTACGATATTTAATATATGTTTTAAATAATTCATTGCTAAACTTATTAGCAAGTAAAATTTTATTGCGAAATGTATTAATAAGAAATTTTTTGAATTAAATAATGTAAATTAACAACGAAAATTTTACTTGTTAATTAACTCAACATTATTTTTTTTCGTTGCTATTGAACTATTTTCTTATAGTGAAATTAACTAGCCCTTCATCTCTTACGTAACAAGGCTCCTACAAGTAGGCTGCATATACTTTTATATAAAAATATTATGTAGGACGCACATTTCTTCTTATTTTCTACTTTCAACGTTTACAAACCCAAAAAGCTTGTAAGGCTTGAATACCTCTCTTCCTATTCATATGTGCCGTTGAAAGCATATTGACAAAAAAATTTGATCAAGTCACAATAAAATTAGTAGTCATAAGAAGTATACATTAAGTTATCACTACAGAAAATTAAAGATCCATTTATTACTAAAAAAAATTGATCATTCCCTAAGATATAAATCACCACGATTTGAAAATCATAGAAAATTAATTATCAATACTATCTACTATGGTCATGCAAAATCGATACGAAAACTTAAGTTTCGTACCACGGTTAATCAATATTCACCATTGTTTTACCTTTGGCCAAGATATTGCTACAGTTTTTTTGTTGTAGCAAATGTTTTGGCCTCGCTTGTAGAAACAACATCAATACTAATTTTCTGAATACCAACTATACCCTTAGATATTCATACTAGTATAATTACTTATTCATTTCAAATGGTCCAAGTCATTTTTAACCACCAATATGTTAATAATATGATCTGCCTTTTTAAATGATTTTTGTTTTTAAAATTTGTGTCAAATCTATCTGATTATATCAGTATAAGTATTGCTTATTACGGTGGCTAGTATGTATAGTGACAATTAATTAATGATAATTTTAATATCATCATTTAATTTTTTGTGTGTCTAATTTCTTTCGATGTACTGTTTGTCCAAAATTAAAAATTGATGTAATGCGCGCGGCCTACTAGCTGCTTTCTGAATAAGGTATAAATACTTCCCATCTAGTAGGAGCCTAGTTATGTAGAATTTGTAATTATCATTAATTTTATCAGAGTTTTATTCTTTCTTTTTTATTAATCTTTTTTTGTACACAATATAATATTATAAATCATTTTTAATTATAAAGATACTTATTAATTATCAAAAATTAATTAAAAAGTTAATAAAATAATTGTCAATCATAGTTTAATAAATAAATGAGTCAGCAGAACCGATAGGTATGAAAAAGAAAGGACCTCGACACCAATGCCAACAACATACTTATGGAACTGATGGTTATATTATAATTTATAATTATCACTAACTTTGTAATATTTTTTATTTTTTACTCAATGTAATATTATAGGTCATATTTAATTAATATATTTATTAATAATTAATAACTTAATTATATTTTTAATAAAAATAATTAATATATTATTAAATAATCATTATAAAATCACATTTTAAAATTTTTAAATAATAATTTATATATTAATATTAATTAAGTATTAATAATTACTTAAAATCTTAACTAATAATTAACAAAAACAAATTACTAAGAATTTAGTTGGGCCAAAAACAAAATCATGCATGTGTCTCTACCCCAGGTAGCGACTTATGCATTAAATAAATGTGGAATAGCATGGGTTGCAACCAGGTACGCCTCACGTTGTTCTTGCAACTATACCCCAATTTGGGTTAAAGTTGCAATTTTATTATATAATATTAAAATAAATATTGTGATATAGTTGTAGGTTTTTTTAAATTATTAAAATAAATAAGCCAAATACTTCCCATCTAGTAGGAGCCTAGTTATGTAAGATAAAAGGCTAGTCACTCTGCTATCTGCCTTCATTAATTAATTCCAATATAAATTACTGAAAAAATCTTCCTTCCATATATATATATATATATATATATACTAGACACCGTGGCACGCAGTATCTATGCGCATATTTTTTAATAATATTTTATTTTATTAAAGCTCATAATTTGTTCTTGTATATTAAAACTTCTTATTGTGTAATTACAATCTCACATATAAAAACTATCCGATAAATTTTTCTAATGCGTTAATTTTCAATAAATATTTTACTCAAATTAAATTAAACATTGAAAATTTTCCAATATCTGTTATTTCTATTTCAATTAATAATAAGTTTAAACAAAATGAGAGTAAATTTAATTTTTGAAGTACATTAATTGCATGGAATTAATTTTTTTAAAGAAACTTGATTAAGTAGTTAATTCAATATAAATGAAGTTGAAGGGCATTTTTGGTATTATAATAATTTGGTGTAGTGGTATCAAAAATACCACTTTGAGTTTATAAACTCTCTTCCCTTTATAATAGTACTAGCTGCTGTGACACGCAGTCCCTGCGTGCATATAATAAATATTCTTTTGCGCTTTAAAAATTATTATTTTTATTATTAATAAGAGCAAAATATAAATCATTACATCGCATTGAAAAATAATAAAAAGAAAAAAAAACTAATTTATCAATTAGTGAAACTTTGGAAGTTAAATAAGTTGTTATATTATCAGTTGAAGGGCATTTTTAACCTCACAAAAAATGGTGCAGCGGCGTAATTAACCGTTTGTGAGTGTATAGTGGGTTTTCTTTATATAATTGTATAGGTGAAGGGCATTTTTGACCTCACAAAAAATGGTGTAGCGGTGTAATTAACCGCTGTTTGTGAGTGTGGAGTAGGTTTTCTATATATAATAGTATAGACAAATATAAATATATATATATATATGCCGCTAGGTTTCTTCTATTCTCTATATTTAATTTATCAAATTTTTTTATTTTATATATATTATCATAGTTCAATATCAATTGAATCGTACACCAATTACATAATAAGTACTAGTGTGTGGCCCATGCTATGCACGGCTGTAATGTAATTATTACTACAATTATATCTTACAAAATTTATAAATTATGTGAAAATTAGTTAGGAATTTCTTTAATGAGATCAATAATATAATATTATTTTTTCTACAATTTACAATGCATCAATATGAATAAAATTTACACAAGTTTACAATCATTAAAAGAAGAATGAAGAGATATACATCCAATAAAAATTAATTTTGTGATTAATTGTTAAATCTTATTGACATGTGATCTTCTCCTTCTTTATTTGTTATGGACTTGAAATTTAGTCAAACAAAATTAACACTAACTACAGAATTATAAAAAAATAATTTAAAAACTACAAAATTATATCAAATAAGAAAAAACTTTGATAATTCTTGTAAAAATTGCATAATTAATAATCTTGACCATGCCTCATAATACAGGTAATGGTTTGAGCAAAAGTTCAAACATGAATAAAGTTAAACATAAATAAGAGAAATCTGCATGATACAAGCAATGAAGAAAATGTGTTAAGAAAACTTTTTAATCAATTTAGATCCAAAAGTAGCAAATGCTTTTTATAAAAGTTGTTCTCTAATATTTACAATGCCTCAACAGAATTGTACGTTTATTCAAAAAAATATATCAAAATATTTTGTTTCGATATCATAGATACCGTATAATATTAAAAATATTATGTCATTAGTTTTTATAAAAATTTTATTTGCATTTACTTAGTGAAATTAGCCAATTGATTTTATTTAATTGCAATATAGAATATTTCATTTCCAATAAATTGAAATACATTAAGAAACTACTTTTAATAAATTAGATCCGAAAGTAGCAAAATAATGATTTTTATAAAAGTTCTTCTCGAACATTTGCAACTCCTTATCTATATTGTCTTTATCTAACATTTTTCCTTGATAATCATCAGCTTATTTATTATTATGTAGACTTTATTCTTAATATTTTAAATTACATATTCAAAATTATCGTATTCGAAACTATTTTTGAAAATTTTATTTCTATTGAATAAGTCTTAAATAAACAATGTTCAATTTTTTATTCAAAATGTATCTTTGTATACTTTTTTATTACTTTATTGATATTCAGATTTTTACAATTTAATGATAGATAATTTATATTTTTCATAATTTATCATGAATTATTTAATCTGTTGTGAGCATAACTTTTGTCAAGTAAATTTATATATATCTGTCATATTATTTTTATTTATCAATTTATATTTGTGTGATGAATTTTTATGGATGAAAAAATAATAATAATAACAATTGATACCAAAGTAATTTTGAATAATTTAGATGGGTTCAGAATTTTATAAAAATATTAGAAGCAAAAAATATATATCATTTGAAATTCTAGTTGACATTTACAATATTTTTTAAATTTGTTTTTCTAATGTAATGTGAATAAGAGAAGAATTTTTTATTTGATAGGTTTTTTAGAATAAATAAAAGAAATATTTTTCTCATGATATAAATTAAAAGTAATAGATATGACTGAAATTATTTTTCATGCAAAAAGTTTGTCGCCGTGCGTTGCACGGGGCAAATACTAGTAAATATAAAAATGAATGCTACATACAAATTAAATGTATGGTATAACTATTTTATTTTAGGCAACTTGTAACAATCGATTTTTACTTTGAGATAAAATAAAATAATTAGCATCATCGCATATTAAATTTTTATTGTTAGAAAACTATGATTGTAAAAAATAGATCTAATTATGAGACTGATAGGAAATTACAGAATTAATATGACAGCTGAAAACATCACAAAAGATATAACTTTTCACATAATGTAGTTTACTCCTAATAAATAACTAAAAATTATGTATCAATCACATATACATTCATGAGCTTAATAAATAAAATACTTGAGAATAATTTTTTTAAAAAAAAAATACAAAAGAATGAATACTCACTAATGAGAAGTATGAGCAAAATTCGGCATCTCTACCCAAGGATATCAACAAAATAATCGAAATAAACATGATAGAAATATGATTAAGTAAGAAAAAGGTTATAATTAACACATGATTAACTAATGAAATAAAATAATTGATAATAAAACAATAATAATTCAATGAAAAAAATTGTACAAACCTTCGGTCTTTTCTTAATTTTTTAATTATTTCAACTTTCACGTGCAACATAGATAGGTACAAATTTTGAATTGGATCAATTTTTTCTAAAAAGATAATACTTTTAAGTTTTTATTTTTCTTTTAAATTCTAAATTAAATGTATATATTGCATCATTCATGAACTCAAATAATGAAATAATTGATAATAACAAAATTATAATTGCAATGATAATATTGATTCTCATCAGTGAAAAATTTATGCAAAATCCAATATTTCTACCAAAGATTATTAATAAAATAGTAAAAAATACACATGATAATAAGTATAAATTAAATAAAAATTATATAATTAACACAAAAAATCACATATTCAAGAACTCATCAAATAAAATAATTGATAATAGAAAATATTAAAAATCAAGGAAAGAAAAAAAATAATACCTTCACTTGTGATCTCCTTTTTCTGTTTATTGTGGACTTGGAATGTATTTTATTATTTGAAAATGATAGATAATACACATTAAACAAAAATGATTATAATTAACATATAAATTATATATTTCATGAATTCATGAAACAAAAAATTAATAATAAATAAATTAAAAAGCACTGAAAAAAAATTTCAGACATAAGAAATTTGATTAACTCATAAAATTATGATAATATATTCATAAAATCATGAAATAAAATAACTAATAATATAAACATTAAAAAGAAACGGGAGAATTTTTTTCCCCATACCTTGGCTTATGAAAGTCTCATTTTCTTCATATATTGCCTATATGTTTGTATAAGATTAATTTCCACCCACCCAACAAAGCATGAAATAAAATAATATATATGCATATATATATATATAATCCATAAACCTAATATAATGAAAAGACATTAATAAAGCATCAAATTTAGAATTTAAAAAATAAGGAAAGGGCAAGATATCTTATATTTTTTGGTTAAATACACTTTGCACTCCTGAATTATGCATATAGTCGCATTTAGGCCCCTAAAGTATGAAAAGTAACAAAAAGGCCCCTCATGATATGGATTAATTTTTTTATGACGAGAATGTTCTTTTTGTTTCTACCCCTAAAATATGTTTATTTCAATCATGCCCCTAAAACATAATTTGAATTACTATAAAAATTATATTTAACATAAATACTATCCAAAATTTATTATTTTTATAATTAGTATAGAATCTATATAAACTTTATAAATTTACAGTCCTTATATTTTTTTACATAACTGTTTAAAAATTTACATAATTTTTGCTTGTATTTTTATATATATGTTGAACTTTTTTAAAAAAATAAAATTATTGATACAATTTTAAAATATTACATCGAATATAATGCACTATAAAATATGCAAATCTATAATATAATTAATTTATAATATTCTATAATATTTTGAGTAATGATATGACATAATTTAATTATGCGTACATATAAAAAAGTATGTTATATAACTCATAAATTTTATTCAGAACTGTAAATTTATAGAGTTTATACAGATTCTATACTAATTATAAAAATAATAAGTTTTGGATAGTATTTATGTTAAATATAATTTTTATAATAATTCAAATTATGTTTTAGGGGAATAATTGAAAGAAACATATTTATTTAGATCAGGTTGCACGAAAGGAAGGGACCTATATAGATTTCTACGTACTTGTTCCAGTCCAGGACAAGTGAGATCTTCTGGTCTGCGTGCGTGGGAGCAGCTCAAAGAAAGAAGAGTCTGGTCCGGTCTGAATTTAGGCACGGCCCGCCTGTCTGCTGCTAGGTCCGGGAATGGCGCCAGGCGAGGTCGCCGCTATGCCCCTTAATGAATTGAATGGTCCTTCGACCTTCGTTTGATTCCGACGGCCGGCATAGATCTCATTATGCACTGACAGGGCTTCCCTCCTAGCTACTAGATCCGGTTTTGAACCTTTGTTTATGATGACCGAGACAAGGATAAAAAAAAGGAATAGAGAGAAAGATGGTAACTATCTTAAATAAATGAGAGAACTCTGACTTCAAAGTTCTTGACGGCAAGGTAACCTGAAGATCAGACACCACCAAATTCTCATGTTGGATAGAACCTTTCGAACCTAATTCAGGGCATAATGTATCGCCTAATGATGCTAGATTGCCAGGAAGCAACGTTAAAGAATCCCTAAAACGTAATAAGAATTTATTGTTAATATACACTTTCATCTCGTATATCATATGATTCCTCAACAACGGTTTAATTTTATACCTTTTACCACGATTAGCATAATACTTAAGAATGATAATACCATCAAATCGAGATAAATTATGGAAATAAATAGTTCTAATACCTTCATGTTTTTGCACACATTCTTCCAAACATGATAGAAAATTAAATAACATTTTAGAACTCCTATCTTCAAAGGATGGATATAAAGGTATGTAATTTTCACTGAAAAAGGTTTCCATAGAATTGGAGGAAGTAAGATCATCACCAGGCTTCACCAAAAAGAAACCAGCAGCATAAGGCAGAGCAGGTTTCTGAGTGCACTGACAAAGCTAAACTCGTAGCTAGATTAGGTTGCTGCCTATATAATCGAAGATTGTGATTGACCTGAGAAGGTGCAGTGACAGCAAGTGCTAGCCTAGTGGGATCCCTTCTTGTTCTATCTCCCTTCTGCTTCTGTTAGGGTATTACTCCTTGGTTGTGCTGTTTATTCTAAGTTAGCTTGTCAATTTATAGTGTAGGGGTGGAAACAATAAGGTCATTTTCGTCATAAAAAAATTAATCCATCATGAGAGGCCTTTTTGTTACCTTTCATACTTTAGGGGCCTAAATGCGACTACATGCATAGTTCAGGGGTGCAAAGTGTATTTAACCCTATATTATTCTAAAAACATATATCATTCTCACTACAAAAAAAAAAAAAAAAAAAAACGCTGATTGGGACGGTAACAGGAACGGTGTTTTTAATATTTGGAACTGTACGTACTTCATTTTAACATTTTGGACCGGCATTAGGAACGATTGAGGACCGGGAGGCCATCCGTGGCAATAAGAGGCGATCCTAATTATTAGGAACGGGGACCAAGTTACCGTTCCCAAAGCACTACTATGTTCTACCGTTCCTACTTACCTTTATACATATAAATTTGATTTTATTGCATTTGGAACACCTTATAAACATTAGGAACGGTAATGTCGAAAACAAATCTCGGTTTTAGGAACGGTGGGTAAAACTCTGTTTGGAATAGTTCGAACTGTTGTAGATAGAATTTGGCATAGTGTCTGGAATACATGTAGGAACGGTAGGTTGTAGAGATTAGGATCGGCAGCTGGAATATATTTCGTCGCGACTTGTACGAACGGTCTTTGCACTCAACCTTTGGAATAAAGTTTTGGACCGGTTTTTGGTATTGTCTTTAAAACGAAAGGTTTACCACGAAAGGATTGATTTTGAAATAGACTTAGGCACGGTAGGTACGGTATTTAAGAACGGTTCACATGTATAGTTGGAATGGTGTTTTCATCGGCCTTGAGAACGGTTAGGCTTTTTAAAAAGTCAAAAATAGGAACGGTACAGTGCGAATATGTTGCGTCTAAAGTACCGTTCCTAATTAATGATTTTTTTTTATTAATAGTTTTTATCATTTAAATTAATAATAATATTTTGATTATATAAATAATATTTAAATATGAAAAAATGCATAATTTAAAAATAAAAATTATATTAAATACGAATATTATCCGATTTGATTACAAAAAAAAAAAATACATAATGTACTATTCGTCCCCATCGGACTCGTCCATCTCGTCAATGTCTGGCATGGTGGGGTCCCTAGGAGGCCGTGATGGGCCGGCGCCGGAGCGACTGGTCTGCATGTCCTTGACCATGCACATCAGGTCCGCCATCATCTCCTCGAGGCGGCCCAACCGACCCTCCATGTTTGACGGAGGCGCAGGCACTGGCGCTGGCGCTGGCGGAGGCGGAGGTGGAGGCGGTGGCGGTGGCGAGGTAACGGCCTGGCTGAGCGACAGGGCCTCAGAACCAAGACCAAATACCCGGCTCTTGTTCTTGCCCCCGACGCAACTCAGCCACATCTGCTGCTCGGTCTGCTGCGCCATCGAGGCCTCTGATTCGGAAGCAGGATCCTCAGGGGCCTGAGACTGATGATCCTCCATCATCTTCTGGAAGATCTCTTGCAAAAATAATTACAAAGAATTAGAAAATTTTAAAATATTTAAAAAAATACTGTAGAAAGTATTAATTACAACTTACTGCCACCTCCGCTGCCCTCGACCCGCTCCAGCCGCCGTCGGTCTTCTTCTCATAGTATCTGGAGAATAACTCCATCTGCTTCACTGGCCGGCCGTGCTGCTCCTCCTGTACAACATCAATGGGAAACAGTTATTACAATTTAAATTAAATAAGTAATAAATAATTGAAATAACATTAGATATCTTACTATTTTCCGCTTGTGCATACCGACGGAGACAGATCCCCCGCGGTACACAGTGGATGCGGCTGGGTTGGCGTTCCGGTTCGCCTTGTTCTTCTCGCACTCCTTCTAGAACTCCGGGGAAGCCCAGTACAGGAGGAGCTGCCGCGACACCTCGTTCGCCAGCCATAGAGGCTTCTTCCTCAAGAACTTCCCCACCCAGACATGGAAGATCTTGAACATCGACTCGTCGTCGGCGTCCCACCAGTACGTCATCTGTATTAAAAAAAAATATTAAATTATTATTTAACTTAGATTGTTAAAATATTTTTTAAAAAAAATTAATTCATGTTACCTTCAAGCTCTCGAACCAAAAATGCTGGTGCTCTAGCGGCACTTGGCGCAAACAGCCCTAAGGGTGGGGATAGTGTCCTCGCACGGTCGCGTACATGCGCTCGTGGATCTTCCGATCAGCACTGAAATTATAAAATAATTAGTATAACATAAAAATATTAATTTAAATTACAAAAAAAAAATTAAAAACATAAATTGTACCTCGCATCGGCGAGTGTGATGTACTGGCGCGCGGATGGTCCGGGCTCCTGATCCGGTGCAGCAGTAGACGCATCGGGCTGCTGATCCGGAGCATGTGGTGCGGGTGCCTGCTCTGCCGGTGGTGATGGTGGTCGAAAAACTGCTTCCCCATCCTGGGAATCAACACCGGGAGGCGGTATAGCCGGTTCGCCGCGACCGCAGCCACGACCACGACCACGGCCACGGCCACCTCCTCGGGATGGAAAATCCCGACCAGACATTATCTAAAAAAAACACATCAGTATCAATTTATTTCAATAATGAAGATTCTCTAATTTATTTAATATATATGCAAACTAAATACCATAATTTTACCCTAAAAGTGCACTAATTCCTACAAATTAAAGTTTCCAGATTTTTAAAAAAATAAAATTCCAAATTTTAAATATTTTAAATTTTCAGAATTTTAAAAAATTAAAAATTCCAGATTTTGAAAAAATAAAATTCCAGATTTTTAATATTTTAAATTTCCAGATTTTAAAAAATTAAAAATTCCAGATTTTGAAAAAATTAAAAATTCCAGATTTTGAAAAAAATAAAAAATCCAGATTTTAAAATTATTAAAAATTCCAGATTTTTAAAAAAAATTAAATTCCAGATTTGTATTCTTTTAAAAATTCCAAATTTTAAATATTTTAAATTTCCAGATTATTAAAAAGACCAAAATGCCAGATTTTAAATATTTTGAATTTCCAGATTTTTAATATACTAAAAATTCCAGAATTTTGAAAAATAAAAAAATTCCAGATTTTTAAAATATTAAAATTTCCAGATTTTGGAAAAATTAAAAATTCCAGATTTTTAAAAAAAATTAAATTCCAGATTTGTAATATTTTAAAAATTCCAAATTTATAATATTTTAAATTTCCAGATTATTAAAAAAATAAAATGCCAGATTTTTAAAATGTTCAAATTTCCAGAAAATTCAAAATTTTAAAATATTCAAATTTCCAGATTTATAAAAATTCAGATTTTTAAAAATTTCCAAATTTCCATATTTTTCGAATTTTCAGATTTACAAAAATATACCCAAATTACAGAAATAATATCCTATATTCCTAAGTTGTTATTTACATATATTGCATCAAAATAAAGAAATAATAGCATATATTTACAGAAAATTTACAGAAATTTCCAAAAAATTACAACATAATATCAGTAATTACAACATAAATTACAGAATATTACAACACAAATTATAAAAATATTACAACATAAATTACATAAATTACAGAATATAACAAAAATTACAACATAAATTACAATATAATTACAAAAATATTACAACATGTTGCAGAAATTACAACAATATTACAGAAATTACAACATATTGCAAAAATTACAGAAATTTCATAAATTTCCAAAATACATCAGAAATTTCAGAAATATTTCAGAAATTTCAGAAATATTCCAGAAATTACATGCATTTTCAGAAAAAAAAAATAAAAAAAGAGAAATAAAAGTAGGGTTTTTGGAAACCCTACTTGTTACGACGACGGCGGCTTGGTGGTGGTGTCGGCCTCGAACGGTGGTGGTGGTGGTGGCCTCGGTAGGTGGTGGTGGTGGTGGCCTCGGTAGGTGGTGGTGGTGGCCTCGATCGGTGGTGGTGGTCGGAAGAGGGAGGGGGAAATGGGGAAGAGGGAGGGAGAAATGGGGAAGAGGGAGGGGGGACAAATGAGGAAGAGGGAGAGGCAGAAATGGGGAAAAATCGGACAAGGGGTTTACTTATATTAGAATTTAGGAACGGTAGAATTTTATGAGTACCGTTCCTAAGGCAGGTCCTAAAAAGAAAAACGACGTCGTTTTGTTTTTAAAACGACGACGTATTATTACATATTAGTTATAATTAAACTTACTAGGAACAGTCGCGTAATATGCCCAGTCGCGTAATAATAACATGTGATAAAAAATTACAGAAATTTTTGAATTGAAAAATTCAAAAAGTCTCTTCATCGGACTCAGCCTCGTCAAAGCTATCTTCAACTTCATCTTCGGATTCAATGTCTGGCGAGCGCGATGGCCCTGCTCCATGATCAACGATCAATTGTATTCCCGTTGGGTCATGCAGTTCAAATGTTTGGTTATCTATTTCAACATCTGGATTAGGTATGACTTCATCCATCTGATAGGCGACCTCGGTCCATCGCGAGTCATCGATAACTCTTCGAGCCTTGATTTTGCAAACAGCTTTCCAGTCGACTTTGTCCTTCTTCATGCTCGGGTAATCCGCGTAGTATACTTGTACTGCTTGTTGTGCCAGTATGAATGGTTCATTCTTTTGGTAGAGCTTTTTGAAGTTGACATCAACGATGTGATGACGAGGGTGTATCTTCATGCCTCTGATCGGATCGACCCAACGACAATTAAACAGCACAATGTGCATGTTCAGAATTAGTGGGTAATCTAGCTGAATTATCTCTTCCAAAATTCCATAGAAGTCAGAATCCGTGTCTGTATATGATGAGCTTTTGACACAAATACCACAATTCATAGTTGATTTCCCGACATTGTGACGTTCAGTGTGGAAATTGAAGCCATTGACGAAGTAAGATGGGTATGTTGTGACTTCTACTCTTGGCCCCCAATAATGCAACTTCAACAAATCCTCGTTTGTGTGATTCAATTCGGGTTTCATCTGCAATTAATGATATATATAGCAATTCAAATAATTGATTACAAATTCATGAGCATATCGCGGTAATTACAACAAATCGATGATACTTACACGAGCCTTGAACCAATCCTTGAATTGTGTCACCACTAGTTGCGGGTCCTCCGAATTGTGTTGCTCGAACAGTTCATTCAGGAATGACCTGTTATAGTAAAACTAATTGTTATAAATATACATGTAATTGAAATTGAAATGATTCGTACGAGATAATTATGTTTGTATAGACACTTACTTGTAGTACGATGCAACTACTTCACAATTACACAAGACGTATGTCTCGATAGCATAAAGTTCCTCCCCGCTTAGCCATCTCTTCTTCGAGGCTCCACTTGCTCGGCCTGGGTAATTGAAAATGGACCGAACAATTCGATCGTCGTTGCTCGTGAGATCATCGTTCCGACCGGGTCTGTTTCGCTTGCACAAAATGTGCGGTTCGAAGTAGTGCGAGGAGAAAAGTCCGATTTCTTCGATAATATAAGCCTCTACAATTGACGCCTCAACGTGTGCTTTGTTTTTCACCTTTTTCTTCAAATTGCGAAGGAATCTATTCATATATATGACAATTTATTAAAATGCAACTAATAAGTATATGTTTAACAGTATTAATTATTTAATTACCTTTCAAATGGGTACATCCACCTGTATTGCACGGGGCCCCCAACGCGCGCCTCATATGGAAGGTGAACAATTAGATGCTCCATTGAGTCGAAAAAGGAAGGAGGAAAAATTGTCTCGAGATTGCACATGATGACGGCTACACTATCTTCAAATTCTTTTACCTTGGCCACATTTAGTGTTGTTGAGCATAGGATCTGGAATAGAAGGTTGACTTCCGTCAAGGCCCCCCACACGTGCTCTGGAAGCATTTCACGGGAAGCAACCGGAATCAATTTCTGCATGAAAACATGACAATCATGGCTCTTCATGCCGTGCATCCTCAACTCCTTCAGGTCGACGCAACGGGCCAAGTTAGAGGCATACCCATCAGGAAACCTAAGACAACGAATCCACTCATATATCTTCTTCTTTTGCTCCTTCGTCAGTGTATATACCGCCTTGGGCATCACGTTCGGTCTCCTTTCGTCCACCTCAAGCTCCGGTCGATTACATATGATCTTCAGATCCTTCCGTGAATTCAGATTGTCCTTCGTTTTTCCCTTGATGTCCATCACAATATTGAATATATTATCGAACACATTCTTCTCAATATGCATGACATCAAGATTGTGTCGTATCAGATGCGCCCCCCAGTATTCAAGCTCCCAGAATATGCTTTTCTTCATCCACTTATGGTCGACGCCGTAGCCTTCTGGTTCACTCAACGGTTGTTCGACAGCAACACTAAATGCATCGACACGGGTTCAGATCTGTTCTCTAGTCAGCCTCGGACGTGCAACCTTCCTCTCTATTCGATTTTTAGTGAAGGCTTTCTTGTTCCTGCGATAAGGATGACTCGGTGGTAGGAATTGCCTGTGGCAGTCAAAATAGCATGCCTTCCGACCGTGCTGTAAATAGAATGCCCGTGTGTCCTCCATACAAACTGGACACCCCATAACACCAGCGGTACTCCATCCAGACGCCATACCATAAGCAGGAAGGTCGTTCACTGTCCACATCAATGTGGCATGCATCATGAATGCCTGGTTTGTCGCAGTATCGTGCGTACGTACACCCACATGCCATAAATTCTGCAACTCCTCGATCAACGGCTCCAAGTAGACATCGATAACACGTTTGGGATTCGATGGGATAGGGATCACCATCGTTGGGAACATATACTCAGACTTCATGCACATTCCCGGTGGGAGATTGTACGGTGTAAGTATCACGGGCCAACATGAGTAAGTTTTACCATACTGACCGTGCGGTGCAAACCCATCCGTGCACAACCCAAGTCTAACATTCCTCAGTTCAGCTGCAAAATTAGGATACGTCCGGTCAAAATGCTTCCAAGCCTCTGCATCCGACGGATGACACATGGATCCTTCCTCCGTCTGATGGCTCGCATGCCAAGTCATATGCTCTGCTGTGACCTCCGACGCATACAACCTCTGCAGTCGAGGGGTAATCGGTAGATACCTAAGAATTGCATACGGGGACTTCTTGTGTTTAGGATTTCTGTCCCTGGTGGGCTTGTACCTAGCGTCTCCACAGAACTTGCAATATTCCAAATCAATATCGTCCTTCCAGTACAACATACAACCGTTTTTGCAAGCATCAATCTTCTGAACTGGTAAACCCAATTCTCTTATCAATTTCTTCGTATTGTAATAATCAGCAGAGAAAGTGTGATCGCGGGGCATTACAGTATCAGCCCACTGGCATATATGATCATATGTATGCTCGCAAAAACCCCCTTCGGCCTTGATATTCACCAAAGAGGCAATTGACGCCAATTGAGAGGTGGTGCAGCTATTCCACAAAGGTTGGTCCGAAGCATGAACTACATCAAAAAAGCGGTCTGACAAGCCAGACACATAATCATAGGGCCCCGAATCGTAATATGAACTAGGACCCACATCAGATGGACAATACCGAGTACCATCATCAGTCGGTCCCTCCTGGTTGTACGAAGACCAGAATGACGGCCCGGCGGCATCAAATACCATCCTCTGCGCCCAATCCATCTGAGCCGCATCACCCCAATGCGAACTACCCTCCTCCTGAACAGGTGGCGTTTGCTGATGCTGCACAGGGGGCACTGTCATTGCTTCAAAGTATTCCTGCACCCTTTCCTCACCATGCGAAGTCCAATTGTAATACTCTGGCATAAAACCCTTTCATACACAAATCAAAATTTACCTCGTCTGGTGTTTTGAACCGTTCGTTTTTGCACTTCCGGCAGGGACACTTAATCTTGTCCCCGTCCATATATGAACGTTGAGACTGTGCCCATTCTAAAAATATTGTAACACCATCCTCAAACTCCGGCGTCACACCCAGGACGTCTCGATCATACATCCATTTCCTCAACTGTCTTAACATGATTGGTCCTACGTATAATATAATTCACAACAACAATTAAATGACGAGAGTAAATTATATATATGCAAAAATAAAAGAATTTTTGGCATACTTACCTGAGCAAAAGACCTATCAATATCAATCCAAAATTCGCGCTCGGTAATTGATATGTTCGATTTTCCGTATAAATAATCAAGAGGGGAGTTACAAATACAAAATGAGTTGGAGAATAAGTATGAGAACAATGACAAAGAAGGGGGACATATATATAGAAATCATTGGAACGGTCATTGGATTACTATTTGGAACACGAAACTAGCCGTTAAAATATAGCCGTTGTTCCAGCTATAGGAACGGTCTCAGGAGGGGTAACAGGAACGCAAAAGTTACCGTTGTAATATAGCCGTTAGAGCATATTAGGGACGGTATCAGGCACAAGAAATATTGACCGTTCCCATTTGGATTACATTTTGGACCGGTCATTGTAACACACTTTCACTTACTATATACCCGTAATTTGGAACGGTCATTGCCTCACATTTTTTCCCATGGCGTAAAAGGGCCTCCTGTAGGACTACATGTTGGAACGGTAGATTAACCGGTCCAAAATTGACACGGCCTTTGGAACAGATCTTGTAACGGTAAGCTTTCCCGGTCCGCCTACCGTTCCAAAGCTCATATATGTGTTCCAAATTGAGGTCCAAAATATATTAGGTTCCATTTAGAAACGATTGTAGGTGTACAAATTGGCACCCTTTGTTTGGCACTCTAGTAGGAACGGTCGTACCGTTCCTATTAATTTGTATTTCTGTTACCACGACTCTGACGTCAGCAACGGTTTAGCGTTCCATAACAATTCCTATCACCGTTCCCACGTGGAACGGTAACTGGAATGGTCACCTCTTACCGTTCCTATTCCTGCATTTTTTTGTAGTGTCTTCTTTATTAAGCATTGTTATTTACCATAAATATGTTAACAATGAATAAATTATGGAAACTAGATACTGAAAGTTTGAAAATCGGAAAGATGGAGTCTGAAAAATATGGAAACTTAGTGATTGCAATATAATCAATAATTAATATATAATGAATAATTAAATTATGGTAACATAATCAAGAATTAATATTTATTGTCTAAATTAATTTAAATTTATGTATTAAAAAATAGTTATTAACTTTCCAAATTTAAAGTAACAAATTGGGATATTTATTATGATAAAAGAAATTCAAAATTCTATAAAATTAGAATTGACTCAAAATTGTTCAATTTTGGTCAAAAGAGCTTCAAATATATGTATACTAGTGTGTGACCCGTGTTATGCACGGACTTGATTTAATTATGATTAAAATTATATTTTATAAAAATATAATTTCAAAAAAGTTAAATAAAGAAATGTTTTAAACAAAATTAAATTTTATTTTCAAATTTTCATTCATTGATAATAATAAAATTTACAATTAAAAGAATATATATGCATATATATAGATAAAATTAATTTTATTCATACATATACACTAAATAATAATAACCATCTTCATAGGAAATGTTCCCAAAAAAAACTTAAACCTGAGTTCAATAACAAACCAATACACCATCTAAAATTTATAACATAAAATTTCAAAATTGATTCAAATTTCAAATTGACTGAAATTACAGATGTTGTATAAGATGTATTCCGTATGAATATGTCAAATACTTCATTTAATGTAAATGTAGTATGAATATAGATACATATATGAATATAAATATGTCGAATAGAGTCCGTAGACTCAATTATATGATCAATATTATTATACTATATATATATAATTAGTGTAAATATAAATATAAATACTCGCTTTCAAATTGGTGTAACAAAATTTTGTTGATGAATATGTCTCATTCCTTCATATTTAATTAGTGACAAATATTGAAGGGCTTTATTCAAATTGAAATCTAGAATTTTGAAATAATACAAAAAGGATGAACTGTTACTTAATAAAAACTCAAAATTCTCTGAAAAATTTCTTACCTTACTTATGATTATCCAAACAACGTTACTATCATCCAAGTGCAACAGAAATTTATTAAACCGCTAAGATAAAGATTGTTGAATAGGGTGATGCCACAATATTGTTGAAAATTTTGAATCATATTACACAAATTCAGTGGAAATCAAAATAAGAAAAACAAAAAAAATAGGAAAAGATAATTGAAACAATAGTAAAATATCGACTAATCATCACTCATATTCTCCCATAATTTATTTATTTTTATAATTCAAAAATAAAATATACAGAATATAATTATATAAAATTTTTGATAAATAACATTAGTTAATGACAAAATAGTGAATATATATATACTACAAAAGTAAGTCTATTTTAGTCATATTAATTAATCTAAAACTAAAAAAGTGAATATATATTAAAGTGAGATCTGTAACTCTCAATATTTTTATTTAAGCATACAAATAAAATAAATATCTCACGTCCCACAGTAAGAAAATAAAAAGTAAAAAGAATAATAAGAAAAACAATAATCACATAAGGATAATTACATAAATTAGATAGCTTTAAGAGAAAGAAGAAGTAAAACAAAATAAATGAATTTATATGAGAAACAATGAGTAAATGTCTTTGTATTGGGAAAAAAAATAAAATAAGATATAAAATCAAGAGTCATATGCCAACCGAAAAAAATAAAACTATGCAAATAATAATTAGATCATCTAGCACTATAAAAAACAATTAAAGAAAACACACTTAAAAAGTAATAAAAACTGTAAAAAGTATTCATACTAAGTAGGAAAGGAAAAATTAAAGCACGTGATAATACTTCACTGAATAATTAAAAAAATTATCGCTACAAATAAAATGAATAATTTGAATGAGTATGAAGAATGAATCATCAACAAAATTAATTGATCATTATGATAAACTACTCCAAACCTTAATTAAATACTACATGAAATCGCAAAGAGGAAACATAACATATAAAAATAAAAATCCTAATAATAAAAAGGTGAAGTCTAAATAGATTTTAAAGAAACAAAATAAGAATATATTTTTCATATAAAACAATTTGCTATTATCATACAAAAAAATATACATATCACTATTGATGTAGCTAAATAACATGCATTTCAAAAGAAAACCTTCATTCATGGTTAAAAAAGCTGAGCTTGAGTAAAACCAAGAAAATAACTCGACAATTTATAATGATGGACAATGAGTTGCGTTTGGTGCATTATGGAATTTTGAGCAAATTTTGCTCATTATGGCTTATTTTTTGTGTGCCTTAAATATCCTGATGAGAGTTTCTTGTTTTCATGAAAAATTTTAGGATTTAATTTAGTAACTAAACTTTTTTAAATGGAAGAAATTAACATTCCCACCAAAATTAAACCAATCATTAGACTTTTCCATGCAAATTTTACAAAATTTTAGGGGTTTAGTTTGGTAATTGAATTTTTAAAAAAGACAAAATTAGAATTCCTACTAAAATTAAATCAATCAATTAGATTCTTTCATACAAAATTTATGGATTTATTCTGTCATTAACTCTTTAGTAATTTTTAAAAAATTAATAATTCTTGCTAGAATTAAAGCAACCAATTGGATTTTTTTAGATAATTAAATAATTCAAAATTTTAAGAGTTGAGAATTTGGTCAAAATTGAAGGATTAAAGTCAAATATCGCGTCAAATATATATATTAATAGATAATAGAATAGATTGGGGTGGGAAATATATATATATATATTTAGAATCAATATATCTAAAATCATAAAATATAATTAAAAATATGGAATGTAATTAAAAGAGGGTGAATTAATTGGAAACTATTAACAACGTGGAATATAAACTTATGGACCCCTTCAAATATAAAATTAAAAATTAGAAAAGGATTTAGGTTATATATAATAGAATAGATAGGGGTGGGAAATATATATATTAGAATCAATATATTCAAAATCACAAAATATAACAAAAAAATATGGAATGTAATTTAAAGAGGCCACATTAATTATCTTTTTCTTATTTTTTTTAATTATTTCAATTTTCACGTGCAACGTAGATAGGTACGGATTTTGAATTGAATCAATTTTTTTAAAAAAAAAAAATACTTTTAGGTTTTTATTTTTATTTTCAATTCTAAATTAATTTATATATCACATCATTCATGAACTCAAATAATAAAATAATTGATACTAACAAAGTTATAATTGTAACGATAATATTGAAACTCAACAGTGAAAAATTTATGCAAAATTCAATATCTCTACCAAAAATTATTAATAAAGTAGTTAAAATGTGCATGATAATAAATGTAAATTAAATAAAAATTTTACAATTAACACAAAAAATCACATATTCATGAATTCATAAAATAAAATAATTGATATAAAAAATACTAAATATCAAGGAACGAAAAAAAAAATACCTTGACTTGTGATCTCCTTTTTCTGTTTATTATGGACTTGGAATATCTTTTATTATTTGAAAACGATAGATAATACAAATGAAACAAATATGATTATAATTAACACATAAATTATATATTTCATGAACTCATGACACAAAAAATGATAATAAAGAAATTAAAAAACACTAAAAAAAATTTCGGACATAAGAAATTTTATTAACTCATAAAAATATGATAATAAATACATAAACTCATGAAATAAAATAACTAACAATATAAACATTCAAAAGTAACGGGAGAATTTTTTTCCCATACCTTGGCTTATGAAAATATCATTTTCTTCATATATTGCTTATATGTTCATGCAAGATTAATTTCCACCCACCCAGAAAAGCATGAAATAAAATAATATATATGTATATATATAATCCATAAACCTAATATAATGAAAAGACATTAATAAAACACCAAATTTAGAATTTTTAAAATAAGGAAAGAGCAATATATTTCATATTTTTCTAAAAAATACATCATTCTTCTTTCTTAAGCACTGTTATTTATCATAAATATGTTAACAATGAATAAATTCTTGAAACTAAATACTGAAAGTTTGAAAATCGGAAAGATGGAGTCCGAAAATAAGGAAACTTGTTGATTTCAGTATAATCAATAATTAATATAGAGTGAATAATTAAATTATGGTAATATAATCAAGAATTAATATTTATTGTCTAAATTAATTTAAATTATGTATTAAAAATAGTTATTAACTTTCCAAATTTAAAGTAACCAATAGGAATATTTATTATAATAAAAAAAATTCAAAATTTTAGAAAATTAGAATTGAGTCAAAATTGCTCAATTTTAGTCCAAAGACCTCCTTCAAGTATATATATTAATAGACATCAATATCAATAGATATTATACTTAATCGTGTAATTAATTCAAATATGACCACAAGAAGCAAAGTCCCCGCCTTATCATTAATGAAACAAAATTTCAAAATCATTATCTTGGAAGAAAAAGAAAACGGAAAGCATAAAATGCATGAGTGGATGACTACTCAAGACCATACAAGTAATCTTATATTTTATTTTTTTCAGGAATCGAGTACAATTAAATTGCTAACCTCAATTATTAACAATCAATATATCAAGTATTTATATAAATAATAAAAATTTTTATTGAAGATATATAAATATTTATAAGCATCTAATATCTTATATACTTAATTACTTATTTAAAAATACTTACTACAAGTACGTACAAATATTTTTTACGTAATATATACCTGTGAAAATAATTTACGCAAAAGTATCCGCATCTGCAAAAAATAATTTTTAGACAAGAAATAATATGAAAAAATAAAAAATTTTATTCACATAAAATGAGAAGTGGTTACAATATATATGAATGTAGATTATCAATTATTTTATTCATGAGTTAATCATGTGTTAATTATAACCTTTTTCTTGCTTAATTCATATTTCTATCATGTTTATTTCGATTATTTTGTTGATATCCTTAGGTAGAGATGCCGAATCTTGCTAATACTTTTCATTAGTGAGTATTCATTCTTTTGTATTTTTCTAAAAACAAATTTCAAGTATTTTATTTATTAAGCTCATGAATGTATATGTGATTGATACATAATTTTTAGTTATTTATTATGAGTAAACTACATTATGTGAAAAGTTATATCTTTTGTGATGTTTTCAGTTGTCATATTAATTCGTTAATTTCCTATCAATCTCATAATTAGATCTATTTCTTTATAATCATACTTTTCTAACATGCAATAATGCTAATTATTTTATTTTATCTCAAAGTAAAAATCAATTGTCACAAGTTGCCTAAAATAAAATAGTTATATCATATATTTAATTTGTATGTAGCATTCATTTTATATTTACTAGTATTTGCCCCGTGCAACGCACGGTGACAAACTTTTTGTATGAAAAATAATTTCAATCATATCTATTATTTTTTAATTTATATCATGAGAAAAAATATTTCTTTTATTTTTTCTGAAAAACCTATCAAATAAAAAATTCTTCTCTCATTCACATTACATCAGAAAAATAAATTTAAAAGATATCGTAAATGTCAACTTGAATTTCAAATGATGTATATTTTTCGCTTCTAATATTTTTATAAAATTCTGAACCCGTCAAAATTATTCGAAATTACTTTGGTATCAATTGTTACTATTATTATTATTTTTTCACCCATAAAAAATCATCCCAAAAATATAAATTGATAAATAAAAAAAATCATGACAGATATATATAAATTTACTTGACAAAAGTTATGCTCAGAACATATTAAATAATTCAGGATAAATTATGAAAATATAAATTCTCTATCATAAAATAGTAAAAATCTGAGTATCAATAAATAATAAAAAATATACTAAGATACATTTTGAAGAAAAAAAAATTGGAATTATTCAATAGAAATAAAATTGTCGAAAATAATTTCGAATACGATAATTTTGAATATGTAATTTAAAATATTAAGAATAAAGTCTAGACAATAATAAATCAGCTAATTGTTATCAACGAAAAAAGTTAGATAAAGATATAGATAAGGAGTTGCACGTGTTCGAGAAGAACTTTTATAGAAACCATTATTTTGCTACTTTTGGATCTAATTTATTAAAAGTAGTTTCTTAATGTATTTCAATTTATTAGAAATGAAATATTCTATATTGCAATTAAATAAAATCAAATTTGGCTAATTTTACTAAGTAAATAATGAAAAAGAGGTGCAAATAATTTTTTTTTTAAAACTAATAACATAAAACAAAAATTTAATACCAATTAAATTATCGTAAAGTTTGTTTTAAATACTCTATAATTTTAATGCATTATATCAATTGTGAGAACACATATATATGGAAAATATCATACATGAAAATATAAACAAAAGCAATTCTTCACATCATGATCCGCATAAGAGAGACAGAGAGAGAGATAGAATCATGATAAGCATGTAGGCATATAAAAAAATTAAAACACGAGATAAATCATTACAATCTAATAAAACAAAAAATAGGATAAAATAATTTCTAAAAGGATGAGTAGAAACTTTATATTTTTAATATTATACGGTATCTATTAATTGATATCAAAATAAAATATTTTGATATATTTTTTGAATAAATGCACAATTCTATTAAGGCATTGTAATTATTAGAGAACAACTTTTATAAAAAGCATTTGCTACTTTTGGATCTAAATTGATTAAAAAGTTTTTTTTTAACACATTTGCCTCATTGTTCGTATCGTGTAGATTTCTCTTATTTATGTTTAACTTTTTTCATATTTTTACGTTTCTCAAACCATTACCTGTATTATGAGACATGGTCAAGATTCATTAATTATGCAATTTTTACAAGAATTATCGAAGTTTTTCTTATTTGATATAATTTTGTAGTTTCTAAATTTTTTTTTATGATTCTATAGTTACTGTTAATTTTTTTTTTTTTGACTAAATTCCAAGTCCATAATAAATAAAGAAGGAGAAGATCACATGTCAATAAGACTTAACAATTAATCAAAAATTTAGTTTTATTTGATGTATATCTCTTCATTCTGGGAGAATTAAACTTTTGGTCCCTCCAACATACCACTAAAATAGTTTTGGTCCCCCTTCATTCGCGAGTTACACTTTTGGTCCCAGTTAGATACATTCTTGAACACTTTTGGTTCTACCGTCAACTCTCCGTTAAGAGTTAACGGAAAACGTACGTGTTGTGCATGTGAGGCTGATTTTGGAGGGAAATTTGTGGTATTTTGGCGCCTAAATTGGTTGTCCTTGACTATGAAGCAATTTTGGCACCAAATCTCTCTAAAAAAAAAATTACAACCCCATCACTATTCTAATTTTCATTAATTTGACCGAAAATTTCTTGTCAATAACTTCAAAATCAGATTTCTGGAAATGGCTAGAAATCTGATTTTGATGAGTTTGATAAATCATTTGAATAACTTCTACTAATGGCTAGAAATCAAATTTTGAAGTTATTGAACAAAAATTTCGGTCAAATTTATGAAAGTGAGAATAGTGATGGGGTTATTATTTTTTTAGAGTGGATTTGATGCCAAAATGGCTTTATAGGGGCCCAAAATGCAACAAATTTCCCCCCAAAGTCAGCCTCACATGCACAACACGTGCGTTTTCCATTAACTCTTAACGAAGAGTTGACGGTAGGACCAAAAGTGTTCAAAAATATATATAATTGGGACCAAAAGTGTAACTCGCGAATGAAATTATTCCTTTTGCTTGACTTTTAATGTTCTTATTGTCTTATTTTGTTTATAGTTTATGTATATTTAATTTTTTATGTGTTAATTTTAGATTTTTTTTTTAAAAAAAAGGAGAGAGAGAGATTACAAGTACTGAAGCAGGTATGAAAAATTTTCTTTTGCTTGATTTTAATTTTTTATTAGCTTAATTTATTTTTAAAGTTCATGTATATGTGATTTTTTATATGTTAATAGGATCTTCAAGTCCACAAAAAAAGTACTCAAGCAAGTATGAATTTTTTTCTATTATTTGATTTTTATGTGTGATTTTTTATGTGTTAATTATAGATTTTAAAAAAGAAATTAATTATAAACTTCGCAATTACATATGTAAACATTCATCGAATATATAAGTTTGAGAATGCTTAGTCATTGAATAATTGTCAAAATTATGACCAAATTGTATAGTTAAGTAGGTATGAAAAATTTCTTTTTGCTTGATTTTTAATATTTTTATTATCTAATTCTGTTTTATAATTTATTTATGCGTTGATTACAGATTTAAAAAAAGAAATCAATTATAAACTTTGCAATTACATATATAAATATTCATCAAATATATAAGTTTGATGACTGCTTAGTCGTTGAACCAATTACATCGCGGAATGAGGACGGTAAAAACCATATTCCTAGCTTCCTTATGTAATCTGTCAGGATAGTTTAAATCCCTATAAAAAAAATTGTATAGTCAAGTAGGTACGAAATTTCTCTTTTCTCTTGATTTTTAATATTTTTATAATCTTATTTTGTTTATTAGTTTATGTATGTGTGATTTTTTATGTGTTAATTATGAATTTGACCTAATAACTGATTACAAGTACTCAAGCAGGTATGAAAATTTTCTTTTGTTTGATTTTTAATATATTTTTATTATCTTAATTTATTTTTATAGTTCATGTATACGTCAATTTTATGTTTTAATAGGATCTTCAAGTCCCAAAAAACTCCTCTCAAAATTACCAAAAAAAAAAAAGAAAAATCCCACAAGAAACGACAAAAATCTTACTCAAGCAGGTATGAAATTTTTTTCTTTTGTTTGATTTTTTTTTTATTATCTTATTTTGTTTTGTGGTTCATGTCTATGTAATTTTTTTATAGTTAATCTATTAATATATATATATATATATTTGAAGAGGGTCTTTGACCCCTATGGTTCAATTATGACCGAAACTCTAAATTTTTAGAATTTTGAATTATTTAATTATCTAGAAAAAATCTAATGGTTGGTTTAAGTTTAGCAATAATTAATTTCTTTTAAAAAAATCAATTAATAACAAGTAAAATCCCTATAATTTTGCATGAAAAATTTCTATTGATTGGTTTAATTTTAGCAGGAAATCTAATTTTTTTTTCTTTTTTAAAAAGTTAAGTTACCAAACTAAATCCCTAAAATTCTATGAATTTTGCATGTAAAGATAGAACTAATTTTGTTTAAGCTTAGCAGGAATGTTAGTTCTTCCGTTTAAAAAAGTTCAGTTACCAAATTAAATCTTAAAATTTTGCATAAAAATAAGAAAATCCTCGTGAGGCTATTTAAAGAACACCAAAAGATAAGCAATATGTAATGAACATGGATTAAAGTTTCGTTTTCAACACATATTTCGAGTTTATAAATATTAGAAATTTTTTGAAAACGTTTCGGAAACGCTACAGAAAAATCGTAAAATTAAAAAAACATACATAATAGTTATAGAAAAAATTAAAAATATTACCTTTCTCTTTTTTATTCAAATATATCTAGTTTAATTTTGTATCATATAGCCAATTAACATTATTTTTATGTAGTGTAATTATGTATTTGGAGTTATTAATTGATGTAGTTGCTATTGACAACAAATGATATGATAATATTTATTTTTAACTATGTGTTATAAAATATCTATATTATGTTGATATTTGGACATATAACATTACTAATATAGCGTAATATTAAATTTGTTATCATTAAATGAAATACTTATATATAACACAAGAATTTATATACTTGTAGCTAAAAGTACGATACAAAAGTTTTGCGGAAAAATTAGGAAAAATAAAATGTTTCTTAGGAAACTCAAAGATTTCGAAGGAAAATTAAGAAAAATGAAGTGTTTTGAAGGAAACTATATAATTTCGAAACTACCATGTATTTTTGTTTCCATGACATCGAAAATGGAAACGTTTCCATAGTTTCGATGGAAAAACATGAAAATTTTAAACCATGGTAATGAAATCTTGTGAAAAATTCATAATGCAGCAAAGACAACTTATTGTCCATCATTATAAATGCACAAATTATTCTTTTTGTTTTACTAATGTTAAACTTTTTTAACGCATGAATAAATATTTTCTTTTGGGATGCATGTTAGTTAGTTATATCCTCTCAGCAAACATTATACCAGGACTAAAATCCCTTCCATCGAGTGAATAAGGTGAATATTATGAGCAAAAGAAGCGATCCCATATTTAAGATAATTGAATACGTTAAACTTTGCCTTCACTTGTAATACTGACTTATCACTGTTTGGAAGAGACTTCTAGGTAGGAATGCACCTTCATCCCTTTTCAAACGGCATAATGGAGATCCAAGGAAAGAAAAAGTTTTAGGAATTTCGATCTCTTTCAAATTCTCAATTTGATTGAGTAGATATATATTTTTTCGTAATATAATAGCAAATTGATTTTGTATATGAAAAACATGTATTTATTTTTTTTTTTTAATTCTTCTTAGATTTCACCTTTTTGTGTCATTTTTTTATGTTATTCTTCGTCTTTAAGATTTCATGTTGTATTCAATTAAAGTTTGGAGTAGTTTATTATGATGATCAATTATTTTTGTTGACGGTGTGTTCTTTATACACACTCAGACTATTCATTTGTCAAAATTGGTTCTCTTTTAGTTATTCAGTGATATATTATCATGCTCTTTAATTTTCTCTTTCACACTTAATTTGAGTATTGTTTTTAATTTTTCATTGCTTTTTAAAGTGTATTTTGTTCAATTATTTCTAATTTGATAGTGCTCCGATAATCTAACTTATTTTTATTAGTTTCAAATTTCCAATTGGCATACGTGCTCTTGATTATTTGAGTTTTTTTTTATTTTTTATTTTTTCCCCAATACAAAGATATTTACTCATTGATTCTCATATAAATTCATTTATTTTATTTTATTTCTTCTTTCTCTTAAAGGTATCTAATTTATGTAATTATCCTTATGTGATCATTGTTTATCTTCTTCTTTTTATGTTTTATCTTTTTACTATAGGGTGTGAGACATTTATTTTATTTTTTTGTCTACATAAAAATAAATTTTGAGTATTATAAGTCTCACTTTATTATATATGTCTACTTTCTTAGTTTTTGTTTTTGATTGATTTAGATACTAAGGAGATTATTAATATATACTTTTTTGTAGTAAATTTATTCTTTTATCAGTGACTAATGTTATTTATGAAAAATGTTTATGTTACATTTTGTATTTTATTTCCAAATTGAAAAAAAAATATTATGTGAGAATTTATATTGTATGATTTGTTTCAAATAATATTTTTTGTTTTTTTGATATTTTAATTTAGGTTAGCAATTTTTCAAAAAAAAAAAAAACTGAGTTTTTGTTTGATAACAATATCCCTTTTGTATAATTTCAAAATTCTAGATAATGATGAAAATTGAAAGAACGATTTAAGGTGGTATTGTCCACGAGAACCCATCCAAAAGTATGATATTTATATATTTTAAGAAATTTTTAGTTGTAGTTAATATGTCGATTCAATTATGTCTAGCGTTATTTATGTTTTGCTATCTTTTGGACATTAAGTTTTGAGTGTGTAAAACTAACACAATATTTTTTAAATAAGAAAAGCAATATAACAAACTCTAGGTAAACTTAGTTCCTAAGATTCTTTAGTTCATTATTCATCATTTTTTGTTTTTAAGTTTTTATTTATAGTGTTTGATGGAGATGACGGTGAATTATATTTTTCAAAGTGTCATCACTGTATTAATTTCTTATTAGAAAATGAGCTTTATTAAAAACTAAAAAAGAAATAGCTATGAGTCTATCATGATAATTAAAATAGATAGAAGATTAAAAAAATTAATTGAGAGCAAAAATATTATCATTTTGTATTTTCAGAATTTTAACCAAATTTTTATTTTTTTTTAATTATATTAACAATTCTTGTTAGTTACAATAAAATACATGGCTCAAAATAGAAAATAAAAAATATTATTACAGAATATTGATTTTTTTTTTTTAAAAAATAAAAATATTTAATTGCATGAAAAAAGTTGTCTTATATACAATTTCCATATGATATGTAGTGAATATACATGTATCATGTCTTAACTTATTGATTATGTAGATTTTCCTTAGAGGACTATCCTTTGTGTTTGGTTAGAATCTTTCAATTAAACTCATTTTCTAGATTGAATTTGAAATTAAAGCCATTCGATGTTTGTGTTTTGAGATTATTTTATATAGTGGTACCAAATTAGTAATTTGATCTTTGAAATACGAATAATGGTAATCTAATATTTATTACATTTTTTAAATTTAATCTCCAATTAATTATAACCAGATTTCAGTATCATTTATTTTTTTATTTCCCTTTGTTACTTTTAACTTTATAAACATTTTTCACTTTATTTATTTATTCAATATTATTGGGTATCTATTATTTGATATCCAAACAAAATATTCTTATATATTTTTTGAATAAATCTACAATATTGTTAGGCATTGTTAGAGAACAATTTTTATAAAAAGCATTTACTAGTTTTGAATCTAAATTTATTAAAAAGTTTTCTTCACTCATTTTTTTGATTGTTCTTATCGTGCAATTTTCTTTTTATTTCTATTTATCTTTTTTTCACGTTTTTACTTTTGCTCAAATCATTAACTATACTATGAGGCATGGTCAAAGATTCATTAATTATGCAATTTTTACAAAAAAATTATCAAAAATGTTTTTCTTACTTAATATAATTTTGTGATATCTAAATAATTTTTATATGATTCTGTAGTTAGTGTTAATTTTTTTTGACTAAATTCCAAGTCTATAACAAATAAAGAAAGAGAAGATCGCATGTCATTCGAACTTAACAATTAATCAAAATTTAATTTTATTGGACATATATCTCTTCATTCTTAATTTAATGATTGTAAACTTCTATAAAATTTTATTGACATTGATGCATTATAATTTCGAGAAAAAATAATATCATATAATTGATCTCACTAAGAAAATCTTAATTAACTTTCTCATAATATATAAATTTTGTGAGATATAATTTTGATCATAGTTAAATTAAAATCGTGCATAGCACGGTACACATGCTAGTATTTATTATCGTACGGAGATTAGGGGTTTGATGGGGGGAGGGGGGTGTTAGGATGAGACACCTGTAGGACACGAGCAAAAATAATTATGTTCATTAATTACAGGGATAAGTACTTCAGCCAGCCCAAATTTATGATCCATGCTATTGTACTGTTATGCCAAATCCTAAAATCCGATCAACTAACTCTACAAGAGGTCTTCTGCTGTCATATATGTTACTTAGAGCTTATTATTTTTAGGAAAAATTATTTTTTTAATCCGCTAAATACGCCCAATATTAATTTTAGTCTGATAATTACATTCATTTTTTTTCTAAGTCCAATAACTTGAAAAATTGATGAGATTTAGTCATTCGGCGGTCAATTTTTGCTTTCTTGGCTAGAAATATTACATTGTATGGTAACTAGAAATATTTTGAGAATTTTTAAACTTATCAGGCGATTAAAAAATGAGGTTGATTTTAACTTAAATTATTATATATATATATATTTATAATTTACAAAAATAAAATTATTATTTTGAAAAAAAATTAAGCCCCTACCCACCCCATGCCCCGGCTCCCCCACCGCCTACCCTCCTCCCCAACCCGTCGGCGTCCCCCTCATAAGGGGGCGATAACGTTAAGGGTGCCGTTATACATGTGGCCATATATGTATCATTATATGTGGTTGTACACATGTATAAGTTGGCGAAAATTAATCAAATAGTAGCCATGTGCGCATTTTTCGGTTAATTTTCAAAATATCGTAGGAAAATTTGAAAATTAAGTAAAAACACCTAATCGGACTAAATCTCATCAATTTTGCAAGTTACCGGACTTAGAAAAAAATCGGCATAATTACCGGACTAAAATTAATATTGGGCATACTTAATGGACTAAAATAATAATTTTTCCTAATTAATATGAATTAAATTAATTAATTCCGTATAATTGTCAGAAAATAAATTTTTGATTAACAAATTTAATGTTAGAAACGAGGCACAAGAAACATGGATTAATTTTATTTTAACTCTTCGTGAAAATACTAATGGGAACAAAAAAAATTTAAACCAAAAAAAAAGAAGAATGAAAAGAATAAGCTCAGTAACTCCAGCATCAATGAGTCGCATCGTCTTTTTTGAAAACATTGACCCTTTCTTTTTTCCGGACCTTTTTTGAGACACAGGAACAAAAAAATTTATAATTACGTATCAATTATACATAATAATTGCACAGAAGATATACAATGAAATCTCTGAGATCATGCATATACTACAAAAATATTTATTATTCTCTACACTATAAATTTCTACGATTTAAAATAATAGTAAATCAATACTATCTATTACGGTCAGGCAAATCTGAGGCAGAAATTTAAGTCTTGATTATAATTAATCAACAGTCGCTATGGTTTTACCTATGGTCAAGATATTTGTCTTAATTTTTAAGCTGTAGCAAATGTTTTGGCATCATTTGCAAAAACTACGGTTAATACCCTATTACGCAACCGTGATTAATTAGTACCCCAATTTTTTATTGTTAACTATTCTAATTAACCATAATTAAAAGTTGTATTTCTTCTATATACAATCCCTTATTGTATATACATCCGCAAATTATTATATAAACAAAAACTAACCAATAGAAATGTTATTTATAATGAATAATTGATGTAGATCAAGCTAGAATGTTAAGGTCCTATATAGGGGGGGGGGGGGGGGGGGAACATAACCAACGGACTAGCAAAAATAAATTAATGCATTTTTACCAGTATACCAAATTAAAATTCCTATTTTTCCTAGTTTTCTCTCTATAAATAGAGCTGCATTTCCATGAAAAAAATTGCCCCATCCAAACAACATATCAACTTAATTAATCAAACATTAGCTGAATTATGTTGCTGACTGTGAGCCCATTTTCAATTGGACCTCCATCATCAATCAACTTGTCCTTGGGGAGAAGGCAACACACCATTACCAACCCTTCCTTCTTACCTTGTAATGACAGAAAGATTTGGCTAAAAACATTCATTTGTTCGTCGAGACATAGTCGTTCGAACTTGTATCCTTATTCCAATCGCTGTAATAATCCCAATAATGTCGAGATCGACGTTAATGCAACCACCACCAATGTGTTAGAGTCACCAAAGACTGATGACTCTGTCGGCATAGGAATTCTTAATTTCTTTAAGGGAAAGAACATTTTCATTACTGGTACTACTGGATTTCTTGGAAAAGGTATATATAATTCTACGTACCTTGATTTGTACATGCATGTAATTTTTACATATATGTATGTACATGTGTGCTATATACATGTATATTTATATATTTATGTGATGATATTCTTATTGATACCTAAGTTTTGTTAATATGAGGTCTCAAAAATTAATCGTAGCTAAAAATCATAATAAATATTTTGACATAGCTGGAATCATGGTAATTTTTTATTCATTGTGATTAAAATTTAAAATTTTACATTAATTTAATTTGAGGTAGATAATATTAATTATCTGGACTTACACAGATTAATTGGTTCCGCAGCCCTTGTAGAAAAGTTATTAAGATCCACGGGAGTGGGCAAAATCTATGTATTAATCAAGGCGGAAGACAAAGCGGCCGCATTTGATAGATTGAAGAGTGAGGTAATTAGTTTCTTCTAATCACCTTATTTTTCTTTTTTAATTCTTTATATTAATCTTAATTATAGGCAAATTACATTTTTAGTCATATAACGTTAGGTCGTTTTAGCACTTTGGATCATATAACTTACTCTGTTTACATATTTAGTTCTTTTTTAATGAGCTTAGTCCCACATGTCTCAAATTTGGTCATTTTTTGGCAAATTTAGTCTTGTGTTGACAAATTTGATTCTGACGACATATAATTATAGGATAAAAAATGAGATTTACTCTGGTAAAAAGGGGACCAAAACTATAATATAGGACTAAATTTGTCAAAAAAAAACCAAATGTGAGTTGTTCACCATTGAATTTGTCAAAATGAAGGACTAAATGTGTAAATGGATTAAGTTACGAGACCAAAAGTGCTAATGACCTATAATTACAGGACCAAAAATATAATTTTACCTTAATTATAAGTTGTAATAATTTGGGGAATTAACTATGAGTACTTAATTTCGTCCTTAGATGATAAACTCAGAATTATTCAAATGTCTGCAAGAGAAGCATGGGACATCTTATGAAGCATTTGTAAGAGAGAAATTGATACCTATTGTCGGGAATGTTTGCAAACCAGACCTTGGTATGGACTATGATTTTGCTTGTACCATAACGAAGGAGGTAGATGTGATTATACAATCTGCAGGAAACACAACCTTTGATGACAGGTCATCGATTATATATATATATATATATATATATTATTTCTCTTTTTGTTTGTTTATCTATTTATTTAAAGTAAACTAGCCGTCGTGGCACGTCGTCTCTACGTGCATATAAAATAATATTTGCACGCTTTAAAGTTATTGTACATAAAAAATATACATATTAATCAACACATTACATTAAAAAAAAAAGAAAAAAAAGAAATGAAAACTAATTTAGGGATATTATCGGTATAACCAAAAAATTGGTGTTGCAGTGTAAGTAACCGTCATTTATTAGTAAAAACAGGGTTTGCTTTATATAATAGTATAGATTACAATGAGCTCTCTTGAAGTTTGACATAATTACGGATACTGCCTCATTTTTCTCACTTATTTCTTTGTCTTGGGGAGGGGGAGGGGGGGACAGTTAAGTTCTGTTTTGCTCATTGCTTGTTAATTATCTTTTTCATTGCTTGTTAATTATAGGTATGACTCACTACTCGAAGCAAATGTAAATGGTCCTCAACGACTAATGAGATTCGCTAAGAGATGCAAGAACCTTCTCCTTTTTGTCCATATTTCAACTGGTATGCTGAATATATATATATATATATATATATGTGTTTACTTGTTTGAGATTCATAAATTAATGATAGTAAATTGATTTAATTGTTTATTGAAGCATATGTAAATGGAGAAAGAGAAGGAGTCATCTTTGAAAACCCAATTACTATGGGAGAGAAATAGGAGAAAAAATGTTTCATCCTCATTTTCTCAGCTAGACATAGCCTATGAGATGAGCCTTGCACTCAAATCCATTAGCAGAACTTCTACTGAATTTGAGATCACAGCCCATTTGAAGAAAACTTGGTCAAGAGAGGTATGCATTATTTCTTTTTCATATTTCTTTTTATTTATAGGCAATTTTACTTTGTCGTGTTATATTGTAGTAGTGCACGATAAACTCTGTGTTTCTCCTGCGCATATTTGGCTTAAATACATATTTGGTCTCGTAATTTAGGTAATTTAGCATTTTCATTTTTTAACTTTCTAGGGTAGCATTTAGTTTTGCATCTCTTAAATTTTTGCAATTTCGGTCATTTTATTTTGGTGGAGTCCACCCTTCACGCTGGTGTAGGTAAATTCCGTCGAAAAAAAGAACTGAAATTATGAAAATTTAAAAGATGTCGAAGCAAAATGCTATCCCAAAAAGTTAAAGGACGAAAATATCAAATAACCTAATTTACGGGACCAAAAATGCATTTAGCCCTGCATATCTTTATATAACTAGTCGTCATTGCACGCGATCTCCGCGAACATATAAAAAATAAATGTGAAGTGAAATGAAGAGAGAAAAGGAATTTGTCAAAAAATAATTGTAGTGTGAAGAAATAAGAAAGAATGAAGTTGGTTAGGAACAAAATGTAGAGTTGAGAAAAACGTTGGTAATGGTTTAAGAGCAAAATAAATAATTTGAAATTGTGGAGTTATTAAAAGATAGTGAAATTACTATTATTGTTTTCTTTTTCAAAAATAGAATGAATCAAAGGGTAAATTAGGGCATTTAAAAATTGGTACCACAAAAGGGTTTCTTTTTATAATAATAATAATAATAATAATAATAATTACTATTATACATGCATTATAAAGCAGAAATGGAATAATGATGCAGAAATGAATATGTCTAGATGGTTCCACATTTGACAGGTATTTATATAGCAAATATACCCTGTTTGATATAGTTTAGCTTTGCTTAAAAGTAATGAATAAAAATTGTAAATTATATTAATTTTCACCATTTTATTTTTGGATGAACTACAAATGATTCATTATATCAATTACTAATTGAATAATATATGTGTATATATTTGTGTTCTATATAGAGCAAAGTTTTATGGATGGTACGATGCATATCAACTAACGAAAGCTATGGGTGAGATGATTCTTAATGAATGTAAGGGAGATACGCCTCTGCTTATCGTCAGACCATCTACAATTGAAAGCAGTTATGAAGAGCCTTTTCCTGGATGGATACAAGGATACAAGTCAGATCAATATTAATTTCAATTAACTATTCTACTTCTTTTATAACATTTCTTCATATGCTAACTTATGTTTATTGTTCAATAAATTGTATTTGATGTAGAGCGACTGATCCAATTCTTATTTCCTATGGAAAAGGGCAACTTCCAGCCTTTTTGGGTGACCCAGAATTACCTATAGATATTGTAAGTATTAAATAAAAATTTATTTGGGTTCTCTAATTTCCAATTCATAAAAGCATATGGATATATATTACAAGACCCATTTATTTTTGTCATACTTTTGGTCTGCATGCAATTACAGTAATATGTTATTTGATGATTAATAGATTCCAGTGGATACGGTTGTTAATACAACAATTGTGGCTACTGCAAAGCATGGAATTCAACAGAACCCAGAATTGAGTGTCTACCATGTGGCATCTTCTATCGTGAATCCCGTGCGAATTGATGATGTTTTAGAATTCTGTTATGAATACTTCAATTCAAACCCTTTGATTGAGTCGTCGTCCAAAGACAGTATTGTTAAGAAAATAAAGACTTTCGACAATATCAATGATTTATCCAAGTATATACGGGATGAAATATGCCAACACGAGGGCTTGAAATCAGATGCAATTGGCATAAATGAAAACGAGATCCTTCAAAAGCTCCAGAGGAAATGTAACGTCAAAGTCAAACATGCTATGCGGCTGTGTAAGACGTATGAGTTTGCGGTCTTCTATAAGGCCAGGTAAGAAAATTATAAGGATTTATCTAAAATTGACTTTTTTAAGTTTATCTTATGATAGTACATAAAGTAAATACGGGAACCACAAATCATTTGTCTAGGAATGTATTTCAATAAAATTAGTACATATCTATATATATTACATTTATTCATGTATAAGCATATGCATAAAATACATAAACATATGTTAGAAATTTTGCACTATTTTTTTGCTAACATATTTCAAATAACGTTTTATTATGACTTCATAATTTATTCACATAAAGGTTACTAAAATTATTATCTCTCACTTACACTGTGTTATACAAACATTATATTCATTCAAATCAATCAAGAAATCACGATCAATTACTTAGGTATACGGTGCATCTAACATTGCTATGTTAATATTGTTTGCTTCTCATATTTTTCAAATTAGCTCATATGTTTTTTAATATGTAGTTTCTATTACACGATTAATAACGACCCTTATCAATATGTAGTTTCTATTACATGGAAAATATGATTTGATTATGTATACTTTCTAAAGTCATATGATTTTTTAACCCCTTTATCCTTGTCCAACATCACATATATAGGGTGTAATGTTAAAACCACATATCAATGGTTGAATCCACAAGTTTACAGTAAGTTAGTATTACAAGTTTTTAACAATTTAGGTATAGTTTAACGTTTTCATTTTTCGATTAGTAGGTGTTTATTTCTTTTTTATTGTTTTTTGGGTAATTCGCTAAAGTAAAAAACGTTGAACAGAGCATGCACAGGACGTTGTCCATTTCTTTTACTGTTAATCGATTTCGATTAAAACTCAATATATTTTGATAATATTTCATATTTTGAAGATTTTCATATATATTCATCGTTATTTGGTTATATTACATCAATTGGTTTTATTTGCAATTATAATTTTCAGATTTTCATAGTTATTTTCACTATCTATATGATTTATTAATTAATGTTAAACTTATATAGGGAAATTCATATAGATGAAAACTCAATTTACCTATAATTGTAAACTTATATAAAACCAATTTAATTATATACATGTAAACTCTAAAGTTTAATTGTAGAATAGGTAAATAAAAACTTCTTCTACATTACATTAGTAGTTTGCATATTAGTCATGTGCACCAATTTACTAGAATCAATCAAATAACTGGAATTAATTTGTGATAGGTGAATAAAAACTTCTACATTATGTAAGTAGTTTGCATAGCAGTCTTGTGCACCAATTTACTAGAATCAATCAAATAACTATAATTAATTTGCGATCTTGTGCACCAGGTTTGACATTACCAATACTCAAAAGTTATTAGCAGATATGTCCAAAGAGGAGAAAAGTTGCTTTGGAATTGATGCCAGAAACATAGACTGGAGAAAGTACATTTGTGAAATTCACCTTCCAGGGTTGAAAAAGCATGTACTTAATATGTAATTTATATTTTATTTTTGGAAATAATGCACTTTGGGAATGAAAGTGCCACCACCACCCTATGTTCATGGACCAAAATTGCATTTTTTCCTTTATTTTTGGCAAAATTTACTAGATGTTAATAGATATTTCATAAAATATTGTTGTTTATGTATTTTTAAATGTTTTAGAATAAGAATCTATTTAGTTATCTTAGTAGAAAAATGTACAGAAAATAGAGCAACGTTGTTGTGGAGTTGACGCAAGAAACATGTATTGAGCCAAAAAAGTACTTCATGGAAATTTATTTCGCAGTTTAAAGAAACATGCACATTTAATTATCTTATCTAATTTTATTGAATAAAGTTGTGATACAATTATGTACAATCGTGTTGCATTGATTTGTCAGAAAATTAATGATACAAACAAAATTAATTAGTTTTACTTTAGCGTGATTTTTATCTACTAAATTGTATTTAGTCCGTTGTTTGAACTTAAATTTGTATATGTTTGGTTTCGTTTATTTTGTGTATGTATTGAGTGTTCATGTGCATTGTATGTGCTTTTATGACGTTGTGTAGTGTGTGTTTCTGATGTGTGTGCTCTCTATGCGTTATGTGTGTTATTTTGTGTGAATTGAGTGTGTGTGCATGCAGTGTGTGTACTATAGTTCTTAATTTTGTGTATAAATTCCTAATACAAATCGACTTTAAGTTTACTCCACCTATGAGTGGATATCATAGGTACAACCGGTCTCATTCGTTGCACATGTGGAGACACCCTACATCGAATGTCTATGAATCTGTGTCTATTTTGGCTAAGGACGTTTGTGAGTGTATGTATTGAGTGTGCATGGTGTGTGTGTATTGAGTGTGTTTGGGTGTGTATCCTAATGACAAATCGACTCTAAGATTTATTCCTGTTACAATTTGAGTTTTAAAACTTCAAAATAATTTTTAAATTTCAGTTTATTATTATTAAATCAAATTCAAATTTGTAACACCCCACTAATGACCATTGTAACAACCCAATAACGACCATTATTTCTTTTTAATTTTGGGTGTTACATGTCCTATTCTAACACTATAAATAGGATGTCCTAGGGGTCTAGGTAGACATACAACAACTCACTCTTTTCTTTTCATTTTATATTCTTACTCTTCTTACTATATATTTTGGGGCAACTTGATAAGGTCTAGTTCTCTACTCATCTTGTGAACGTGCTCACAATAGAAGACGCCGGTTGTGGCCTTTTGGGTTTTATCTTGGGGTGGTGGTGAGCCGACAGTACCTGCACGGACGGAGGCCATCACGATCTTAGACAGTGTCAAGTGTCGTGACTTCTACAGGTCAGACGTTTAAATTTATATACATGTATTGCATGCATTGTTATCTTGATTTGCCCAAAGATATTTCAACGTTAAACTAGAGATTTTTCTACAACAATCTAAGATCGTGATCTCTTAATTTTAACTAGTTAGATTCAAAGTCATATTTCTTTTTCTCTAATCTAGTTAATTTTGCTTTGAAATATTTATTCATTATGGTTATGATCATTGTCATAAAATTTGGTCATATTGATATTGTATGTGTTTCACTTAGGGTTTGCATATTGAAGCAAATTGTGATATATTGCTTTGTACGTCAAATCAACTTTGTCGTTTAAATCTAAAATTTTGATTCATACTTGTACAACCAAAGGTTTATAGTTGATTCTCATTTTCATATTTAAGAAAACAAAGACAACACATTTTATGCATTAGAATTATCTTATAGTAACCAAATCATTATCTTGAGTCACTGCATATAATTTCGTTCGAAGTAGTTTTATAAAAGAACAAAAGATTTCGATAATTCTTCTTTTATTTAGTAATTGCATTGCTAAATTAGAGTTTATATATATTGTTCGTATTGCTGAATATTAATATTGCTAATATTTGACTCCTACAGTGAACTCTTATTTCTTTGCCTTATTATTTCTACTTGTTTTGAGATAATGGCTTCTCTTGAATATGCTAATAGTGTTAAGCCTGAAAAGTTTTAAAAGATGGCAAAACCAAATGAGATATTGGTTAACGCTTCTTGGATATATTTCTGCCATAGATGATAATATTGAATCAAGTTCTTGGCATACTAGTGAAGAGGTAGATTACCATTATCATAATCGTATTTTAAGTGCTTTATCAGAAAGGTTCTATGATGTGTTTTATACATACACTAATTCTAAAGAACTTTGGAATGCATTAGAAACTGAATATGGGATTGATGATTATGGGATTCAAATATTTAATGCCTCTACTTTTATGAAATATACTATGGTTGATGGAAAATCAATTAATGAACAAATACATGAATTCCAATATTTGCTAAGACCGTTAGAAGAAAGTGGTTCAAAATTTAGTGAAGACTATTAAGTGTCATGTTTGATTGATAAACTTCCACCATCTTGGTCTAATTTTGCTAGAAGTTTAAGACATCAACAAGGTGTATTAACTTTGACTCAAGCTTTTAAATCATTGAGAATAGAGGAGCAACATAGGATAAATGTTAAACAAGAAGAGATGAATGTCAAAGTTAATAGTGGATGATAGAAGGAATTATAATCAAAAGAACTTCAAGCCTAGAGTAATCAATTTAAGAATAATAAAAAGGGTTGGAGGAGAGATATTCATAATAATACTCAACCTAAAATTCAAAATCCGAGGAATGATAAAGGTAAAAAAAGAAAGAACGGACATGCTTTGTATGTGGAAGGGCCAATCATCTAGCAAGGGATTGCTACTTTCGGAAAACTGGAAAGAATGCTACTAAGTTTAACTTTAAGCCTAAGAATCAACACAAACAAGTAAACATGTTGGTTGAAGAGGGACCGTTTGTCAGGTTACAGACGGTACCTTCCTTAGTAAATTTTACATATCTAAATAATGATTTGTGGCTAGACTCTGGAGCTAATATACACGTTTGTTTTGATAAATCAATGTTCGAATTCTATCAAAACTCAAATGGAGGAAGCATGACACTAGGAAATAATACTGCCGCACAAATTCATGGGATTGGAAGTATTGATCTAAAGATGACATCTGGAAAGATATTGACTCTTGATGGGGTGCGATACGTACCCGACATTAGGAAAAATTTAGTAAGTGGATCTTGTTTAGTGCAAAGTAGTTACAAACTAGTCATGGAGTCCAATAAAGTTGTAATCACTAGAAATAATATTTTTATTTGGAAAGACATTGTTAGTGATGGTTTATTTAAATTAAATATTGTGAATGAAATCAAAGAAGGTTCCAATTTAATTCTCAATATTGAATCTAGTATTTTATGGCATGAAAGATTGGGACATGTAAGTAATCGAAAGGTTAGAAAGCTTATGGAACTTAGTCTGATCCCAAAATTTTCAGTAAATATTGATCATAAATGTGAAATATGTGCACAAGTAAGACAAACTAAAAGGCCTTATAAGTGAGTTGAAAGAAATTCAAATATTTTGGATCTTATCCATAGTGATGTTTGTGATTCAAATAAGTCTCCAACTAGAGGTGGCAATAAATATTTTATAACCTTTATAGATGAATTTTCCAAATACTGTTATGTTTATCTTATTAAAGCAACGGATGAAGTTTTAATAAGCTTAAGGTTTATAAAAATGAAGTTGAAAATCAATTAGAAAAAAGAATTAAAATACTAAGGGCTGATAGAAGGGGAGAACAATCTTCAAGAGAGTTGTCAAAATTTTGTGAAGATAATGGGATAATACATGAATTCACACCTCCTTATTCACCACAATCAAATGGTGTAGCTAAGAGGAAAAATAGGACTTTGGTAGATATGGTTAATGCTATGTTAAATTCAGGAGCACCAGAGAATTTGTTGGGAGAAGCTGTTTTAGCTTCTTGTTATACATTAAATTGCATAATCGTTAAAGATATACTAAAAACCCTTGTGAACTATGGAAAAATAGGACTCACAGACTAAATTTTCTTGAAGTGTGGGGGTGTCTAGCGAAGGTAATTATACCTGAATTCAAGAGAAAGAAAATAGGCCCTAAAACTGTAGATGTTATCTTTATTGGATACGCGCAAAATAGTAATGCAAATAGGTTTCTAGTGTTTAATTTTGAGGTTAGTGGAATATCTAACAATACAATTACTGAGGCTAGATATGCTACATATTTTGAAGATGTTTTCCCTTTTAAGACTAAAATTCAAAATGAGTCATCTATTTCAAAAATTGAATCTTCTAGATTTGAATAATCTAGTAGTGCCATGTTAGAAACTAAGGAAGGAGAATCTATGGAATTGAGCAGAAATAAAAGACTTAGGGTGGAAAAGAATTTTGGAAGTGATTTCACCATATTTTTAGTTGAAGGGGATTCACAAACTTATGATGAAGCAATATCTTCTATAGATGCACCTTTTTGGAAAGAAGCTATCAATTATGAGTACAATTCAATTATTCAAAATAATACTTGGGTTTTATCTGATTTTCCTCTTGGTAGTAAACCAATAGGATGTAGATGGATCTTTAAGAAAAAGTTAAAAGTTGATAGATCAATAGATAAATATAAGGCAAGATTAGTAGTGAAAGGATTTACTCAACAAGAAGGGATAGATATTTTGATACTTCCTGTTGCTAGAATTTCAACTATTAGGACCTTGTTGGGTTTAGCATCTATTTATGAGATAATGATTCATCAAATAGACGTTAAGACAACATTTTTAAATGGGATTTAGATGAAGAAATTTATATGGAACAACGTGAAGGTTTTAAGGTTAAAGGACAACAATATAAGGTGTGTAAGTTAGTGAAATCTTTATATGGTTTGAAATAAGCTCCTAAACAATGGCATAAGAAATTTAATGAGGTGATTATAGGTTATGGATTCAAGTCAAATGAGCAGGACAGATATGTATATTGTAAAGAGGAAAATGAGGAGTATGTGGTACTATGCTTATATGTAGATGACATATTAATTTTTGGTCTAATTTAAAGATTATAGGAAATGCTTAAAGTTATCTATCAAATAGTTTTAAATGAAAGATTTGGGAGAAGCACATATTATTTTGAGTATGAAAGTTAGTAGAAATCAGAAAGGAATTTTATTAAATCAATCTGGAGCAATTGAATTTTTTTTAGGAAATTCAATTATTATGATCGTAACTCTGTTTCTACCTCATTTGATTCAAATACACATTTAACAAAAAATTTGGGTGAACCTGTATTTCAGTTGAAATATTCTCAAATTAAAGGATCATTGTTATGTTTTTCTAATAGGACTAGACCAGATATTTTCCTACCCAATCGGTAGACTTAGTAGGTACACTCATAATCCAGGTAAAGATCATTGGATTGCTTTGGAAAGAATTATTAAATATCTTAGAGGAACAATAAACTATTCGTTATGCTATAAAGGTTTTCCCAAAGTGCTTGAAGGATATAGTGATGCTAATTGGATTAATGATAGCTCTGAGGTTAAGAGTACTAGTGGATTTATTTTTATGATGGGTGGAGCAGCTATAATTTGGGGTTCTAAGAAACAAACCGTTATATCCAGAAGTACTATGGAAGCTGAATTAATAGCTCTCGATACTGCTTGTACAACCACTGGATGGTCAAGAGACCTATTACTTGATATCCCATTGATTAATAAAGCTTTGCAAGCTGTTTCTATACATTGTTATTGTAAACCAACTATAGATCTTGTGAAGCAAACTAATTCTAATAAGAAAATGACTAGACATCTACAAATGAGATGTAAGAGTGTGAAGTCAATATTGAAAAGAAACGACGCATCTCTTAATTTTGTGGAATCTGAGAAAAATTTGGCAGATAATTTGACGAAAGGTCTACCCAGAAAGGGTGTATATGAATCATCGAGGGGGATCCGCATAAGCCCACAAGGGAGTCACCTCCGGGAGTAACCCAACCTTTGTGATTGGAGATCCCATGAAGAAGGTTCAATGGGTAGGAACAACCTGTACTGTGTGACTCATTTAGCACTACTTTATGAGGAGAACGTCTCCTCCCCATCCCTATGGTGATAGTGTTTTACAGTGTGATGTTAGGTTGGGATTTAATCCTTAATTAGACCAAGGCGGAGATTCCACAAGGTATAGGTTACACGTGCCCTTGGAAGTTTCACCTAAATGAGAGTTTCTATGAGGCCGTGGTTATAGGTTTGGGCTAACCCTAGAAACTTTCATGAGAATCAAGATTAAAGTGCATGGCCATTAACAACGCTAACCCGCTTTGAACAAAGACCGATGTGAATACTGTGTGTGTGATGTATTGAAATTTAGCAAAGGGACCTAATTCAAGGCGTAGTCCATTATGGCTCCCTAAATGAAAATCGCTAACACTAACTGTAGGCTCAAGCCCAAAAGGCTCCTGCACCTATTACATTGTATTCAGTTGCTCTATTACATTTACTTATATATTAGTTTGAAGTTTTGAAACTTTGTAGGGGATTGTTACAATTTGAAGTTTTAAAACTTCAAATTAGTTTTTAATTTTTAGTTTATTATTATTATATTCAATTCAATTTTGTAACACCCCGCTAAGGATCATTGTAACACCCCACTAATGACCATTATTTCTATTTTAAGTTCGGGTGTTACATGTCCTATTCTAATACTATAAATAGGATGTCCTAGGGTCTAGGTAGACACCACAAATCACTCTTTTCTTTGCATCGTATATTCTTACTCTTCTTACTATATATTTTGGGGCAACTTGATAAGGTCTAGTTCTCTAGTCTTCTTGTGAATGTGCTCACAATAGAAGATGCCGGTTGTGGCCTTTTTGGGTTTTATCTTGGGGTGGTGGTTAGCCGACAGTACCTGTACGAAGGGAGGCCATCATGATCTTAGGACAACATCAAGTGACGTGACTCCTACAGGCCAACCGTTTAAATTTATATATATATATATATATATTGCAGAATTATTATGTTGATTTGCACAAAGATATTTCAACATTAAACTAGAGATTTTCTACAACAATTCCATCTATGAAAGTAATCGAATCGATTCTAGCTGTGACAAGCTGATATCATAGTTATAACTGATTTCATTCGTTACACAGGTGGATGACATCCTTGACAAAACTTCACTTAAGCCTAATGTGTTTGTTTGTATGTGTTAGTGTTTTTTGTTTGTCTGTTTTTCCTAAAGAAAATCGTGTTTTTCTTTTATGGTCCTACGGTTTACGAATATTCTTTTTGGTACCAAAATTGTTAAAAAAAATTTCAAAGTGAGTCCCAAAGATTCATTTTCATCAATTTTTGTCATTAATTAATAAATTAATGCACACAACATACAAATTACTTTATTATATCAACAATCTCCACTACGAAAAAAATACTGGAATTGAACTGGGGTTAGGAACGTTTTTTTTTTTTTTTTACTTTGGAACGAAAAAAAACTTGCTCGATGAACCTGGATTGACATTTGGAATGGTAATGGAACGGGGGACCTTCCGTTGTAATTCACCATGTTCCTAATATTTAGGAACAATAAAGCAGTGACCGTTCCTATTGTGGCACGATTTTTAACGCACGTGCTAAATATCGTTCCTGATTATGTTTGTCTGTGTGAATATGTAATTTGTTTATTTGGATCATTCAATTATTATTTGGAACGGTTAGATGACATACTTTTTGACATAATTTGGAACGGTCTTTGCAACTCGATTTATATAAATTTTAATGTATGAAAGATGATTTTCCCACTCATTTTGGTATACATTGTGGAACAGTTTATTTTTATCCGGGTGATAGATATACAGTCATTAATTTTGGGGTACACTTAGACACGATTTTGTCCCTTATTTGGAATGCTATTGTGGAATGATTTTAGGAACGGTTATCGAGAATGTGGGGTCCAGGTTTGGAACGGTTCAATCGATATTTTAGGCAATCCTTAACCGCTCAAAAGACCGTTCCTAGATTATTTATTATTTATGTTTTTTAATTTTTCAATGATAATTATTTATATAAATAAAAAATTATTAATTATTTTTTTAATTTGGTTAAATAATAAAATGATGAATGATGTTATGCAATTCACACAAAAATATGAATAAATACAACAAAATATATAATAATAAAAATATTATTCATTTTAATTACAAATATTAAAAAAAATATACTAAATCTACACCCCATCCCCCTCATCGTCGTTCATGTCGGCATCATTTGGGGCACGGGGTCTATCAGAGGCTGTGACGGGCAGGCAGTGGAGGTGTTGGTTTGCATGGACTTCATCATAGCCATCATGTCAATCATCATCATCTTGAGCCAGACCATTCGATCCTCCATGCCTGACGTGGCGGTTGCAGTGGCGGTGGTGATGTGTAGGTCTGGCTAAGGCTGTGGGCGTCAAAACCTAGACTCATACACGGCAGTGGAACGTTTCCTGCAAAACAAACCAAAATATTATTATTATTGAAAAAAATTAAAGGAAAGAAATTTTAAACTACAATTACTTTCCTCCACCTCCGCTGCCCTCGGGTCGCTCCAGTCGCCATCGGCCTTCTTCTTATAGCATCTGGAGAATAACTCCGTCTGCTTCATTGGCCGATCGAGCTGTGCTTCCTGTACAAGAAAGGAACAGTTAGTCAAAGATTTATTTAATATTGATAGAAGCTTTAAAAAAAAATTACTTACCATCTTCCTCATGTGCATGCCGACTGAGGACGAACTCCCGCTGTAGACAGTAGAAAATGCTGTGGGTTGGTCGATCGGTGGGCCTTGTTTTTGGCGGACTCGTTCTTGAACTCCTTGCTGGCCCAGTACAGTTGGAGTTGGCGCCAAACCTACCAGCCACATCGGCTTCACTAGAGACTGTTTGGCGAGAGTGAAGTGCTTGCAGATGAACTTTCCCGCAAATATGTGGAATACACGGAACATGGACTCATCGTCACAGTCCCACCAGTACGTCATCTACAATATCACAAAAAAAGAAAGAAATTCTTAAAATATTTAACAAAAAAATTTAAATTTATACCATTAAAGAGAAATTAAAATAAAATACCTTCATACTCTCGAACTAGAAGTGTTAGTGCCATGGCGGCATGTAAACATCCCCAAGGATGGGGATAATGTCCTTGCACCACGGCGTTGATGCGCTCTTGTATCTTGCGCTTAGCCCTGAAATAACATATTAAATGGTGTTTATGAAAAAAAATCCAATTAAATAACAAAGATTTAAAACAAATAGTACCTAGCACCAGCGAGGGTGATATATTGGCGCGCTGATGGTGGGGGACTGGTGTTGCAGGGGGTGGTGCAGCCCATGTAAGGGCCGGATCTACCATCGGTGCGGTAGTAGACGGTCCAACCTCTTATGTGGCCGGTATCGGAGTAGACGGGTCTAGTCCGGATCTGTCGCCGGTACGGCAGCTGAGGGCTCAACCGATGGTGGTGGTGGGGGTGGTCGGATCGCTGCTTCCCCAACCTGGGAAGCAGCACCCGCCGGTGGTGGAACTGACAGGCCACGATCGAGCCACGACCACGACTGCAGCCTCGTGCACCTCTTCAAGGAGGCAGATCTCTACTAGACATGACCTACAAATTTTTTCAAAATATTAGTTTTATGAATTTTACCAAAAATGCAATGGGATGCCTGAGAAAGGTGCCAAAATAGAACTTTCGAATGAAGTATTGTTAAAATAGGTGACCAGAAAGTCAAAGTGGTTAGCTGTTCTAAGAACTATTCATCAATCTTTGAACGAAAGTAATATTATGTTAATGAATGTAGCAAGGATTCTTCATTGGCAATGATGAGTTTGTTGTGCTTACTGCTAGCATTGAACGTGGTTTTGATGTTACAACAAACGCCCACAGAACGGACATATGAATCCACGAAGTTGGACTGCGCATAGGTTGGCGGTCATGGAACCAACTTCTGTAGATCGGTCTGAAACACTCCAGGTTGAGGACCTCGAGATTAGGTATTGAGGGTCTTATAGAGACTTGCACAAAGGATTGCATGCATTGGATGAGTACCATATTTCATCGGTGACAGACGTTGGATGTCTATGAAATATTAGTGGGTTAGTTGACAAGGGTGTCGGTTGACTGAGGTGACTCACGTGAATCGTCATATGAAATCCATACGGGCTTGGTCGGTATGACTTGCATTCCCGATTCCGATAGTACGGGATTCGTCCTCGGAGTTGAGGAATCACGGCAGTCGCTTACATACAAAGGTTGTATTTTGAATATGGCAAGTGGTGATTGTGTCGTAAGACATGGTCATCATAAGCCTTGTTCAGTGCAATCGGAATACGTAGAGAGGACGGTGGATTCCAAGATAGGATCTGTCCCCTGTCAAAGATTATGACAGTGAGATCTCCTATGTGCTCTAAGATGGTTTAAGCTCTTAATATCTATGGCCATAGCACTTGATTGAGTGGAAAAGGATTTCCTACGTCAATCATAGAGTTAAACCTACATCAAGTTTGAAGCATAGATGCCTAAGTCAAGGATGAAAAACCGACATCCTACTCCATACCCTAGACTAAGGCCGGGAGACAGGCGACAGTAGGACCGTACCTGTATGTAACTCGGAGCCTAAATATTCACGCCATAATTTCACCTAGTGTCTAGTGCCATGGACCGTTGCTAAACGGCTACCCATGGTGACAGACGAATTCCTATCATGTGATGATTTAGATATTCGCCTAAGTCTAGCTGAGGGTGAACCTAAAGAGTCACACTCCATTCACTGGAAATGGAGGAATTAATTTGGAATTAATTCCGGGAGATTGAATAATTTAATTAGATTAAATTGATTCTCTTTTGGAGTGTCAAGCCTTTAAATATTAATTGGATTAATTAGACTTGGTTCATGAATTAGATTTATCAATTAAGAGAAGGGTTATTTCCGTCTTTAAGTAGAATGAAGATATAAATATTAATTTTGGGCTTAAGTATTTATTTGATATTTACTACAAGCCCATTAGGAATTGTTGGACTATTTAAATAGGATTTAAAAGTCCATTCCATAAAGCCCGTCAAGGGATGTATGGACGAGATCGAATCTTAGGGCTAGATGAGATGAATGGTTAGGATTAAGTTTGACTTAATCAAACCTTAGGTTTACTAGGATGACTAGATCAAAGTCCTAGTTGTTTATAGTGTGCCTCTTTGGAAGAGTTTGAGTAGGATTAGGAATACCACTTCCTTATAAATACTCAAGCGCGCACACACACACACACACACACACACACACACACTAATCTCTACAACTCTCATCTCTCTCTCTCTCTCTCTCACACACACACCACGATCCGCCCTCTCTATCTCTCTCTCACCACTTCAAAATAACTCTCGTGTTCTCTTGTCTTTGATACAAGGGAAGGCTTAAACAATTGATCATATTAACTAATAGCATTTGGTCGATTGTTTCTCCTTTTTCCTCTTGATCTCTTTCTAGCACTAGGGAATCAAGATCCGGTGAATTGCATGGAAAATTTAGAGGGTCTCTACGTTGAGATCTTGGTGGCAAAACGGGGAACAATACGTGTAGCCGAATGAAGAAAACTACGAGGGTAACGTTCTCTCTTTACGTTTCTTATTCCTCCAAATTCTTTGGCCTCCATGTTGTGTACTTTCTTGAACATGAGATACACGAAACGCTCGAGAGAATCAAGGGCACACCCCTTGATTCGTTATGCATGTTTGATGTATGCTTTAATTCAATTTATATTTTATGCTTTATGCTTTCATATTACACAACTCCCACGCTTCCGCCGCGCCTCTCCCCAGCCGATCCACATTATAGTGGTACCAAAGCCCGGGTCGGTGTATAGGCCTAGAATTCTATATGCTACACATGTGTATAAGCATTTCTAATGTGTTTTAAAATTTACATTTGAATGTTTTAGCGTAGATCTTGTTTGGCGTTTAATTTTGAATGGGATTTTTTTATCTTGGATTTCTTGAATGTGTATATACATTTTCTTGGGTTGGAATTGTCTTGTGGTTCAAAAAATTGCATCAAAAGGGCACAAAAGGGTGAAAAATGGCATACCGGCAGTAGCAGCACGCTGCCCACGCGCGCAGGGGCGAAGTCGGGCGCGCATGGAGGAAGGGGCCTAGGGGTGCAGACAGTGCGCACGCTGTGCCGGCCGCGCGCATAGGCATGGGCGCCTGCTCGCGTGTGCGCGTGCATGCACGCACTGCAGGTGCTGGCGCTTGTGTTGTGCGCGCGCGCTCCTGGCCGAGCCGGCTAGTGTCGTTTTCTGTTTTTCCAAATTTTTGGTGCGTTATTCAATACTGTTTTTCCTGAACATTTTCATGGATATTGCTGTGTTTTCTGAACCCGTTAACTTGGGATATTTATTTTTGGTTGAGGTTTGAAATTTCCTAAAGAATAAATATTACTTTATTAATGAGGAAAGGGTTTCCTAACGAGAATTTATTTTGCAATGGTTGCACCAATGATCAAACTTCACATGTAATATTCCGCATTAATTTTCTGCGTTTTTATGATGTTGGACATCATGATTATTTGTTGTAGCATAAGATGTTTAAATTTTGACATGTGTTAATATTGCAAAAAGATTGGATTTTGGGATTCTTGAATGTGTGGTTATATTCTTGAATTAATGCCTTTTGTGTTTAAGAAAAGAAGTTGCAAGAAAAACGTTAAAACATGAAAAACGAAAGCAGTCGGCAGGCTGAGCAGTAGGCAAAGCGCCTGCGTGCGCGCGCTGCTGCATGGAGCGCACCTACGTGCGCGAGCAAGGGCCCGTGCGCCTGGCCGGCAGTGCTGGGCCATTTTTCAGTTTTTGTCGTTTTTCATGCGTTTCCAGAAATCTGATATTTTTATATTATTCTGGGAATTTTTGTGAAATGATTTACTTGAGACATTTTAATTTTGGCTGATATTGGTTATTTATTAGAATTAATGTTAACTTGTTAATTATGGAAAACAATTTTTCAACAAAAATCGTTGTGCATAGGTTGCTCCATTATCGAACGTTTGCTGTGTATATTTTGCATGTAATTTCTGCACTTATTTTATGTTATGGGATATCATAAATGTTTGAATAGCATGTTTACGCTAGATGTGTATTTATGCGATTTGCGTTGATTGGATTGACAAAGGATGATCTCAAAGCCCCTAGACAGCATGTATGGTTTATTTAAATTTATTTGTTTGGTTGGCGTCTGCCTTTGCATCTTCTTACCTCTCTCGTTTTTTTCTTGAAATAATAAGGCTTTCTTTCTCCTTCTTAATGTACTCCCCCCGACTGCTGATTGGGTTTCTTATTTTATATAATATAATGAGAGTAGATCAGGAGATAGGTTTTATTTTTTGTAAATAAAAGCTGCAAGGGAACGCAAACCCAAGCCATTGGAGGCCCATGGAGGAGGCCATTGATTAGCCCACGGAGGATCCATGGAGAGTAGGCTCGGTGAAGGCCCATGATGGAGAGCCCAAGAAGATGAAGAGGACTTACAAGGCCCATTGCATGTAATGGGTTATAAAATCTTATAATACCGTAGGCCTACCCTTAGATTGACCATAGATCCAATGCGGGCTTTGGGTCGCATAGGTTTGGGGTTGTGATAATCCTATAGGGGCGTGCTAGGTTTTATTTTGCATGTGATGCGTTTAATATGCTCTGAGTATTCTATATGCTTCATCGATGTTTACATTTATGCTTAGATTCCTACAATTATGCATCCAAAACACTAATGTGATGGGTCTCGTTCTATTAAAACTCTCACTTGGTTAGACCAAACTAAAATATTAGACCCCTAATAAATGGACTAGAAGCTAAGTTGTTCGTCCAAGCCTTTCATCCATGACAAAAGTGAGGAAGCTAGTTTTAGTCAATTGCGTGGTTCACGAGCCATGGCAAAACTTTTGTCCTGAAACTAAGTTGCACATTTGTTGTGAACAAAGTGAATTCACTCCTATTTCCCGTCTCACGAGTCGTGGGGACAGCAGTTGGTGCTATGATTCGGTTTATGGGTTCGGTCTAACACCGAGTAACGTAATTCGCTTGGAGTCATCGGGATCATGTGAAAAGACAAGCAAAACAACTTAGGGATCTCGTTGGACGAGAATGGTATGGGATACCTCCCACAAGGTTATTTTCATGCGAATCGTAAAAACGTGTTATGAAGAATTTCGCTTAATGACCCCAAGCCCACTAGGAATCCGTTTCTTGATAACCCTTTTGAGAGTGATGGGCTTTCATGAAAATAGCGGGAGAGGTTAGGGACTAAAGACCGAGTCTTAACTTAAATTTAATATTACTTCATTCTGCTTACTATTCTCTGCTTTATATATTGTGAATGTCTAAGTATCCAGTAAGTGCATTACTAGAGGCTAGTTAATGGTGTTAGAATAGGTGACCATGTAGCCAATCTTGGCGGGCAAAATGTAACCTATGTCTAGACAGTTTCAGTGTTTTGATAAATTTATTAATGAATAAAGAAGTGAATTCAGTTGGCATTACTTTGTTTGTGATCACTTTATCTGCATTTCATATCTGTTCACTACACAAACAAAGCCCACGGACTGAAAACATATTTCGGGGACTGGGACTACGGTTGGAGGTAGGTCCATGAAATCAGTCCCGCCGAATCAGTCCGGAAATCTCCAAGTCAAGGAATCTCGAAAATGGGTACCGAGATTCCCCTTGAGACTTGCACTAAGCATCTGCTGTCGTATTTCATCGACGGGTGACGAAGGTCGTCTAAACAGTGTTAGTGGGTTAGCCTGCTAGGGAGCAGCTGACTGAGGTGACTCGCGGGAACCGTCTTACGGAGGACCTTGAGTAGGGTTGGCTAGGTATGACGTGTATTCCCGGTTCTAACGGTACAGGTCAAGTCCTTTGACTTGAGAAACTACTGAGTTTACCTGTATGTCAGGTCTGTATCTTAGATATGGTGAGAGATTGCCAAGAAGCACTTGAGTGGTCATAAGCCATGTCTAGTGCAGCTCTGGTGTACAGAGTGACAGTAGTTTCCAAGAAAGGATCTGTCTCCTGTCAAAAGGTATTGACAGTTGAGTCTCACAAATGCTCTGTGTCTTGTCCCTAAAATCTGTGGCCACAGTAACTGAACAGAAGGGAAGGTTTCCCTTGCGACGTGTAGTAAGGACAGACCGACACTTAGGTCCAAAATGGGTACCTGCATTTTCCGTGCCCTAGACCCTAAGTGGTGAGACCATAGACAGAAGGACGAGTGTACTGTTAGAGCCTAAATATCATCCCCGAAAATTCACCTAGTCTCTAGTGCCATGGACCGTTGCTAGATGGCTACCCATGGTAACGGGTGGATTCTAGGAATCCGACCAAGTCTAGCTGAAAGGTGAACCTAAAGAGTCACACACAATCCACACACATTAAGTATTTAATTTAGAATTAAATATTGGAGAAATGGAATAATTAAATTAGATTTAATCGGGTCCTTTATTTTCTTGGAGAGAATTAATTCCTTTTATTAGATAAAAGGGATTGATCTAATAAATTGGATTTATTAGAAAATTAATTTAATGGGCCTAGAATGAATATTTATTATATTTATTTATTGCCCTTTGGAATATTTAAATAGGTTTTAAATATTTCATTAAATTAAATTAATGGTTGAGATTAAAAGGGGAGATGGAGGGCTAGGATTAATTTGACTAGGTCAAATACTACTTTGACTAGGATTTTGACATAGTCAAAATAGTCTTCTTTAGAGTTGGAGTTTAAAGAGGATTAAACTCCTCATCTATAAATAGTCCTAGCCCCTTACTATTTGAGAGGTGATGATATTCCAACATACACACACACACACACACACACACTCGGCTCTCTCCTCTCTCCCTACTCGTCCGCCCTCTCTCTCTCACAACAAGAAAATAATTTCTTATCTTTTGTTCTTGGAACAATTGAACTTAGGAGAATTAATATCGTTAATTAATAACGTGTGATTAATTCATCCTCTCCAAAAATACTTGTTCGTTCGCTAGCACGACGTGCAAGATACGTGGGTGGATTGCGTGTTACTGTTTGGAGGGTCTCACATACGAGACTTGGAGCAAATCGGGGAACAATGCGAGTACCGGTTAGAAGACGAAAACGACAATCGGCTGGTTCCGGTTTAAATTTTCGTTTCTCTTTATTTTTAATCCTATGGCGTCCATGATTTCTTTTATGCTTTTGATTCATGAGATATACCGAATGCCCGGGGACTTCAAGGATACACCCCTTGAACGTGTTCTTTTATTTTATTAAAAGCATGTTTTAATTTTTGTATTTAATTTTTATACCGCGCTTCCGCATTCGCGCTATTTCCCGGGACGATCCACAACCTTTCAAATGGAACCAACTACATGAATCGGCTGTGAAATCTTAAGATGGTCTTAGATCTCCAGAACCTAACTCACATGCCGGATGATGACGTTCCTCAACCATTGTCGGAGGGATCGACAACTAAATAAACGCTTGGCATTCAAGAAGTTGAAGGACGATCACCGGCAAGTCCGCAGAATCATACTAGCCTCAATGATAAATGGGATCTAGAAGTAGTGCGACAAGCATGATGATGTTGGCTCAATTATGCTTCGTTTGCATGATGTCTATGCGGTCCCGGACCAACATGTTGGATATAATGCAACAAATGCATTTTTGGAGCTAAGATGACGGAAGGACGTTTGTACAAAGAATATGGAATGATGATGTTATCCCTAGCGGAGAAGCTCAAAAGACCTCCTCGTCGGTCTAGAAATAGAGACATACGTTAAAGTGATCCTTCAGTTTCTTCCTCCCTCCTACGAACCATTTATTATCAACACGAATGCGGTTGAAAGAGATCTACGTAGGTTGATAATTATGTTGGTCTAGTATGAGGCAACGATTGTAAAATCTACACTATTGGTACTAGTAGGAGAGTCTTCAACCTTTATAGCGAAAGGCAAGGGTACCTGACGCCAAAAGAGGAAGAGGGCTAAGGTTACATCAGCTGCTAGCACTTCGAGTGTTGTTCCTATTACACCGCAAGGCGGAGGTAAAGGAAAGAGCAAAAGGGTTCAATGGTCAAGTTCAAAGATTCCTAAGAATGTATGCATTCACTATCGTAAAGAGGGCTAATGGACGAGAGAGTGTCCTAAACCCCTCTCCAATGAAGGTGAAATTTGAGTTGAGTATTGACATGATCACTCCACTCTCTTTGGTATTGGATACCGGTCTTGTCACAATCTACGGGTGGTTTGTAGATGGTGAGAAGGAGTAGAAAACCAAGAACAGTTCTAGGATTCAACAATGGTAAGACCATTGCTGAAAATGACTAGAGACTAGTTAGGTCTATAATCGTGATCATGTTAGGATAGTTTGTAGGAATTCCGTAACCTAGCATGATCAAAAGTATGTTGTCTGTATTGGACAAAGGTTTTATTTCGTACGTATTTGATCAAGAAAATTATAGAATGTTGATTCATGTTTGCTAGTGTTTACACGTAAATTCCTAGAACACTATCCCATAAAAGGTTTATGAATACTCAAAATTCAAATGATCTAAATGGATTATTCAAGACCAACTTACAGATATGACATTCGTGAAAGCTAGGACGATATTTCTTATTAAAGATAAACAAGTTAGAAGATTCGAGGAATCTAGGGATTGATGATTCGAATCAACTAAAGCTTGCAAGTCTTTTTCAAAGAAGGGAAAGTCTGAAAGCTATTTTTTGGATAAAGTAGGCTTGCCAAATAGTCTATTGGATAGGATCCAGCGAGACAACTGTAGGTTATTGAATACACAAGACCACAAGGGGGTTCAGAAGTCTAAAGGTCCCATAGGAGGTTTGGGAATTAGACTTGAGGTGGTGAACTGAAAATGGTCGCAAAATTAAACATGTTTCCATAGGACCGAAAAGGCCATGTATTTAGAGGGAGCTCTTGAGCATCCAGTTGAGAATGGAATTCTCAATGAAACGTTTCTCATAAAGGCCAAGTATGACGGTCTCTAATAAAGGGAGTGATTGAGCCTCGTTGGACGGCGGTCGATTGAAGTTTCACCAAATTGCCTTAGCCCGTGTAGACGTCGACTTGAAAATTTCCAACGTGAGGGACGTGACATTTTTGTTAGGAGTCAAGCACTATGGTGCCATGGTTTGGCAAGCCTGTGTCCCAACAAAGTCCTTGAGCATGTAGGGGGATCCTACATACATCAAGAGACTAGTGGGAGACTAATTAGACTCGGTGTCTAATTTGTACAGGCTTACGGCATATTAATGCTAGCGTTGCTTATAATCACATTTCTTACTTAACTGATCATATTCTAGTCCCCTTAAAAACAAACCCGAATGTCGTAGAGGTATGAGTGATCGGGATAAGTTCGGTCAAATTTGGATAGTGAACCAAACAACCCGCGGAACGTGATGTCGGACATCGTAGTCGGATTTACGGAGATGAGCAATAGAATCCGCTAGGAAATTCAAACAAAGTTTGAAACACAGCATAATTGGAATAATCATTTTGAAGAGTTGATACGGAGTATGACTCGATCTTGAACGATGTAGGTGATTAGGTGGACTAGAAATTGTGTTCCAAGTGTTTATGTGTGTAATGTCTTGTCATCATGGTTGAATAGACGTTAGGAATCACTAAAACACAACTGTAGCTCACCAAAATTCTCCATGACATTTTAGGGTTCCCACATACATATCGTGGATTGAGCTGTTCAAGACTCAGTCATGATAGATTGACGAGAAAGCTTAGATATGTAGAGGGATAAGTTATTCGAGACTCAGTGGTGGTTAGACTGATGAGAAAGCTTAGATACTACGAATAAAGCATTAAGTCATTCAAGACTTAGTCACGGTAGACTAATGAGAAGGCTTGGATGTTGAGTATCCCCTACGTCTTAACCCTAGATAAACATGTGATATGTTTAGTCGGTGCATGGGATCCGATGTTGAGTGTGCTTCTTGCATGACTCAACAGAAATCAGTAATGCACTAAGGGGTTGAAGACAACAGTCAAGAACAATCCTTAGTACTTGAATAAGGACTAGAGATATGTTCTCAATGCACCGTTTGTGGAGAGTTATTTTGGAAGGCTAAGGTGATACTAGCTTCCAGAGCATAGTGAAAAGCGGTTAGTCTCAAAGTTATGCACAGTCAGGCTCAATGATGGTTATGGTAGCTTGAAAGAGTTTTTTTTCAAGCAGGATACCATAAGGGCTTCATAAAAAAGTAGATTGCATTCGATAGTGGTTATGGATGAAAACTGTGTCTATAGGTTGAACGTGGTGCCTAGCACGACCAAGCCTATGGTGGCCTAGATGGCGGACAACCAGGCTATGGCAAAAGTTAAGGCCCGAGATCTCATGACAAGATCCACGAAAAATTCTTAGACAACCACCATCTCCAGGCGGCGATGGGGGATAGAGGTAACATAGTTAGACCGTATTGCTTCAGCAAGAGAATATAGCAGACTCACGAGACCTCAATCGGTATCGTAGATTACTCATGCTCAGAGGGTTCTGAACAAAGTGGGTAGTTGAGTTAATGGTTAAGAGGATATTGTTAGAATAGGTGACCAGAAAGTCAATGTGGTTGGTTGTTCTAAGAACTATTCACCAATCTTTGAACGAAAGTAATATTATGTAGATGAATGTAGTAAGGATTCATTATTGGCAACGATGAGTTTGTTGTGCTTACTGCTAGCATTCAATGTGGTTTCTATGTCACAAGAAACAGCCACAGACCGGACATATGAATCCAAGAAGTTAGACTGCACATAGGTTGGTGGTTATGGAATCAACTTCTGTAGATCGGTCTGAAACACTCCAAGTCAAGGACCTCGAGATTGGGTATCGAGGGTCCTATAGAGACTTGCATTAAGAATTGTATTCATTGGATGAATATTGTGTTTCATCGGTGACAGATGTTGGACATCTATGCAATATTAGTGGATTAATTGACAAGGGTGTCGGCTGACTGAGGTGATTCACGGGAATTGTCTTATAGAAGCAATACGGGCTTGGTCGGTATGACTTGCATTTCTAATTCAGATAGTATGGGATCAGTCCTCGGACATGAGGAATCACGCAGTCGCTTACATACAAAGGCTATATCTTGGAAAGCGGTGATTGTGTCGTAAGACATGGCCATCATAAGCCATGTTCAGTGCGGTCGGAGTACGTGAAGAGGACGGTGGATTCCAAGATAGGATCTGTCCCCTGTCAAATATTATGACAGTGAGATGTCCTATGCGCTCTGAGATAGTTTAAGCTTTCAAAGTATATGGCCATAGCTCATGGTTGAGTGGGAAATAATTTCCTATGTCACTCACAGAGTTAAAATTATTTCAAGTTTGAAGCATACATGCCTAAGTCAAGGATGGGAATCGATATCCCGAAAATAGGCGACAATAGGACCGTACCTGTATGTAACTCGGAGCCTAAATGTTCATGCCATAATTTCACCTAGTCTCTAGTACCATGGACTGTTGCTGGACGGCCACCCATGGTGACGGACGAATTCCTATCATGTGATGATTAGATATTCACCTAAGTCTAGTTGAGGGTGAACCTAAAGAGTCGCACTCAATTCATCGGAAATAGAGGAATTAATTTGTAATTAATTTCGAAAGATTGAACAATTTAATTAGATTAAATTGGTTCGCTTTGGAGTTTCAAGCCTTTAAATATTAATTGGATTAATTGTGATTGGTTCATGAATTAGATTTATGGATTAAGAGAAGGGCTATTTTCGTCTTTAAGTAGAATGAAGATTGAAATATTAATTTTGGCTTAAGTATTTATTTGATATTTACCTGAAGCCCATTAGGAATTGTTGGATTATCTAAATAGGATTTAAAAGTCATTCCATAAAGCCCATCAAGGATGGACGGATGAGATCGAATCTTGAGGCTAGACGAGATGAAGGGCTAGAATTAAGTTTGACTTAATCAAACCCTAGGTTGACTAGGATTTCACTAGGTCCAAGTCCTAGTTGTGTATAGTGTGCCTCTTTGGAAGAGTTTGAGTAAGATTAGGAATAACACTTCCTTATAAAAACACTCAAGCACGCACACACACTAATCTCGAGAACTGTCATCTTGTTAGAATAGGTGACCATGTAAGCCAATTTTGGCGGGAATATGTAACCTATGTCTAGACAATTTCAGGTGTTTGATAAAACATTTATGAATAAAGAAGTGAAATTCATATGGCAACACTTTGTTTACGTTCACTTATATCTGCTATTACATATCTGTTCACTACGCAAACAAAGCCCACGGACTGAGAATCGATTTCGGGGACTGGGACTACGCTTGGAGGTAGGTCCATGAAATCAGTCTTACCGAATCAGTCCGGAAATCTCCAAGTCAAGGAATCTCGAAAATGGGTACCGACGGGTGACGAAGGTCGTCTAAGCAGTGTTAGTGGGTTAACATGCTGGGAAGCAGCTGACTGAGGTGACTCGCGGGAACCGTCTTACGGAGGACCTTGAGTATGGTCAGCAAGGTATGACGTGTATTCCCGGTTCCAACGGTACAGGTCAAGTCCTTTGACTTGAGGAACGACTGAGTTTACCTGTACATCAGGTCTGTATCTTAGATATGGTGAGAGATTGCCAAAATACTCTTGAATAGTCATAAGCCATGTCTAGTGCAGCTCTGGTGTACAGAGTGACAATAGTTTCCAAGAAAGGATCTGTCTCCTGTCAAAAGGCATTCACAGTTGAGTCTCATATATGCTCTGTGTCTTGTCCCTAAAATCTATGGCCACAGTAACTGAACAGAAGGGAAGGTTTCCCTTGCGGCGTTTAGTAAGGACAGACCGACACTTAGGTCCAAAATGGGTACCTGCATTTTCCATGCCTTAGACCCTAAGTGATGAGACCGAAGACAGAAGGACAAGTGTACTGTTAGAGCCTAAATGTTCATCCCCGAATATTTCACCTAGTGTCTAGTGCCATGGACCGTTGCTAGATGGCCACCCATGGTAATGGACGGATTCTAGGAATCCGACCAAGTCTTGCTGAAAGGTGAACCTAAAGAGTCACACACTATCCACACACACACTTAGTATTTAATTTGGAATTAAATATTGGAGTAAAGGAATGGTTAAATTGGATTTAATCGGGTCCTATATTTTCTTGGAGAATTAATTCCTTCTATTTGATAAAAGGAATTAAATTAATAAATTGGATTTATTAAGGAAATTAATTTAATGGGCCTAGAATAAATATTAATATTTATTTATTATATTTATTTGGCCTTTTGGAATATTTAATAGGATTTAAATATTCCATTAAATTAAATTATTGGTAGAGATTTAATGGGAGAGATGAAAGGCTAGGATTGAATTTGACAAGGTCAAATTCTACTTTGACTAGGACTTTGACTAGGTCAAAATCCTAGTCAAAGTAAGCTTCTAAAGAGTTGGAGTTTAAAGAGGATTAAACTCCTCCTCTATATAAACCCCTAGCCTTGCACTATTTGAGGATTGATGAAATTCCAACACACACACAACACACACTATTTTCGGCCCTCACTATCCCCTCTCTCGTCCGCCTCTCTCTCTTCTACTCTCCAAGAAACTCTTTTCTTGTTCTCTTGTTCTTGGAACATTAGAACATTGATGAATCAATACCGTTAATTCATAACGTGTTGTTGATTCATCCACTCCAATAAATTTATACTTGTTCGTTGCTAGCACGACGTGCAAGATACGTGGGTGGATCGTGTGTCACGATTTGGAGGGTCTCAAGAACGAGATCTTGGTGCAAAACGGGGAACAACGCGTGTAGCCGTTGAAGACGATAACGACAACGGGTAGGTCTCGGTTTACGTTTTCGCCTCTTTTATTTTTCAACCCTATGGCCTCCATGATTGCTTACATATTGTTAATTCATGAGATACACCGAACACCCAGGAAATTTCAAGGGCACACCCCTTGAAACGTGTTCTTTATTTTAAAAGCATGTTTTAAATTCCGCAATTTTATTTTATACCGCGCTTCCGCATTCGCGCAATTTTCCCGGGATGATCCACGCAATCTTTCACATCTCACACACACATATTAGAATATGTGATCAAAAAGCCAATTAGATTGGCGGTTCTAGGAACTAGTCGTCAATCTTTATTAATGCAATATTATCCTGATGAATAGAGTAAGTATTCATTACTGATATTATGTTTGTTGTGCTTACTAGTAATGTTGAACGGCGTTTCAATGTCACAACAAATGCCCACAGACCAATTGGATAACCCATGTAGTTGAGCTGCACATTGGATGGCGGCTATGAAACCAACTTCTGAGGGTTGGTCTGAAATGTTCCAAGTCGAGGACCTCGAGACTGGGCATCGAGTTTCCTATTGAGACTTGTACTGAGTATTGCATTCATTGGGTGAGTGCCGAGTTTCATCAGCGACAGACTAAGGTCGTCTATGCAATTTTAGTGGGTTAGTTGACAAGGTGGTCAACTGACTGAACTAACTCGCGGGAATCGTCATATGGAAGCCTTGGAGGCTTGGTCGGTATGACTGGAATTCCCAGTTCCGATAGTACGGGATTAGTCCTCGGACTTGAGGAATCATGGCTGTCACGTGTATACAATGACTGTATCTTGGATCTGGCGAGAGGTGATCATTCTGTAAGATGGTCATTATAAGCCTTGTCCAGTGCGGTTGGAGTATGTAGCGAGGACGGTGGATTCCAAGATAGGATCTGTCCCCCGTTAGTACATGGCGGTGATGTCTCTTATGCGCACTGAGATGGTTTAGATTCTGAAAGTCTGTGGTCATAGCAATTGATTGAGTAGAAAGGGTTTCCTACATCGATATATAGAGTAAACACATCTCCAGTATTAAGCATAAATGCCTAGTCAAGGATGGAAACCGATGCCCAATTCCATACCCTGTTGGACACGAGCCCAAGTCTGGCTAAGGGTGAACCTAAATGGTCACAGACAAATCACCGAGGAGGTAAAGGAATTGACTTGGAGACAATTTCAGAGGATGATAAGTAATTGGATTACTTATGGGATTGTCCATTGGATGGACGGGTCGATATTGTATCGGGCCCTCATTTTATCGGTAAATGGGATTTATCAATTAAGTAGAGAATCGAAGCTTGGATCTTTTAATTGGATTAAAAGATCAATTGAAATTATTTAATTGGACCATGAATTAAATAGGATGTAATTCTTGGGCTTATTGTAATTGGATTCCAATAAAATTCGGTCATTAGATCTTGGCCCAAGAGAGGTGTTAATTCCACTTTTGGAATTGGAAAAAGTTGGACTTCTTCTAAAAGGGAATGGGTGAAAATTATTTTTTTTGGAAGCACTAAAATCAGCCATGAAGGCCTTTGATGACAAGTTGACTTGTCTCTTTTGGAAAAAGACAAAGAAATTCCAATCAAGCCTCTTTCACTTGGTATGATTAAATCATACCTTATGAAATGGTAGGCTTGGTTGATGATTAATGGGGATTGATCGGAGTGTATCTTGACATCCTTGGATTCACCTAGACACATTTCAATAATCACATTAATAAAGTATATATGTATATATATATATATGTGTGTGTGTATATACTATCATCAAAGACAAGAGTTTTATTATTCATCTTTTTCTATGTTGCTTCATTCATCTAGGATCAATTGAAGAACAAAGTAAGATCAAGAAGGAAGACTAATTTGATAGTGTAATCCCTTCTTTGATTTCATCCTTTAGATCCGTTTTTTCTCTAGCAAGAAAAATAAGATCTCTCTTGGTGTAGTGTGGACTACGTTAAAGGGTCTCTACATTGGGACCTCGCGTGAATGAACGTTAGGAGGAGTCAACACGTGTAGCCGATCGAAATATAAAATCGAGAAAGGTATTCTGACTTACATTTATGCTCTCAATTTCTTCTTTATTCTATAGCCACGAACACTTGTTTATTTTATATGTTTATATTCTATAGGCACACCCCTTGAACGCGATTTAAATTATTTTAATCCACACGTTTTTATCTCCACCGCGCTTCCGCCGCGTTCCTGAGCCGATCCGCTTTCCTTCTACACACACCCCACGATCCGCCCTCTTATCTCTATCTCCTCCATCTCCCTCTCACCACTTCAAAATAACTCTCATGTTCTCTTGTCTTTGATACAAGGGAACGCTTGAACAATCGATAACGTTAACTAATAGCATTTGATCAATTGTTTCTCCTTTTTCCTCTTGATCTCTTGCTAGCACGAGGGAATCAAGATCTGGTGAATTGCATGGACAATTTAGAGGGTCTCTACGTTGAGATCTTGGTGGCAAAATGGGGAACTACGAGGGTAACATTCTCTCTTTACGTTTATTGTTCCTTCAAACTCCATGGCCTCCATGTTGTGTACTTTCTTGAACATGAGATACACTGAATGTCTGGGAGAATCAAGGGCACATCCATTGATCCGTTATCCACGTTTGATGTATGCTTTAATTCTGTTTAGATTTTACGCTTTATGCATTTATGTTACGCAACTCCAGCGCTTCCGTCGTGCCTCTTCTGGGCCGATCCACATTACAACATCAAGTGAGAAAGGAAGAATCAGAAGGAGAGAGCCCAGAATATCAAGGGCTGAAGTGGACAACATGGATTAATGAATAGAGAGATAGGGGTTACAGATCAACGAATTGAAGAGAAGAGGGGAGATAGTGACGTAGAATAGAAATTCGCCATTTTCAAACAAAATACTGACTGAGGTTGTTGATCCCAGCTTCTGGATGCCCGGCCTACCCAAATATGCTGGAACCAAAGACCCACAAGAGCACATTTGCAACATTTGAACTGGTAATGAACCTATACGGTCAATTTGATTCTATTAACACAAAACATTTTGTGATTACCTTGACAGGAAAAGCGCAAGAATGGTTCACAAAGCTATCTAGTGGTGCGATTAATTCGAACAGAAACTAATTCAGAAATTTGCATTTCACTTTTCAAGCAAGAAAAAACAGAAGAGGTCGGCCACCTACTTGTTCACCATAAGACAAAAGGAAGACGAGTCGCTGAAAAGTTTTGTAGGAAGGTTCGATAATGAGACCTTCCAGGATCTCAGAATTGATATGATGATAAGTATCCTTATACATGGGTTGAAGAAAAGGCCGTTAGCATCAGCGCTCATGAGAGACGCACCTGAAGACCTGGAACAGTTGATAAAGATGGAACAAAAATACATAGACGAGGAAGAGATGAATGCAATGAAAGATGGAGAATGGTCTGATAGCGGTCGTGATAGGGGTCGAGATCACAGAAGAGACAGGCGAGCGAGATCTGAGAAAGATCAAGAAACGTCTTACTAGCCTGGGTACCATAAGTATACCCCGTTAAATGCTTCAAGGGCGAGGATGATGATGACGGTAGATAAAGATAACGTGCGGGAGGACGCAAGCTACCCTAGCGAAAAGGTACTTGGGGAGTAAATATTGTAAGTTCCATGGAGCGAAGGGGCATGACACAGAGGATTGCTACCAACTTAAAGATGAGATAGAAAGGTTAGTTACATAGGGATTCTTCAAAGAGTATGTGAGGGAATCCGGTGACCCCGAGCGAGAGCCGAAGAAAGAGAGAAAGGAGAGATCAAGAAGCAGATCAAGGAGCAAGGAACAATTTCGCAGGAGAGAACGAAAAGATGAAAAAAGTGACGAGGCAGGTGATAATGATCTTGTGAAAGGAGTCATTCATATAATTGCAAGTGGACCTACTGGAGGAGACTCCTCGAGGTCGCGAAAGAGGTACGCCAGAAGCAGCTGTTTTGAAAGAGGATGTGAGATGGTTTTGAAGGTTGAGCAGGAAGAGGAGATCACCTTTAGCATAAACGAATTGTCATCAAAGATGGAGTCGCAGAACGACCCAATGGTGATTAAGATGGAGAACGTCAATGGTAAGATTCTTGGTTGTAGACACATCATTTGCATATAACATAATTTTGGGATGACCTAGTTTGAATCGATTTCAGGCTATAGTGTCCACCTATCACCTGAAGATGAAATTCCCAACAAGACATGGAATATGCGAGGTGAGATGTGACCAGAGGCAGGATAGGAAGTGTTACAACCTATTCTTGAAAAAGGGTGAAGGTAACGACTTGAAAACCAAAAGAAATGTAGGGGCTGAGCACCCGGTTGAGGAGATGGACTCTGTAAAGAAGTCCAAGCCCGAGCGCATATAACCGATAGAAGAATATAAGACGATTGAACTGGTATAAAGAGAAACAAGTAAGACATCAAAAATTAGGTCGCGTATGACCTCAAGCTTGGAGATAATGGTGATTAAGTTTCTTAGGGAGAACACAGAGCTTAGGCCAGTCAAGCAGAAGAAGAGAACGTTTGGGGTCGAGCGGAACAAGATCATTGAGGTGGAGGTGAAAAATTTGCTAGAAGCCGGGTATGTGATAGAGGTGCAATACACCGAATGATTATCAAACGTGGTGATTGTAACAAAGGCATCAGGAAAGTGGCGAATGTGCAAGGACTCAAACAAAGCGTGCCCTAACAACCCCTACCTGGTACCTCGAATCGACTTGTTGGTAGACTCTACCATAGGGTGCGCGTTGTTCAGCAGGATGGATGCATACCAGGGATACCACCAGATTTTTATGGCGGAAGAAGATAGAGATAAGACATCTTTCGTAATCGAAAATGGTATTAACTGTTATAATGAAATGTCGTTTGACATGAAAAATACATGCGCTATCTAGCAAAGGCTGGAGAACATAATGTTCAAAGAACTTACAAGCTGGAAAATCTGGAAGAAAAGGCCGCGACCATGGAACATTCATAACTTGGAAGAAATTTTACGCATAGGCGTAGCATGCGATCAGGAAGCTATATGGTCTGTGAAAGACCACTTTTGTGCTAAGTCTTAGGATGGCTTTTGGTTGCCATGCAATCAGGAAGCAGATGTGTGAAAGACCACTGTTGTGCTAAGTTTTGAGACACTTTCGGAACACACGCGATCAGTAGGCAGATAATCTGAAAAATACCAGTTTTTTTGCTAAGTCTCAAGACGCTTGTGGGTGACATGTGACCAGAATATAGATGGTCTGTGAAAAACCACTTTTGGGCTAAGTTTTTGGGACACTTATGGAAGCCATGCAAATGATCTGTGAAAGATCTAACGTAGTAGGATATGAAAAAGATCCATTTTGTGATTGGCTCAAACATTGAAGGTTTACCAAGTGTAAGGATCTGTGAAAGATCATCTAAATACAATCGGGCTACTTAACTTCATGTGCGCAGTCGTTTGCTCCTGCGGGTTACATGACATCATCCTAGTGATCTGAAAAAGATCACCTCAAAATGATCTGAAAAAGATCACATCAAAATGATCTGAAAAAGATTGTCTCAAGTCTCAAATGATCTGTGAAAGATCACCTCAAAATGATCTAAGAAAGATCGTCTCAAATGATTTGTGAAAGATCACCACAAAATGATATGAGAAAGATCACCTCAAAACGATCTAAGGAAGATCGTCTCAAGTATCTGTGAAAGATCACCTCAAAACGATCTGAAAAAGATCATCTCAAGTGATCTGTGAAAGATCAACTCAAAACGATCTGAAAAAGATCATCTTAGGTGAACTGTGAAAGATCACCTCAAAATAATTTGAAAAAGATCGTCTCAAGTGATCTCTGAAAGATCACCCCAAAACAATCTGAAAAAGATGGTCTCAAGTGATATGTGAAAGATCACCTCAAAACGATCTGAAAATGATCGTCTCAAAACGATATGAAAATGATCGTCTCAAATGATCTGTGAAAGATCACCTCAAAACGATCTAAGAATGATCGTCTCAAGTGATCTGTGAACGATTTGAAAAAGATCGTCCCAAATGATCGGTTGAAAGAGCAAGGTCGCATAACTACCATGAGGTCGCGATATTATCGAAAAAGGATTTCTCCAACAAGGCCGCGTATCTCTTGAGAGGTCGCGTTATTATCTGAAAAAAGATTTACCTTCAAAAAAGTCGTGTACCTCCTGTGAGGTTGCGTTATTATCTGAAAAGAGATTTATCTTCAAGAAGGTCGCGTACCTACCGTGTGGCCTCATTATTATCTGAGAGATTTCTCCTAGTTAAGCTTGGCTCCAAGAGGTCGAGGTAGAATAAATTTGAAAAGGATTTTTCGAGTTATTAGAAATAGGAAGATTGTCATAGTAGCAAGAAGATGCAATTGATCACATGATGCATGTTCAACTTCTTCCAGTGCAATAACTTGCACTAGAAGAAGTGGGGGACTAATGATAGTGGTTGTACCCCATATATACTGAAAAGACATAAGTATCCCTAAAAAAGGGTCAAATTTACATATGGGCCTTAGGATCCATGCACAAGATAGTTGGGTCGCTACTCGCGACCCGACCCAGACCCGGATCGAGACCCGCCAAAGAAGACCCCAAATCTGGACCCTTTGTCTTCTGACAACTTAAGTTTTGAGATGAAGCCACGTGGACCAGGCAAGTACATACGTTTGGCTCTATAAATACTCCTGTTCCACCGCATTAACGCCAAGACTATTTGATTGCATTCGATCTACTACTTTACTTAGATCGCACTGTTACCATCTCGGAGTTGAGCTGACTTCAGCATCGGAGGGTCTTCATCGAGAACCATCCCGGTTAGCCTGACGTGCTTTCTCTTCTCAGGTACCACTACGTTCTGGGTGAAAGATCGAGATCGCGAGGATTGACCTTACCAAGGATCGCTACTTGCCATCCGGATCAGGAGTGTTTGCAAGAACTTCTGCTTTTAAAGAAGTGATTTTCGTAGAAGAAGTTGGAAGTTGCAACAAAATTAAAAGTGTGTAGTGTTTGTAAAAAAAAAGTGAAAAGTAGATAAAAGCTAAATTGCATAGTGTTTTGGGAAAAAGATTTCTAAAACAAGTTTAATTGATTAAAGACCGTTTTATCCCCATGTACTAACAATATATTGTTTTTGCTTAATATTTACACTTATCTCTTGATTATAATAATTATTTTTCCTCAAACGTAATAAATTTTATTTCAATTAGTATATCTCATATTTAGTTATTTACAAAATGATTATCATTTATATTATTAAAATATTCAATACTAATGAATTGGGTGTTTAATTCAATAATCTTCCCATCATATAATATAATTGTTCATTAATGCATAATAAATAAACTTGCACGTTTGACAAAAAAAATATTTTTTTAAATTAATCATACCAATTTAATTTATATTTTTCTATGATTAGGAATAATATCATATAAATAATATAGAAAATAAATTATAAAAAAATTAAAACATTAAATATTGAAATTATAAATTTTTCTAGTGATAAACTATTCAAATTATTTGAAAATTATAACATCAACTTTAGATGAGCAATTTTAAAAATAAATTAAAAAGGGTAAAATCGAATTGAAATTATTATAACGAAGGTAAACTAGTTTAAAAGGAAGTTGAATTTACTTAGAAAAAAACCAAAGCAGATAGAAGCACCCCCCAAGATGCTTCTAGCTTTTGGCTTAAACGTTCTTTCGACAGCAATTTCAGAAGCAGAAGTTGACATCCCAAACACCTCAAACTGCTTTTGAACATCCATAAGCTGAAAAGCAATTTTTCAAAACTCGCACAAACACTTTCAATAACTAAAAGCATATAAACACATACCTCCGTAACTAACATAGAGAGGCAAAAAGTTAAAGTTCTACCACAAATTAATTCTGCATATCCCTCTATGTATAGTAGCAATTGATAAAAGTAGCTTAGCGCACTAACTAATCCCAGGTTGAAGAAAAAAATTCTTTGTACTGAAAACTTCAAATAACAAACAAGTTAGCTTTTCAACTTATTAATATTTTATTATAGCACACAAAACAAACCTACTAAAGCTATCAGAAAAGAGCTGAATGAATAGAAAATTAAACGAGAACATTAAAGTCCCTTTTGAGGACATTATACTGAAATGAGTATAGCACAATTTAATAATGGAAACAATGTTCTACAATTCTCATGAGTAAATACTATGCAAGGGAGGCCAACGTTTTTTACATGGTCAGAAAGCGTTTAATTCAATTTATTTCTATGTGATAATGCAAATGAGAAAATTATCCCTTTATAAAAAATTAATAGTAATTTACTTTCCTATATTCTTTGAAAAAAAAAGCAATTTACCTCCCTGGTAAATTGCTTAATTTTAAAGAATATAGGGAGGTAAAATTGATTCATTTTAAAAAACACAAGGAGGCAAAATGCTATTTTATTTTTCATCTGAGGGTAATCTGCTCATTTACAATATCATAGGGGGGTTACTTGCATGTTTTCCTTGTTAGAAATCCACAACCTAAGAATCGGATCAGCAGCTGAAACACTGACTACAAAATATAATTTACAGCCCAAATTGTTAAGTAAAACACTCATTAAAAAACATAATTTTCTTAGAAATCAACATGCAAAAGTAACAAATATTGTATATAAACTTTAGTAAAACAAATCACTGAACAATATGTACATGTTAGTACATTACCTTAGTCCATCAGTTCAAGTTTCTTGACATAAAATCCGTAATTCTGCAAAAGGCGAAAAAGAGAAAGAAAAAAATATTTAAGATCAGCAAAATCAGGATAAAAATCAAGAGAGATTGCGAAAAATACTCTGGAATCTACAAACTCGATCTATTTCCAAGCGGTCGTATTATTATGAAGAAACCAATGAACTCTTCAATCTTCAAAGTAAAAATCGCCATTCAATGTCATGAGATTGTGAACCTGTAGAATGAGAAAGATTGTTAGATGGCTGAATATAATTTAGCGAAAAAGTGAGTGAATTTGTCTCGAAACTCAAATTTAGCTGAGGAAAGAAAACGCCATTGTAGCTTCATTCAAATTTGAAGCGTGAACGAAAGAAATGGAATTACTTTTTCTATTATTTATTATTATTACTTGAAAAAAAAAAAAAAGAATTTGTATGGGCTTATTCAAATTAGATGTTTGAATTCCAATAGGTGGGCTATCCTATTACCGGCTTTTTGCATTGGGTCTCTAAACATGTGCTCGTAAAAATTTGTTGTACCCTATTTTGGAAGTTATGGTGGGTTCAATACTTTTGAAGGAAGAGAAGATGAGTATATCTAAGAATTTTATACTTTAAATTGTATTTCTCTATTCACTTGAATATCATCTGATTACAAGGCCTTTTACAGGCATAAAACATCAGCAAATAAGCATAAAAATTCGTACAAACAATAAATACAAAACAGAATTATAAGCATCATTCTCCGTTTCTAGTAGCTCTTGGTAAAATAGTCATAACTTTCTGCACAGGCTTTCAATCGACTTGAAACATGGACCATTGAAACTAGACTCCCAGGGCTTTAATTCCATATGAGATTCATCCAAAATGGCAACCATTTGACTTCTGAAAATGCATCTAAACGTCTGGTTAAAAATTGTGACTGTTGAAAACTAGAAGACAAGTTTAATTTCTTATGCAATTCTCAACACCACCCCGTAAACTTGACTTTTTTACAACTCTGATCATCTCATTAAGCTGCTGGATCTGTACTTCTTGAGGGCCTTAGTAAAAATATCTGCAACTTGATCAAGAGTTTTGATGTACTCCATCTCAATTTCTTTGGTAGCAATGCAATCTCGAATAAAATGAAACCTTGCATCTATATGTTTGCATCGATCATGAAACACCAGATTCTTAGCAAGATCAATAGTTGATTTATTGTCCACCATGATTTTAGTTGCTCCATCTTGTGCAAAACAAAGTTCACTTAGCAACCTTCTTAGCCAAATTGCATGACATGTTCCAGCAATTGTGGCAACGTACTCCGACTCACATGTTGATAGAGTCACAATTGGTTACTTCTTTGAGCATTATGAAATTGCATTTTCTCCAAAGAAAAACACAAAATCAGTTGTGCTTTTTCAATCATCAACGTCACTGGCATAATTACTATCACAATATCCTCTTAAACAAGCATTGTTAGAAGAGGTGTAAAAAATATCATAATCAAGAGTATCTTTTAGATATCGGAGAATTCTTTTTGTAGCATTCATGTGTATTTCATTTGGATTCTCCATGAATTGACTCACTAATCCAACTATAAATAATATGTCAGGTCTAGTACAGTCAAGTACCGTAGACTCCCCACAAGACTTCGAAATGTAGTTGAGTCGATCTTTCTTGCTCCATCGTCTTTGAAAAATTTTACTCCACACTCAACTCCAGTATTCACTGGATTACATTCCATCACCATGCACTTTTTTACGATCTCCCTTGCATACGCCTCTTGAGAGATGAAGATTCCGTCACTTTGTTGATTTACTTCTAACCCCAAATAATATGACATGAGTCCCATGTCACTCATTTCAAATTCTTGCGCCATTGCTTTGTTGAAGTTGTCATACATATGTGGATTATTTCCCGTAATAATGAGATCATCCACATAAATGCATAAGCATAGTATATCTCCATTCTCCTTCTTCACATAAAGATCATATTCATGAAGGCATCTTGAGAAACGACTCTTTTGAAGATAGTTGTCAAGACGACTATTCCTCCCCTTGGTGCTTGCTTGAGCCCATATAATACTTTCTTCAATTTCAACACTTTTTCTTCATGGCCTTAACCATGAAACCATCCGGTTGTTCAACATAAACTTCTTCTTCAAAAGTACCATTAAAAACTGCGGACTTCACATCCGTTTGATGAATTGGTCATTGATTTTGCCCCCGCAAGAGCGACCAACAACCGTATTGTCTCCAAGTGAGCAATGGGAGCAAAAACTTCTTCATAGTCCACACCATGCTTTTGTTTATACTCCTTGCAACAAGCCTCGTTTTATATCTTGCCACTTCTCCTATTGCATTTTTCTTTATTTGTATGCCAATTTGACTCCAATGGCTTCATGACCATTTGGTAGTGTAGCTATCTCCCAAGTTTCATTTTTCTCTATTGAGTGGATTTCTTCTTCCATTGCTGCACCCATTTCTTCTCTTTTATAGCTTCTTCAAAACTCAAAGGTTCATCATTCACGAATAAACAAAGAAGATTATCACCATTTATTCTTTCCGTAGCATCATAAAAATCACTTATGCTACGATACCTTTGAGGTTGTTCACTTGAACTTGGTGTTGAGGGGGTTGAATTCTAGCCTTCAACTTCTTGCTCATTCCTTTGGTATGGTGGAAGAATACAATACTTCTCTCCTCTTTTGATGTTCCAATTCCATGAGGCATCTTCTTCGAACTCCACATTTCTACTAATCACAACCTTATTTGCGATAGGATCAAAACATTTGTACCCTTTGGAGTTCTCATCATGGTCAAGAAAGACCATCTTCTTACTTCGCTCATCTAGTTTTGTTATTTGTTGTTCCGGCACATGAACATATAAAATAGAGCCAAAAAACTCTTAAGTGCTTCACACTTGGCTTCCATTCACTCCATGCTTCTTGTGGAGTTATTTTCTCCAAACTTCTTGTCGGGGATCTGTTTGTAAGATACACGGGACATGCAACTGCTTCAGCCCAAAATTCTTTCGGCATTGCCTTACTTTTAGCATCGTCCTTGCCATGTTCAAAATCATACTATTCTTTCTTTCTGCAGTGCCATTTTTTTGTGGTGTGCTTGGAACAGTCATAGGACGCCGAATTCATGCGTTTCACAAAAAACTTTGAATTCATTAGAGGTGAAGTCTCCACCTCTATCGGTCCTTTGAGCTTTAAGTTCAAAACCACTTTCTTTCTCAACACGAGCTTTGAATCTTTTAAAAGTCTCAAAAGCTTCACTCTTGTGTTTTAGGAAATAAACCCATGTCTTTCTTGTAAATTCATCGATAAAGAGTATAAAATATGAACTCTTACCGAATGATAGTTGGTTGATAGAACTACACACATCCGCATGCACAAGTTGTAGAGGTTTGCTTGCTATTGAAAATGACTCCTTTGGGAAGTCTTTTCTTGCATGCTTACCAAGCAAACATGCCTCACATAACTGATCTGGGTGATTTATTTTGGGAACTCCTCTCACCATATTCGTTCCTCCTAGCATCTTAAGCCCTTCAAAGTTGAGATGTCCGAATATCATAGGATATATCCATGAAGAATCATTGATGCAAGCTTGTAGTCACTTTGCTTCGGCCGTCTTCACAATTAACTTGAACATTAAGTTACTTATTATGACAAATTTTGCGACAAGCCTATCATCTCGGTGTCCACTCTTCAAAAGTTGACCAATGCTCAAAATATTGTTCTTCATTCTTGGAATGTAGTAGACATTGTGGAGAAGTTTGTGGTCATCATTCTTTGTAGCCAAAATTATCGTACCTTTTCCCTTGATCTCCACTTTAGTATCATCTCCAAAATGGACATCGCCGGTTACTTTTGTGTCCATTTCTACAAACTTGCTTCTATCTTCGGTCATGTGGTTGCTTGCACCATTGTTGAGATACCATGTGACATCATTTTCTATAGTGCTTTCCTTTTGAGAAAGCAAAAGGGCGTCACCTTCTTCCTCCTTATGCTGGGTAAGTTTGTCTCTTCTGCATTAGATATAGATCGATATTCCCATGAATAGTGTCCGGTCCTTCCGCATGCATAGAGCTCAACATGACTTTTATCAATTTTCCTCCAATTGTTATTATTTCTTCCTCGATCACGGCCTCTTCGAAAACTCCTATTTGCACCATCTTGGAGTAAGTTTTGTTCACCTTTTTCTTGGCCTCGACCTTCTCCTCTTTCTTGACCGCGACCATGGCCATGCCACGACCTCGGCGTATAGCACGAGTTTGACTTCTTCCTGTATCGGAAGCATTTCCTTTAGGATTAAAGGAATATTTTGCTTGCAAGACTTTCTCCACCGGCACTTGTTGATTTCTTTTCATTCTTTCTTCATGAGCTATTAACGATCCATTTAACTCGTCAATAGCCATGGTATTGATGTCTTTTGCCTCTTCAATAGCCACCACTATATGATTGAACTTCGCATTAAGAGAGCGTAGAATCTTCTCAACTACTCTTACATCCGTCAATTTTTTACCAAGCCGCTTCATTTTATTTACCACCACTAAAACTTGAGTGAAATAATCCATAATGGATTCATTCTCCTTCATTCAAAGAGAATCAAACTCAACCCTTAGCATTCGGAGCCGTACCTTCTTCACTTTATCAACTCCCATGGCGGAATTCTTTAGAATGTCTCATGCATCCTTGGCTTTTAACTCATTGGCGAATTTCTCAAGAATCTCGTCATCCAATCCTTCATGGATGATGCTAAGAGCACTTTGATCTCCACTCTTTCTTTCCTGCAACGCGGTTAGTTCGGCTACAGCAAGAGCACCCTCATCGGTGGGTTCATCATACCTGGTCTCAACAAAATTTCACAAGCCATGAGCCCCAAGAATAGCTTTTATTCTAATTGACCATTGATCATAATTGGTTTTGGTCAGAGTTGGATACTGGAAGGCGATACGTGGAGTTGTGGTGGTCATTCTAACTAGGCTCTGATACCACTTTGTTGGAAGTTATGGTGGGTTCAACACTTTCGAAGGAAGAGAAGAGAAGTATATCTAATAAATTTTGTACACTAAATTGTGCCTCTCTATTCAATTGAATATCATATGATTACAAGGTCTTTTATAAGCATAAAACATCAGCAAATAAGCATAAAAATTCGTACAAACAATAAATACAAAATAGAATTCTAAGCATCATCTCTGTTTCTGACAGCCCATGGTAAAATAGTAATAACTTTCTTCACCGACTTAATCGACATGAAACTTGGACCATTGGAAACTACACTCACAGAGCTTTAATCCCATATATGATTCATCCAAAATTGCAATCGTTTGAATTTTGAAAACGCATTTGAAAGTCTGCTTAAAAACTATAACTGCTGAAAACTAGAAGACAAGTTTAATTTCTTGTGCAATTCTCAACACCCTACAAAGGCTATTTAAGAATATTTGTCCTCTTAAATTTATGTTTTTGGGCCAAATGTACAAGTGCCTCTATTAATCCGCCACTAAAACCCATCTTTTGCTATAGTGTTTGTTCATTGGTAAATACTTTTTGTGTATCCAACTTGTGTATTTCACCGATAGATTTTTCTTGAGAGAGACCATACAACCTACATCTCTTCCGAGCCTCCTAAACCTCCTGATCCCTGGTCACCGGATGTTGATAACCGGCGACATTCATGTCTGCACTGCTTGGCGACTCCTTGTTGGCTAAGGGGGAGGTCCTCTCCCAAGGAGGACGGCGAAGAAAGTGTTTTCCGGCACCGGTAACTACCTTGGCCAACAATTCCTTCATAGAGGGGGTGTGCTGTTAATTTCACAAAAGAGGATCCGGAGCAGCTTTCGGTGCATCTGTGCTTTGCATTAGTTGGAAAATTCTCTCATGTCTACCCCAGTATGAACACGATCCGCGTTTATTTCTCCAAACTTTGATTGCACGGTGCATATTCGATTGGTGTGATAGACATGAAGCATATCTTAATCCACTTAAGTAACGAGGATGATATGTCACGGCTATGGCTGAAACAGATCATGTTGATTGATTGTAATACCTTATCTAAACTGGTTTCCTTGGAGGAACTACGGGTGGTTATTTTTTATATGGACATCAACAGCGCAGCAGGCCCGGATCAGTTCAACACCTTTTTCTACCAGTGGTGTTGGGACACTATCCACTGGGATTTGCTAGAGGCAGTGGCTGATTTCATGAGGGGCACTCCAATGCCAAAAGTTTCAAGTCAACATCGATTGCTTTGATCCCCAAGGTGTAGAACCCAGCCACATGGGCATATTTCAGGCCGATTAGCTTGTGCAACACGACTAACAAAATCCTTTTGAAGCTATTGAAATGAGAGATTGAAGCGGTGTCTGTCGGATATGGTGTCCCCAAACCAGAGTGGTGTTGTTGTCAAACATCAAATTGGAGACAACATATAGCTAGCTTAAGAGATTGTGCTCTCGATAGCTACCCACAAATCGAACTGGAATGTAGCACTCAAGTTGGATATGGTGAAAGCCTTTGACCAAGTTGATTGGGGGTTCTTAAGACACGTGCTGTATCAATTTGGATTCCCATAGACTTGGATTCGACTTGTGTTGAATTACATCCAACACTGTTGGTTCTTCGTATTATTAACGAGGAATTATGTGGCTTCTTCCAGTCTTCGACAGGACTGCGATAAGGGGATCCGCTTTCCCCCTCCTTTTTCATGGTCACTGCCGAATTTTTATCGAGAGGGCTCAATAAGTTGATGGCGGAAGATCAATCTCTGTGGTACAGAGGGAGCACGGCTGTATCAAACTTGGCTTATGCGGATGATGTAATGATATTTACATATTGCAACGTGAAGAGTTTAACCGTTGTGATGGCTTTTTTGCGATCTTACAAGGAGATATTTGGTCAGCGTGTTAACATTGAGAAGAGTTCCTACATCATTGCCCCTTACGTCCCGCTGCTGGTGTGGCAGCGAGTAAAGCGTGTCACCGGATTCAGCATGAAATTACTACATGTGACGTACCTGGGAACGCCTTTGTTCGTAGGGAGGAGGAAAATTATTTATCTTGACAAGTTAGTGGAATTGATGGCGAGCCAAATATGGGAGATGGGAGAAAATAGTATTAACGTAAGGCAGCCATCTGCTGCATAAATAGTCCTTGTTAACATGCCGGTTCATTTGCTGCATGTGCTCAAACCGTGGTGGGTAGAATGGAGAGGTTGTTAGACAAGTTCTTCTGGGGCTCCTGTCGGGAGGTGCAGAAAATTTACTAGTCAGAGTGGAGACGGTTGTGCTACCTGATGGTCGAGGGTAGATTGGGTGTTCGCTGTCGGAGAACATGATACAACTTTCTCTCTGAAAATGTGGTGGCAGTTCCAGTGGGCGCCTTGCTGTGGATGGAGCCCCTCAAGTCCAAATACTGCAAGAGATCGTGTCCGGCGTGATAGAATAGATGATCATAAAGTCAATCTGATTGGGCTAGTGTAACCTATGTCTGAACAATTTCAGAGTTTTAATAAATTGTGATGAATAAGAAAGTGATATTCATTTGGCTTATACTTTGTCTGTGTTCACTTTACTGTTTTATTATAATTGTTCACTGCACAAGCAAAGCCCACAGACTGAAATCACATTCCGGGAAACTGGAACTATGCATTGGATGGTAGTTCATAAAATCAATTTCTCCGGATGGGTCTGAAATACTCCAAGTCAAGGAATTTCGAGATAGGGCATCGACTATCATGCTGAAAAGAAGTTGCACTTTGTCATGAAGAAAGAATACACTATTATCGCCTATCTCACGAGTCATGGGGGAAGCAGTGAGTGCTATGATTTGGTTGATTGGGTCGGGTCTAATGCCCGAATAACGTGATTCGCTTGGAGTCCTCGGGATCATGTATAAGGGTGAGGCAGATATATTGAGAATCTCGTGGAACGAAAATGGCATGGAATACCTTCCATAGGTTGTTTACCATGCGAATCGTAAAAGCGTGGCATGGAAAATATCGTTGTGGATCCCAAGTCCACTTGGAAAAAGTTTCCCGAAAATAAAATTTGAGAGTGTCGTGTTTTCGTAGAAATAGTGGGAGAATTAAATGGCTGAAGTCCAAGTGTTTAATTTTATTAAAACTTTTATTTCAGTTCTGCTGATTAAGTTCTATTTTTAAATGTAGATTTAAAACAATCTCTAAGAACCCATTATCCACCGTACTTGAGACAAACAAGTTTAATGGAACCAATTACAACGACTGGTTGTGCAATCTGAGGATAGTCCTTGATTACGAAAACAAAGGCTATGTCATGGACAAGCCATTTTCTAGGACCTTGCCGGAAGGATCCACGCCCGAAGAACGTGAGACGTTTGACACTTGGCATCAGGATAACCGAAAAGTCCGTAGCATCATACTTGCCTCTATGACCAATGAGATTCAGAAGCAGTATGAGAGGCTAGATGATGTCCCTTCCATAATGGCTCGCCTGAAGGATTGCTGCAGTCCCGGACCGACATACTAGGTATGTCGCGACGAAGGCGTTCTTTGGAACCAAAATGACCGAAGGGTCCTCTGTACATGAGCATGGGGTCAAGAAGCTTATCTTGATGGAAAAGCTTGAAGACCTCAAAGCAGGGATCAATAATGAGACGTACATTGATGTGATCCTTCAGTCACTCCCACCCTCCTTCGACCAATTCATTGTTAACTACAACATGAATACTCTTGAGAAGGGTATTCATGAGTTAATCAGTATGTTGGTGCAATACGAGTCAATGAACAAAAATTCTGCACCGTCGGTATTATTTGGAGAAGCTTCAACTTCCAAGACGAAAGGTAAGGGTGCCGGACGTTGGAAAAGGAAGACGGGAAAAGGAAAGGCTGTCAAAGCCGCTACCAACACTGAGAGTGTTCCCATTGCCAAAGTGGGGAAAGGCAAAGGGAAAAGGAAGGTTGACTCAAAGCAACATTCGAGGGCACATGACATATGTATTCATTCTCGTGAGAAAGGGAATTGGAAGAGGGATCACCCCAAACTCCTCTCCAAGAAAGATATATTTATGATTGAGGTTAATATGGTTACTAACTCTACCTCTTGGGTATTAGATACCAGCTGTGGAGCTCACATTTGCAATGACTTGCAAATGTTGAAAAGAACCAGAAAGCCGAGTAGCGGTGAAATAGTCCTAAAGCTCGGAAATGGCAAGGCCATCTCAGCAGAAGCCATAGGATCCGCCACCTTAGTAGTTAGTGATCGTATTAGTATAGAATTAGAGTAGGTTTATTATGTACCTAGCATGATTAAAAGCATCATTTCCATTCCATTGTTAGACAATAGTGGTTATGAGTTTTCAATCAATAAAAATAGCTTTTATTTGATGACTTGGTACGCTTAATAACAGTCTCTATATCTTACAACAAACAAATTTTGTAATTAATGCTCAATACAGACGTAAAGTAGATAATGACGGGAATGCGCGACTGTGGCATGCAAGGCTAGGTCATATCTCCCAAGAAATGATGAAAAAATTGGTAGACTCAAAGAACCTAGAGGTTAGGGACTTGAGTGATCTACCAACTTGTGAATCCTGCCTTAAAGGAAAAATGACCAAGAATCCCTTTGTAGGACAAAGCAGGCTTGCCATAGGTCTGTTGGACTTGGTCCATATAGACGTATGTAGACCACAAAGGACGCAAGCCCGAGGTGGGTTCTCCTACTTCATAACCTTCATCGATGATCATTCATGGTACGGTTATGAGGTATAAGTCTGAAGCTCTTGCGAGGTTTAAAGAATTCAAACTTGAAGTCGAGAACCAAACTGGGTGCCAAATTAAAGTCCTGCAGTCAGACCGAGGCGGCAAATACCTTACTACTGAATTCCTTGATTATCTCAAAGAAAACAGTATAGTCTCTGAATGGACACCTCCCCGGACACCGCAATTAAACGACGTCTCTGAAAGGAGAAATTGAACCTTGTTAGACATGGTCCGATCCATGATGGATTTTACTGAATTGCCCTTGTCCTTTTAGGGCTACGCACTGGAAACCGCAAAGGTGATTGAACTTAGTGCCGACCAGTACAATGACCCAGACACCATATGAGATATGGCAGGACAAGCCTGCATCCTACAACTTCTTGAAAGTGTGGGGTAGCCCTGCGTACGTCAAGAGGTTAGTGGGAGACAAGCTAGAATCAAGGTCTAGTTTGTGCATGTTCGTTGGATACCCTAAAGAAACTGCGGGTTATTATTTCTATGACCCCTTGGAACAAAAGGTGTTCGTTTTAAGGAACATAGTGTTCTTGGAACAAGGATTTCCAATAGGTTTCCAACACGATGAACTGATCCTTGAGCAGTCAAGTGAGACAAATCAGTTATTAGCACCAGAAGCTGCGGATACCTCACTTAGAGTTTCAGGATAGATACCCAACATGTTGAGCGACCTCGCGAGGTTCAGCATGCCAAGCATGTCGAACAACCTTAGGAGGAGCCAGCCCTGGTGCCAAAACCGCCAGCTCCTGTTATGTCTGTGCCACAGTCACCACTGATGTTCCCATCCTCCGTAGGTCAGCTAGAGTCCCTTGCCCTCCTGTGAGGTATGGCTTTCTGAGCGTGACCAGTCAACTGGATAAGGATCCCAAGACATACAAGGACGCGATGTCTGACATCGACTCGGGAAAATAGCTTGAGGCCATGAAATTTGAAATGGACTCCATGAGCGAGAACCAAGTATGCATACTTGTAGACCCACCCAAAGGCGTTAAACCAGTCGGGTGTAAATGGGTCTATAAGCGTAAACTTGGCGTTGATGGAGAAGTTACGACCTTCAAAGCTAGGCTAGGGCAAAAGAGAACACTCAGCGACCCGGGGTCGACTTTGAGGATACCTATTTCCCAGTAGTCATGGCTAAGTCCATTCAAATTCTGCTTGCCATAGCAGCTTGGTATGCTATGACTATGAAATATGGCAGATGGACATGAAAACTGCATTTCTCAACAGCTTCGTTGAGGAAGAGATCTACATGGATCAGCCGGAAGGATTCACGGTTACTGGAGAAGAGCATAAGGTCTGCCGTCTCCAGAAGTCCATCTATGGCCTCAAGCAAGCATCCCGTAGTTGGAACATTCGCTTTGATGAAGTCACACGAGGTTATGATTTTATCAAAAACAAATCCAACCCTTGTGTATACAAGAAGGTTAGTGGGAGCTTCGTAGAGTTCCTAGTGCTTTATGTGGACGACATTCTACTCATAGATAATGATGTTAGAATATTGAGTAACACAAAAGCATGGTTATCCACTCAATTTTCCATGAAGGATTTGGGTGAAGTGTGACGTTCGTAGGATTTTATAACTAATTGAGAGATTAATTAGTAATTATTAAGAAAATTTGAGTTAATTATAAATAAATTATAAGTTGAAATTGGAATATGATAAAACTTGAACGGAATAAATTGGAACTCATTGTAATATTTGGGAGAGAATTATATTAATAATAATAATATTATTATTAATAATAATAATAATAATAATAATAATAATAATAATAATAATATAATATATTTATGTGCAGAGAGAAAGTGGGGTGGGAGTCACCCCACCACCACCTCATATATCATTAATATTATAAATATATATATGTATGTGTTGTCAAACATACAAAAATACAATATTTGCATATGCATTTCTTCAACATTTTCAAAACTCTCTCTCTCTCGGAAAGAAACAGGTATGGAAATTTTTTATTTTTAAATTTTATTAATTTATATAATTATATTATGTAATTAGTCCATTTACTAAATGTAGTTTATATTGAGCAATTTACTATTTAATCGGAAAATTTTATGAGTTTGACTAGTTAAACTAGTGTTATATTAAATATCACATTTGATATAAGATTGCTATAATTGGGTAACTAAATTATTAGATTTGCTAGATTTAATTACTGTTGTAGTTAATGTATTCAATTTCATCGGGTATATTGACTAAATACTTAATTATATATATATATATATATTGGTGTTTAATCATATTATATAATAGCGAGGAATTGATAGGAATTAATAGAAATATTATTGAAAAGTTATTTAAGAAAATATAAGATTTTTATAATAATTTAAGATAGAAATATTATTAACACCGGTAGTTATAATGGTATGAGGGTTTTTATAAAATGGAATTGTATGAGTTAGTTGATAAATTAAAAGTATACCTAAGAAGTGTAGAAAGTTAAGTTATTTAAAATAAAATAGAACGGGGGGTTGAATTTCTATATAAAATAGAACGATGCGAGTATTATATAATATATTAATTAGAACTTACGATATTTATGAGTTATTGATCGTATAAATTATAATTTACTATAGGACGTGACGATAAAGTGGAAGGTTGAGCAAGCCTTCGTGTTGACAGACCAATTTTGAGATTTGAGGTAAGTATAGCTAATTGGTTTATATATATATATATATTTATTTATATGTATATAAATATAAATTGTTGGATATAAATATATTTATATTCTTATGTGAGATATATACATTGTTGGATATAAATATATTTATATGTTTATGTGAGAACTTGATATTGAATTTTGGATATATATATAATTATGAGATATGAATATGGATTGTTTATATACTTGATCATGGATGTCGATTGTGATTAAGATGATCGTTATATCTGTGGAATTGCTATTATGTGCTAAAGTGTGATTGTGCTGCACAGATGTTGGTTGAATGATTGTGGGGTTGTATAATCGATTGTGATATGAACTCAAATAGGAATGGTATTGACGAGTGAATGATTATTAAATGAAACGATGGCTTAACTAATTGGGGAGCATACTCAATGGCTTAGAATAATATGATCGATGACGAGCTGTGTGCTGTCATTGATCAATAGAGATGATGGGATACACACGAGCTGTGTGCTGTGTGATATCAGTGAGGATGGGATACACACGAGCTGTGTGTTGTGTGATATCAGTGAGGATGGGATACACACGAGCTGTGTGCTGTGTGATATCAGAAAAGAAAAGAGAGTGGAAAGAAAAAAAAGAGAGTATTGTGATTGTGACGATGATAATGGTGATAGCCGGCTAAGCTCATTGAGTGATGCACTCCAGGTTGATTAAGCAGGGCCCTAAGGAAACAACTAAATTGCCTCTATTATGTCTTGAGTTGATATCTTATTGTAGCTATGTGATTTCTTATCTACTGTAATGTATGTCGCATGTTGGATTGTGTTGGTATACTTGTTTTATACTTGATTGGTTGCTCGTATACTTATATATAGACCGAAAGGCTATACTTATTGAGTAGGCAGCTCATTCCTTGCCACATACGTTTCAGGAGATAGGTCTCGGACTAATACTATTGGATCTTGAGCCGTGCCGTGACACTGAATAGGTGGGTCAGCCGTGACATCAAAGGTGGAAGTTTTTGGGTGTAAAATTTTGGACAGTTGGTCGTTGGTCAACTTTTTGTTAAGTTATGTACAATTGTGGGAAGTATATATATAAATTTTGGCGGTGTTGATTATCTCAGGTCGTATATATATATATATATATATTTGTTATATTCGTAAAATATAATTTATATTACGTTATGGAATGAGTTGATATGAGATAAAAGATTAATTAGTGGTAACTAGGTGTAGTAAAGTAGGGGGTGTTACATGAAGCCTCCTACATTCTAGGCATCCAGATCATCGGGGACAGTTTTAAGAGAATGTTAGGATTGACCCAAAACTCGTATATAGAGAAAATCCTAAAAAGATTTCACATGGATAGCTCCAAACGAGGTTTCCTTCCCATGAGGTATGGTATCAAGTTGTCGAAGAAACAATCTCCCAAGATTGATGAGGAACTTGAAAGGATGAAAAGCATCCCCTATGCTTCTGCCGTAGGCAGCATCCAATATGTCGTCCACTGCACGAGACCTAACATCGCTTACACCTTAAGTGTAACAAGCAGATATCAGTCCTGTGCAGGCGAGGCACATTGGAATGCGGTCAAGAACATCCTTAAGTACCTGAGGAGGAGTAAGGAAATGTTCTAGGTCTATGGCAATGGAGAGTTAATCCTGGAAGGCTTTAGCGATGTTAGCTTCCAGGCGGATGACGATGATGCCAAATCTCAGTCGGGTTATGTATTCAGGCTCAATGGTGGTGTGGTAGCATGGAAGAGTTCCAAGCAAGCAACCACGGCTGATTCCACCACTGAGGCCGAATACATAGCAGCTTCAAAAGCTGCCAAAGAAGCGGTTTGGATGAGAAACTACATCCAAGAGTTGGGTGTGGTGCTTAGCATTGCCAAGCCCGTGGTTATCTTTTGTGATAACAATGGAGCGATATCGCAAGGAAAGGAACCAAGATCCCATCACCGATCCAAGCACATTCTTAGACACTACCACCTTTTGAGGGAAATGAAAGGAAGAGGTGACGTCCGAATGGACCGATTCAGCTTAGCAAACAACACAGCAGATCCGTTGACAAAGCCTATGTCACAAACTGCTCATACGCAGCATCTTGAGAAGATGGGGATTAGGCATATGGGTAAATGGCTTTAGGTCAAGTGGGAGATTGTTAAAATAGGTGACCATGAACTCAATCTGATTGGGCTAATGTAACCTACGTATGAACAATTTCAGAGTTTTAATAAATTGTAATGAATAAAAAAGTGATAATCATTTGGCCTATACTTTGTCTGTGTTCACTTTACTGTTTTATTATAATTGTTCACTGCACAAGCAAAGCCCATAGACTGAAATCGCATTCCGTGAAACTGGAACTATGCATGGATGGTAGGTTCATGAAATCAGTTTATTCGGATCTATCTGAAATACTCCAAGTCAAGGAATCTCGAGATAGGGCATCGAGAATCCATTTGAGACTTGCACTAAGCATCTGCAGTAGCATTTCATCGACAAGTGACGAGGCTCGTCCATGCAGTGTTAGTGGCTCAGCCAGCTAGGTGGCTGCTGACTGAGGTGACTCGTGGGAACTGTTATATGACAGTAAATCCCGAGATGGGATCTATCTCTTGTCAGAAGGCTGATGGTGATATCTCACGTTACTCTGAGACTCGTCCCTGATAAATCTGTCGCCACAGTAACTATACAAAAAGGGTAGGACCCCTGTGACGTTTAGTGTGGACGAGGCAAGGTTTAGGTTGAAAATAGGTACCTACATTTTCATGCCATAGACTCTAAGTAGTGAGATTGTAGATGGAAGGATAGACGTACTAAAGAGCCTAAATGTTCACACCACAAACATTCACCTAGTTTCTAGTGCCATGGATCATTGCTAGATGGCCACCCATGGTAACGGACGAATTCCTGTCATAGGGTGGTTGGGAATTCGGCCTAATCTAGCTGAGGGTGAACCTAAAGAGTCACACACAATCAAAAGATATTTAATTTGGAATTAAATTTGGAGAGGATTGAACGATTTAAATTGGATTTAATCGGTTCTCTTTTTCTTGGGATGTTGATTCCTTTAATTAGATTAACAGGAATTAACTAGAATAAATAAATTGGATTTATTGGAATAAATTATGTGGGCTTAAGATACGTGGAATTAACAGGAATTTTTTGCTAGCACGAGGATCAAGATACGTGGGCGGATTGCGTGTACGATTTAGAGGGTCTCAAATTCGAGATCTTGGTGAAAACGGGGAACAATGCGAGTAGCGGTTTGAAGACAAAACAACAACGGGGTAGGTTATTTCGTTTTGGATTTCTTTCGATTTCTACACCCTATGGCCTCCATGATTTTCTTGTTTTAATTTAGTCATGAGATAAACCAAATCCCCGGGAGGTTCAACGGAACACCCCTTGAATGTGTTATTTTAATTCATGTATAAGCATGCTTTAAATTTTATAAATTCTATTTTATATCGAGCTTCCGCTTTCGCGCTCCTCCCGGGATAATCCACGTGCCTAGCATAGGCTTTCACGGCGTCCACTCATAGTTACCAAAACAGCCCCATCACTTGGAAGAGGTTGTGTGTGGCGAAATAGATAGGAGAGGAGCAAATCGTATGGTCGCTTGGACGGGGCGATTTGTGCTTTTAGCACGACAATTGGCTCGGAGATGGCAACCACACCGAGCATCTTCACACGCCTGTTTCTCGCCATGATAGGGTAAGCTATTATTGGAGAGAAGGGGTGTGGGACATGGCGAAACTGATGAGGGTGATTCCTGCAACAATGGCGATGGAAATAGCAGCGTTGCCGTTTGACGACTCTATTGAGGATAGGGCGTGGTGGCAGCTGCGCGAGACCGGTGGTTTCACGCTTAAGTCTGCTTGGAACGTTGTGCGTTACGTATTAGTGAACAAACCTCTGTAGGCAGATTTGTGATCAACTAATGCTCGGCCTACGATCTCGATTTTGGTTGGCAGCTCTCAACGACTTTCTATTGGTAGATGCCCGTATGCACCGCAATAGAATTCAGCTGGCATCCAAGTGTGTGTGGTGTCACAACAAGAAGATGCTCACTCATGTTTTCCACAATGGCCCAGCGGTGAGTGAGGTTTGGGTATTTTTGAAACGTTGTTTCAGGTTGGTGCCCCAGACACAACCTTCGTCTCAGTCTTCTTGCAGCACCGGAGAGCATCAACCCCTTTCTTGGGTAAAGGACACATTCGTCTACTCATTCTACATTTTGTGGTTTAATTGGACAATGCGAAACCAAGTTAAGCACTGTAACAAGGTCTACAAGTCTAGTGCAATTATCCGAAACGTGCTGAATTACTTATGGCAGCTCCAGTGGACCGGCACCCTGCAGTTGAAGCATTGGAGGGGTGATCTGTTAGTGGCGGCAAAGCTTGGCTTCTCATATAGTCAGCCGCCTAGGCCTCTCCCACGGATGGTCAGTTGGATGCCTCCCCATAGAGACTGGATTAAGCTGAATACGATGGCTCGTCCAAAAAAACCTTGGTCCGTCAGGGGGCTGCAGGGTTTGCGAGATGAGAAGGGACGGGGCATTTTGGCGTTCTATCAATTTCACAGGATACAAACGAACACATTTGCAGAACTTGCAACAGTGGTGCATGGGCTGGAGCTTGCTATTGCAAGAGGCTTCTGTAAAGTGTAGGTGGAGGGAGACTCACAAGTAATTCTTCACATCATTGAGAGTGGTTTCGGGAACTGGCGCCTTAAGGAGCTTACTCACCAAGCTGAGGATCTTGTGCAGAACCATGGAGGTTGAATTTTCACACATTTATCGTGAAGGAAACCGAGTGGCAGACCTGTTAGCCAACTCCGCTTGCGACGTGAGGACCAACTCGGTTTTGGAACCGGCGGACTTCAGTGGGCCTCGTCGACCTTTTTTTTCACTTAGATAGGCTTTTGCCAAACTTTCGTTTTTGATTTAGAGCATTTTGTAAATCCTTGCGACACGAGACATCTTAATTTGTTAATAAACATATAGGGGTCCGCCTAACCCCCACACCTCGCTTGGCGGCTTCGATAAAAAAACATGTATATTTCACCAACAATAATTAACTCAGCAAGGAGTTTATGATTTTGTTCTCATTATGAGTGAATATGTGCAACATGAACGGCTTTCTTGAAAGAAAAATGACAGGTTTCAATAAGGTCTTACACTATAGTTTTCTTGTTGATACGCCAGCTTTCTTATAAAAGAAAAAAATATATAGAAATGCAATTGAAGATGCAATTTTTGTCTTTAGTCCAAAATTGGAGATGGATTTAGATATAGAGTTAACCGCAGAAGTAGAGATGGAAATGGATGGATTATCTTTGGGAGTACACAAATTTAAAGAATGATTCAGAGAATGAAATTTTAAGGTTTGTTTGAACATAGAGATGGATTACAGACGGATTCCATCTGTCTTATTTCATAAACAGATTTCGCTATGGAATCAGCCGTTGGACTTTCGGCCACTGTCTTATTGATGGAAAATTCTATCTCTGATTCTAATTATTTACAGGCTTTGGAGACTGATGTTTCCGTCTCTGAAAGTCTATTTTCTTGTAATGATGAATTTTAGTTTAAACATTTACAAACCCAAAAAGCTTGTAAGGTTTTAATACCTCTCTTCGTATTCATACGTGACAAAATTCTACCCAACTTTTTCATACTCAACCTAACACTTCAACTATTACGAAAAATGGAATATAGAAAAATTATCTAACTATTTAGTGTTCTAAATATCGGCACATCATTTACAAAACCCACACCAATATATCATTTATAAAACCCATTTTCCACCCAAAAAACACATTTCTCTTTGCAACTCACACTTAAGTTTACTTTCCAACCAAAATTGTAGCCGGACTGGGGGCTTATCTATGTCAAAAGTAATATTAGTGATGATTTTAAGTTTTCACTGAAAGTATATTGACAATAATTTTGGTCATGGCACGATATAGTAGGTAGTAATAAGAATTATACATTAAGTTGTCATTATAGAAATTAGAGATGCAGTTATCAATAAAAAATGTTATTATTTCCTATGCTATAAATTACTAAGCTAAAAATCATAGTAAGTCAATTATCAATGCTATCTATCATGGTTAGACAAAAGCGATGTGAAAACATAAGTTTCATACTACCATTAATGAACATCTTTCATTGTTCTACCTATGGTGAAAATGTTTGTCACAGTTTTCAGCTGTAGCAAATATTTTGGCCTCACTTGCAGAAACAACAGTTAATAACTACAGTACAGTCGTAGTTCATTAGTATCTGCCATGATTGTTATCTTTAACCATGGTAATTAGTGAAAGGCATGTTTCTTCTACTGTATAGCGACAATATATCTATACTAATATAAAAAAGAAAGTCACTTCTCACTTTCAACTCACGGTTTGTCATGACACCATGACATCAAATTTTAAAATACCAAATATACGCTTAAATATTTATACTATTATAATTATTTATTTATTTCAAATGGTCAACTTCATCTTTTAACCACTAATATATTATCATGTTTATCCTACACTTTTACTCATATTCATCATTTGCACCGCTTTTAATTGTATATTGATTTTTGTTTTTAAAATCTACGTCAAATCTTTCTGCCTATACGAATGCAAGTACTACATGTCACAGTGGTTAATATAAAAAATAAAAAAACCACTTCTCATTCACAACTGGCGGTTTGTGACACTATAACATCAATCCTTGAAATAAGAATCACATTTACCTTTACATATTCATACCAATAGGGTTAAATGCATTTTGGCCCGTAAGTCATTCGGCATTTTCATCCTTTAATTATTTAGGATAGCATTTTGGTCCTACATCTTTTTAATTGTCATGATTTTAGTCCTTTTTTCTCCGGAGTTCACAATTCTTGCCAGAAAAATGCATGTGTCTCTCACGTGACATTTTAAAATTGGAGCTCTTTCGTTCCTATTGGCGCATTTTTGTCAACATTTTTGTCCTTTAACTTTTTTCAAGCTGGCATTTGGTCCTACATCTTTTTAATTTTCATAATTTTAGTCCTTTTTTTCCCAGAGTTTACCATTTTTGCCGGAAAAATGCATGTGTCTATCACATGACATTTTAAAATTAGTGCTTTTGTTTCTATTGACATACTTTTGTAGCATTTTTGTCCTTTAACTTTTGAAGCTATCATTTTAGTTTTGCATCTTTTTATTTTTTGCAATTTTAGTTCTTTTTTCGCCGGAGTTCGCCCTTCTCTTCGGTGGAGGTGAACTCAGGCGAACAAAAGGACTGAAATTGAGAAAATTAAAAATATACAGGACCATAATACAACCCTAGAAAGTTGAAGGACGAAAAAACCTAGCTTATGTTATGGGACCAAAAATGCATTTAATCCCATACAAATATAATTACTTATTCATTTCAGAACTGGAAGTTATATAAAGCCCATGGGATGATGGCGACGCACTGGAAGGGCGATTTAGCAGTGGCCTGGAAGCTTGGTTTTATCTTTAGTCGACCAAATCCTACGTTGCCAAAGATGGTTCCTTGGTTGCCGCCTCTACAAGGTTGGTGGAAGCTCAATTATCACGGCGCTTCGAAGGGAAATTTGGGGCCATTTGAGGCTAATGGCCTTATTCGGGGCCCTTGTGGACGTGTGGTCTCGGTGTTCTATGATTTATTAGACGTGCGAACAAATACGTACGCAGAGCTATATGCCGTTTTCCAAGGCCTTCAACTCGAACAGGCTCTAGGTTGTCACTCTGTTTTTGTTGAGCTGGATGCCATGGCGGTCCTTATATCATCACAAAGGATCACCGGGCTTGGGGCCTTCAGTCCCTGCTTACGCACATTCAGATACTCCAATGGAAGATGGTCATTAAGTTTGGACATATTTACAAGGAAGCAAACCACCCGGCAGATTATCTGGTGAACCTAGCCTATCATCTAAAGTCCTCGGGAACCCTTGCCTCCCCAAGGGTTCCTCGCAACGATGGTCAAATTGGATAATCTCATGCCAAATTTTCGTTTCTAGATTTTCTCCTAGGTTAGGAATTCTTTGAAAGTGTAAAGGGAGTAAGTACTCCCTATTTATGATTTTTTGACATGTACATAAACTCTTTGATATTTTCTAATAAACGGGTAGGGGTTCAGCTAAAGCCCCCATAGAGGCATAGGTGGCTTCATTAAATAAAAAATACTCATTCATTTCAGAAGGCCCAAGTCATCTTTTAACCATCACTATATTATCTTATTCATCCTGCATTGTCACTCATGTTAATCACTTGATCCTCTTTTTAAGTGATTTTTTTAAACTTGAGTTTATCTTTTTTATTATATGCACACAAGTTTGCGAATCACGATGAGTAGTATATGTAGTGACAATTATATTTATTGTCACCATACAAGTATCACCAATTATTTATAATAAGAATTTTATGCATACTTATTTTATCATTCGTTATTTATTAAAATTATTATAACAAAAAAATTAATTAGTGATAATTTGATATCATCATTTAATTTTTTTGTGCCTAAAATTTTCTTTCTTTTGTATTGTTTGTCCACAACTAAAAATAGATGTAATTATAAAGGAGTCATCTCATTCTAATTTATTCTTTAAATTTGAATAATTAAATATATAGTGATGTAAGCGAAAAGAGTTCAATCAAAGTTGATTCTCTTGGGGCTTGAATGGAGTGAACTTCGTTTCCTATAGATTCGAAAAAGGAGACCTGCAAAAAGAGCGTTAGCTAGCACTCCGACGCTCAAGTCAGTATGCAGTTATGGAAAATAAGATTGAAAGTACGGAGAAGATAAATATGAATTCGTGTAGAGTGAGCATAGAATGTGCTTAGTGCAAATTGAGAGAAGAATTTAAGAGTTAGAGAGCTTGAGAAATGTTATTGAGCTTGAGAAGGTAGGAGATTCGTTCCCTATACCAGCTAAGGGGAATGGTATTTATAGCGAGAATTCCTTGAAGATGAGGACCTCTTGGTTGTTTGGACTCTTGGAAGGTCAACGGACGTCCCCCCTAGAGTCCTGTGGGTCATGACCTCCTAAAATCCAGGAGGTAGTTGCGAGAGCCTTGTTCAGATAAGGATAGGCTTGAATAACCTTATCCTTCCTTCGTGGCTGGGTCAGACCCCCTTCTGTGGGCTTCCCTTCGATGGGCCTTTCTTCCCTAGGCCTTGCCTGGTTCCTTTTTGGGGGGGCCTGGCCTGATTCTTCCTGTGGGATGAATCAGGGTCTTCCTTGGGCCATTGTTTTAGGCCTTGCATTCCATTGGGCATTTATCTCTTTCTTTTGGGCCATTTGGACTTCTTTGGGCTAGCTATTTTTATGCACATCATTCATGTCCCCCTATTCGTAGGGGGAGAGATTGCATTCGATCCCCCTTATATTAGGAAACTTATAGGGGCCGCAAACGGGCCTTTGGTCCTACAGTCTCATTACTTATTAGAGGAGGCGTTTTCTCTTTGTAGAGACAAGAGACTGGCCTGAAGAGGGAGGCCTTTATTCTTTTGCACCTTCCTGCAAGGGAATATTAGTAGCATAGGTATGTATAAGAAGAGAAGAGATTACTTTGTGCATGTAGAGATCAAGGCTTTTCAGAAGGTGCATACTCGATAGAAGGGTTATGTCTCTCCACAGAAGAGGGCTGGTGTGCCTGAACGGATGAGGGCTTATTTAAGAGTGCCTACTCGATGTAGGACATAGGGACCTTAGTGGAGGAGCAATAAGTGTAACCCTGAAGCAGGGTTTAGGTGCCTCCGCGGAGGAGGGCTTACTTAAGGGCGCAAACCGGAGCAGGACTTAGGGACCTCACTGGTGAAGCAATAAGTGTCTGTCCGGAGGAGGGCTTAGGTGCCTACTCATAATAGAGCTTACGTACTTTCTCGGAGAAGGACTTAGGTGCCTCCCCAAAAGAGGGCTTGGACGCCTCCCCGGAGGAGGGATTATGTGCCTATGTGGAACACAAGGCATTTTGTGCCCGCACGGAACAGAGCTTAAATGTCCCCTGGAAAAACTGCCTAGGTACCTGCCCGAAGGAGGGCTTATGTGCCTGTGTGGAAGACAAGGCTTTATCTTTAGACCATGCCTGCTATGGAGCAAGGCTTTGTACATGTCTTCTTGCCAAGAGCAAAAAGTATAAGTGTAGATATATGCATTTGAAAATTCTTTCCAAGAAGTAGAGTTATTCGTGAAAGTAACATTTTGCAAAAAGAATGATTTTACCTATTTGGCAGTACCTTGTCTTGAGAGGGTCCTGCTCGGAGACAGGACTTATTTTTGAGAAGGTTTCTGCTTGGAGGGATAGGAAAATGTCCTTTCGAGGGATCCTGGTTAAGGGCAGGACGTATGCTTAGAGGGCTCCTGCCTGAGGCCAAGAAAATGTTTCTGAGAAGGCTCCTGCCTTGGGCAGGACTTATTATGCCTCCATGGAGGAGGGCTTATTTCTCGAGGGTTGCATGAATCAAGGTCTCGTCCTCTTGTTCATTACATTTTTCACCAAAGATTTCGTTCTTATACTCCCTAGTCTCCTCCAAGTTAATGTATTTTGGGGTTCGTGCTTGGATATTGTCAAAATTGAGAGTAGGCTTCTTTGCTAGGGACTTCAAAAAATCCCCATTTTGCAATCCGTGGGTAAAAGCACAGGTTAATACCTCACAGGTAGTAGAAGGGACCTCTATGGCCACTAAGTTAAAATGTTAGAGATACTCCCTCAATGATTCTCCTTCTTTCTGTTGTATTGAAAAAAGGCTCATGGTTGTCTTCTAGCATCGTTTACTATTGGCAAATTCATGCAGTAAGAGAGAGTGGAATTCTCCGAACGATCGGATTGATCCGGTGGGCAATTGATTGAACTACTGCTGGGCCACTCGGGTGAAATTGGTGACGAACACCCAATATTTGATTCCGTCTATGTACCTATAGAGGAGAGCAGTGTTCTTGAAACGAGACAGGTGCTCTTGCGGGTTCGTAGTACCATCATATTCCGCTATGGTCGGTGTTCTGCAATTTGGAGGGAGGTCGTCCACCATGACCTCCTCGCTGAAAGGGATACCCCCTTGTTCTTCGAGCGGGACTCCTATTACCCGGTGTTGGATATCCCTCAATCCCTTCTGCAAACACTCTAGTTGAGCCTCTTAATGAGGGGGAGCTTCATTCTGCGCTAGGGGAGGAGGAGTAAGATCCCTCTCCGTGTGACACCCCCTTCGTAATCACATCCCATCTTATTAAGAATTCACATTTAATCCAATAAGACAACCCATGTTTTAATCCATATATTATGTAGACATCACAAAAGGACATACATCATCAAAACTTTGTAATTAATTCTCAACCTTAGCCATTATCACTATAAAGAAAGGAGGAAAGTGAAGTTTCTAGTTATTACAAAACTTAAAAAAAATACAAATCCACAAACATTATTTAATATGCAATCACCACAAAATCATGAAATAACCAATACCACAATCATACATCAATCCACAGTACAATATATCCAAAATCATCGTTTATTTTATTAGGGCCCTGCTTACCCAAGCTGGAGTGCATCACTCAATGGTCTTTGGCTATCATCACCTCAATCATAATTTTCTCTTCTTTTTTTTTTCTCGGTACCACACAACACGCAGCTCGTATGATACCCCATCACTAATGATACCTCACAGCATACAGCCCGTATGATATCCTATCATCCATCATATTACACAACACACAACTCATATGATATGTCACATCATCTCCAATTGATCAATGACAGCACACAACTCGTCATTAATCATATTATCATAAGCCATTGCAGTATGCCCTCCAGTCAGGTAAGCCATCTCTTTATCTCAATTCACAATATTCTCATCATTCATCTATAATCAAATCCCCATCGATAACTTCAACATTCAATTTCATTTAACAATCAAACACAATACACATAATCATCCATCTATGTTCCATACATCATAATCACATATAATCACATAATGACAACTTCATAGAATAACAAGTTATCCAGACAAATAGCCAAAAAATCATAATTTCATATACATCACAAGAATATATTTCCATATATATAAACATATCATGTACACACACACACACACATATATATATATAAATTCAATTAACTATACTTACCTCAAATCCTTAAACGATTACATTAGTAAATAGAGTTGATCAATCCTCTACTTTATCCCCGTGCTATATAATAAGTTATAATATATATATATATATAATCAATATATCGAAAATATCGTAGATTCCGAATACAATTACTAAATAATATTCGTATGTTTTTTTTTTCGTCAATCTTTTAATATTTCACTTATATTAAAACTTAAACCTCAGTTCATTCATCGTCTAAACAATTAGACATTATGAGCTTTCCCGGTGTATATCTAATTTATAAATTAACCCCCTCACATGTTTATAACTATCGTCCTCTATAACATCCCTAAATGAATGTATTACAAAAATCTCACATTACTTTTTAATAAATACAATAGTTCTCAAATATAATTTCCTAATATTTCTCAAACTTATTTTCTACTATTCCTATTAATTTCTATCAGTTCTTCACTATAATAATAATTATTTAAACACCAGTACATACAATTATGTATTTGGTTAATAAACGCAATGAATTTGAGTAAATCCATTTTAATAATGGCTAAATCTAATAGATTAAGTAAATTCTAATTTATTGGCTATAATGTCACTGGTCCAATTAAATATTTACCCAATCGCTAATTTGTATAAATGCTTAAATTTAATAAATTTTCCGTTTAAATAGTAAATTAAATAGTATAAAGCATATATAATAAATGCACTAATAAACAACATTAATATAATAATTAATTTATAATTTAAAGTAAAGTTACGCAAACCTGTTTCTCGTCTGAAATTTGCATCCTTAAGTATGTGTAATGTGTGTTTTTTCTTCTAAACTTGTGTTTTTGTATTCTTCATTTATAAGTTAGTAATATAATATATTAATATATATATGAGTAAAGATGTTAGGCAGCCACGTGCTGCTAACATATATCACCTTCCTTTTTTTTTAATAGTTTTATTGAAATTGTAATTTAGTCCCTAACTTCTATATATTTATATATTGACCACAAATATTTAATAAAACTCTAATTTAGTCCCTTCCAGTTTTAAAATATTTATAATTTCAACTTATAATTTATAATTAAATTAGATTTTCTTAATAATTACTAATTAGTCTCTCAATTATGAATAAAACTTTGTGGACGTCGCACTCCGGGAGCACGGGGGGCCTCCATAGAGCGGGAGCCCCCTCGCCTTCTGTTGGACCTTCCGCCAGGAGGGCTCCCTGAGGCATGGGAGCTATAGCCGCCAAAGGTGCTGCGGTTATCGCAGCTAGCTGCGTCTAGATGGTGGACGTGATCATTTGTTGAATAGTTGCCAACAGGACGAGGGACAACCTGTCGGAAGAGGTGTCTAAGGAGGTCCTATCGCGTGGGGGACCTAATAGTGGATCAGGGGGACCTCGAACAGGGGGGTGCCTCGTCGCTACCCTGGGGCCCCTCGGCAGCCAGAGGGCTACTAGAGGCATCGGAGCCATGGCCATCGAAGGTGCAGAGGTTACCACCGGCAGTTGCGTCCGTATGGCGAAGGTAATCTGGGGACAACCTGTCCAAAGAGGTTTTGTCGCGTGAAGGGTCCGACAGTGGCCCAGAGGGACCAGAAAGTCCATCCCCAGCATGCTCGAGGGGGATCAGAAGGGCCCGCCACCACCTACAACGCTGGAGGCTAGGTGACGGCCTCAACTGTTCTCTGCTTGTCTAGCCCGTTGTTGGGGGTTTTCATTGTCCTCACGTCTTAGCTCCGTGTTCGAACAAACGACCAATTAAGTGAGCAAAAAGAGTTCAATCAAAGTTGATTCTCTTTTGGGCTTGAATGGAGTGCACTTTGTTTCCTACAGATTTGGGAAATGAGACCTGCAAAAAGAGCATTAGCACTCCGAGCTCAAGTCAGTATGCAGTTATGGAAAATAAGTTTGAAAGTACGGAGAGTGAGCATTGAATGTGCTTCGTGCAAATTGAGAGAAGAATTTAAGAGTTAGAGAGCTAGTCTAATGTTATTGAACTTGAGAAGGTAGGAGATTCGTCCCCCCATACCAGCCAAGGAACTGGTATTTATAGAGGGAATTCCTTAAAGAGGATGACCTCTTGGTTGGTTGGACTCTTGGAAGGTCAGCAGACGTCCTCCCTACAGTCCTGTAGGTCATGACCTTCTAAAATCAAGAAGGTAATTGCGAGCATTGTTCGGATAAGTATATGCCTGAATAACCTTATCCTTCCTTTGGGGGGGGGGGGGGTTTGATCCTTCCTGTGGGTTGGATTAGGGTCTTCCTTGGACCATTGGTTTGGGCCTTGAATCCCCTTGGGCCCGTGCTATTTATTTATTTCTTTTAGGCCATTTAAACCTTTTTGGGCCAACCATTTTTATACACATCATACAGTAATATATAATAATCATGTATAGCTTGTCACTAATTAAATTTAATTTCAGCAACTTGTAAGTTTTAAAAATCCAGGCATTGAGCGGAGTTCACATTCAAAATTATGAATTTAAAGATAAATAATATTGATAAATATAAATAAAAGCTAATTGACTATATGTTCTTTTATATCTGATAAGGAAAGCTAAGTTCTGTATGCATTAAAGGAAAAAACAAAAAGATAGAAATCAGAATCAGTCAAAAATTAATTAAAATGTAACAAAGACTATATATATCTACATATATATTTATAGTAGAACAAATATATGTAGGGTTGAGGGTTGGGGAATATATAGATGTTAGGATCAATATTTTCAAAATGATAAAATAAAACAATAAATAAGGGGTGTAATTTAAGTATGTCAAATAAATTGAAAATTATTAACATTGTTATTAATGCTTACAAACCAATTGGAAAAATTGTAATGCCATTAATACATATCTACCAATTAAAGCATTTTTATATTAAAAAAATAAATTTCTGAGAATTCACTATTTGATCAAAACTCAAGGATTATGATCAAAGGACCTCCTTCAAATATAATATATAATAGATAATAGCTTAATGATGCAGATAGTAAACACTACAAGAAAAGGGCTAAATAGCTATGAAGAAATTCGATGCTAAATTTAGCGTCGAACTAATTAGCAAGTACATTTTTCATTGTTAATCTACAATATTTAGTATATTTTAAACAATTCATTGCTAAACTAGTTAGCAAGTAAATTTTTATTGCGAAATGTGTTAGTAAGAAATTTCTTGTATTAAATAATGTAAATTAGCAACGAAAATTTTACTTATTAATTAGCTCAACATTAATTCTTTTCCGTTGTTATTGAATTATTTTCTTGTACTGAAATCGACTAGCCCTTTATCTCTTATATAACTAGGCTCCTACAAGATGGAAAATATTTATACCTTATTTAGAAACAGTAAGTAGGCTGCATATACTTTTATTCACAAATATTATGTAGGACTCACATTCTTCTTATTTTCTAGTTTAAACATTTACAAACCCAAAAAGCTTGTAAGGCTTTAATACCTCTCTTCCTATTCATATGTGACAAAGTTCTACCTGACTTTTTCATACTCAACCTAACACTTCAACTACTTTTCAAAAAAAAAAAAAACCTAACACATTTCTCTTTGCAACTCACACATTAGTGCCTTTTTCGACCAAAATAGTAGTTTTAAAGTTGTCATTGAAAGCATATTGACAATAATTTTGACTGCGTCACAATAAAATTAGTAGTCATAAGAAGCATACGTTAAGTTATCACTATAGACACATAATGATCTATTTATCTCTAAAACAAATTAATCATTTTCTATGCTATAAATTACCACGGTTTGAAATCCATAGTAAATTAATTATCAATATCATTTATATACCATGGTTATATAAAATCGATGCGGAAACTTCAGTTTCGTACTACGGTTAATCAATATTCGCCATTGTTTTACATTTGGCCAAAATATTTGCTACAATTTTTAGTTGTAGCAAATATTTTGGCCTCGCTTGCAGAAACAACGGCAACACTCATTTTCAAAATACCAACTATACCCTTAGATATTCATACCAATATAATTACTTATTCATTTCAAATTGTCCAAGTCATCTTATAACCACCAATTTACTATTATATTTATCCTTCATTTTCACTTATGTTAATAATTTGATCGGCCTTTTTATATGATTTTTGTTTTTAAAATTTGTGTAAAATCTATCTAATTATATGCGTGCAAGTGTTGCTTATCTGTATAAGTATTGCTTATTACGGTGGCTAGTATATATAGTGACAATTAATTAATGATAATTTTAGTATCATCATTGAATTTTTGTGTGCCTAATTTTTCTTTCGATGTACTGCTTGTCGAAAATTAAAAATTGATGTGATGCGCGCGGCCTACTACCTGTTTTCTGAATAAGCCCATCTAGTAGGAGCCTAGCTACGTAGAATTTGTAATTATCACTAATTTTATCAGAATTTATTTTATTTTACACACAATATAATATTATAGATTATTTGTAATTATTAAAGATACTTATTAATTCACAAAATTTAATTAAAAATTTACTAATATAGTTGTCAATTATAGTTTAAAAAATATATGAGTCAGCAGAACCGACAGGTAAGAAGAGAAAAAGACCTCGACACCAATGTCGATCAACTACATACTTATGGAACTGATGGTCATCATCATAATTTATAATTATTACTAATTTTGTAATATTTTTTTTTGCTTTTGCATAATGTAATATTATAAGTCATATTTAATTAATAAATATATTTATTAATTATTGATAACTTAATTATAGTTATTTAATAAAAATAATTAATATATTATTAAACAATCATTATAAAATTAAATTTTAAAATTTTAAAATAATAATTTATTTATATGAATATTAATTAAGTATTAATAATTACTTAAAATCTTAACTAATAATTAACAAAAAATTTAACAAAAAAATAAAAAAGAATTTAAGCATGTGTCGCTACCCCTATGCATGAATTTATGTAGAATAACATGGGTTGCAACCAGGTCGACTCACATTGTTCGTGCAACTATATCCCAATTTGGGTTATAGTTGCAATTTTATTTTATATTATTAAAATAAATATTGGAATATAGTTGTAATTTTTTATATTATTAAAATAAATAAGCCAAATACTTCCCATCTAGTAGGAGCCTGGTTATGTAAGATAAAAGGCTAGTTACTCTGCTATCTGCCTTCATTAATTAATTCCAATATAAATTACTGAAAAATCCTCCAGCTTCCATATATATATGCAGCTCGAGCCAGGTAGCTTTATCAAATTTGTTTATTTTATACATACTATCATAGTTCACTATCAATTGAATAGTACACCAATTACATAATAAATATATTATACTTAATTGTGTAATTAGTTCGAATCTGACCACAAGAAGAAAAATCCCCATCTTATCATTAATGAAATAAATTTCGAAATCACGATCTTGGAAGAAAAAGAAAACGGAAAGCATAAAATGCATGAGTAGATGACTACTCAAGACCATACAAGTAATCTTATATTTTATTTTTTTCAGGAATAGAGTACAATTAAATTACAAATCTCATTTATTAACAATCAATATATCAAGTATTTATATAAATAATAAAAAAAATTAATCAAGATATATAAATATTTATGAGGATCTAATAACTTATATACATATTTACTTTTTGAAAAATACTTACTACAAGTACGTACAAATATTTTTCACATAATATATACCTGTAAATATAATTTACACAAAAGTATCCTCATCTGCAAAAAATAATGATTAGACAAGAAATAATATGGACAAATGAAATTTTATTAACTTAAAACGAGAAGTGGTTACAATCTTTGTGAATGTAGATAATCGCTGATTTTTCACTCCAAATATTGATCCAAGGGCTGATGTTCGTTCATGAATCAGATGCATGATTTCCTCCGAACTTGTGGAAGAGAATCGCGTGCTATCTTGAAATATAGTATCAAGGTGTGGTAATTGGTATTGTGTTGTATGGAATGACTTGTGGTGTAATGAAGCCCCTTATTCTAGGAACATGATCCTAGAACAAGAATTCTACTGAGCCATAAAGTTAACAAAGAAGCCAAATAAATATATCCGAGAATACATCAAGCAAAGCAATAAAAAGAATAATGGATTAGGAAGAACTGTAGTCCGATCGTCGTAGCCATCTTGAAGCTTCCCCGACTTCTTTGTGTTCCTTCAAGCCGTGTATCTGTCCTTTCATCCCCCCTTTTGACGTCCCTAGTTCCCCCTTTTATAGTCGTAGTGGAGCAAAAGGCAGAAAAATCCGAACGATTCTGTTTCAAAGTGTAGAACACGCCCGTGCAGCGTGAACACGGTCAGGCTGTGTTCTCGTGTGTTTCTGCGGCCAACCCCGACACGGCCGTGTCTGAAACACGGCCGGGCTGTGTTCTATTCGGGTGGTCTTGGCTGGTGATTTGAATTAGCAAAACACGGGCGTGTGAGAGGATACAACACGGTCGTGTTCAGTCAAACATGGGCGAATTCTTTTCTTTAGTCCATTTTGCTCCTGAATTATGCCTGAAAAGAGAGAAAAAATCAAAAGCAATATCCAAGAAAGAGTTTGGTATAAAAAAAATAGTACATTAGATGAAATTCTGCTCAAAAGGGCGAAAAAATGTGTGTGTTTCCCCTTAACAAATACGTAAAATCCCTACTTATCAGTAAATTGCTATTATTTTTCATAAGGAGGTAATTTATTCATTTGCAATATCACATGGGGTAAATTAAAATCATCATTTAATTTTTTGTGTGCCCACTTTTTCTTTCGATGTACTGTTTGTCCAAAACTAAAAAATGATGTAATGCGCGCGGCCTACTAGCTGCTTTCTGAATAAGGTATAAATACTTCCCATCTAGTAGGAGCCTAATTATGTAGAATTTGTAATTATAACTAATTTTATGAGAGTTTTATTCATTCTTTTCTATTAATTTTTTCTGTACACAATATAATATTATAGATCATTTTCAATTATTAAAAATACTTATTAATTATCAAAATTAATTAAAAATTAAATAATATAATTGTCTATCATAGTTTAAAAAATAAATGAGCCAGTAGAAACGATAGGTAAGAAAAGAAAAAGACATCGACACCAATGCCAATGACATACTTATGGAACTGGTGATCATATTATAATTTATAATTATCACTAATTTTGTTATATTTTTTATGTTTTTTTATGCACAATATAAAATCGCTGCTGAAGAAGTATCATCTTCTTCAGTATCTTATGCTAAAATACTTGAAGAAGAAGATGAATTAGCAAACTCTAAATTTAGTGAACATCAGGAAGTAATTGTACTCCTGGAAAATGAGGATTTAAGGTGGGAGAAAGATCCATGGTATCTAATGAAAAGATATCTGGATGTGACAGCATTCACAGCAGGTTCATATAAACCGAGAGCTCATTATAAGTGCATCCTGAAAGTAATGCAAAGTGTTGAAATTACTCACACTTATTCCAACAATGGAAAAGAATTTAATTACTCAAAAGCAGTAATAAAAATATTCATCACTGCTGTTGAATGGGAAATCAACCCATTAGGTGAAAAAGAATATATTCACCCGGAATCTAAATCCCCGATAAAATTCAATTATTGGGACTATGTTGAGGCATTCAACAAAACTGTTCTCTATGAAAATTATAAGAGAAAACACACGTGGTTTTTCAGAATTTGTCCATTAGTTTTCCAACAAGAAGTACCAAATTGGGTATTTTAATGATGGTTAAATTATGGTCCTCCAATTTCTATACTCCCTGAAATTTTCCAGGGTTATTATACGGAATGGATCAATTGTTCGCCAAAAATTATCCAGGCGGAGAAATCACAGAAATGGATTGAAGGAATGGCCTCATTTTTCTATTTTATGGAATTCTCACTTCCATTGATATGGAAATGGCTACCTGAAGTAGGAATGACCATACAAAAAATTCCCTGTATTAAAAGAAAATCTTGTTCTAAATTCTAGAGCAAATTAAGGCTCATCAATCCAGAAACAAAAACATATTTTTGTCAAGAAGCACTCGATGAAATGGAGGAAAAGCTTCAAGAATACAAGGCACTCCTGGAGAAGGAAGAAAATCAGACTCCTAGCCCCTTCGAGCAAATATCACAAAGAATCAGGAGCAAAAGAGGTATCATCTGTAAAGAGCAAATGATTGAGGAATATCTCAATCAGGTCCAGAAAGACCTCAAACGAAAATAAGTATTTTTTTTTACCAGGAGAATCACAAGACCCATTTGAAGAACCCAATCACGAAATTATTGTTGATCAATTATTTCAGAGAATCAGGACTGCTTTGAAAGCAAAGTCAAAAGTTGGGACTTCTGAATATTCGAAAGAACAAAAAATAGATTACCATAAGAGATCCGAAGCAGAATCGGAAGAAAGTAATTTCTCCAAAATAATGAAGAAATGAAAGCAGACAACACATAAATGCCGGAAGAAGACAAAGTCGAAAAATTTTGAACGAGTCAAAGACACGAACACGTGTCATGCATGCAGCAACACGTGTCACACATACAGCAACACGTGTCATACAAGCATGTCTGGAAATAACTCCAGCCATTTGTCTCCAATGCAGAGGACATTTGTCACTTACGGACGGACTTGAAATAATACTTTCAGATCCGACCTTTCCTATAAATACACCCTCTTAGCTCATTAGGAGCAGGCCAGAAATACTCTTGTACATGTATATCATCTTTTCCTCCCTCACTAAATAAGACTTCAGTTTTGTGCACGGGTTTACACTTTTGTAAGTTTTTTACTTTAAATTATGGGTTAATTACACTTACCCCCTCTGAGAATGTATAATTACACTTTTCCCCAAAAAAGTTTTGAAATTACACTTACACCCCCTCCAAAAATTCTCTGTTTACACCTGACCCCCATCCGTTAGAGTTTGGACGAAAAATGTTCACGTTAACAAAAATAATTACACAAATTTTCAATTTTTCCCATCATTTAACATTCTCATGTAAACTTTTTTTTTATAAGAGGATAAGTGTAACGTATATGTATGGAGTGAGGCCAATATTATTATATTTTTTCCTTATAAGTACAAAATTATTGCACGAGAATGTTAAATGAGAGGTAAAATTGAAAATTTTGTAATTATTTTTGTTGAAATGAACATTTTCCGCCCAAACTTTAACGAATGGAGGTCAGGTGTAAACAAAGAACATTTAGAGGGGGTGTAAATGTAATTTCAAAACTTCTTTAGGGGAAAGTGTAATTATGCATTTTCAGAGGGGGTCTAAATGTAATTAACCCTTAAATTATTATATTTATTTATCGTATTTATATTCCTTTTAATTTTGCTCTTAGCCTAATGAAAGGCTAAATCTATACTGTTGAATTATCCATGACAACGAAGATGGCAAGGTTCTAAAAAACAAAAAGAGTATTTTAAATGCATGATAAATATACGGAAAAAATGAATGAATATGGAAAGGAGACCCTTTGGGTCGTTCCATCAAATTATGAGTATGAAGGAGGTCTGTGTTGCCACTGCTGCCCGATTTTGCTGAGTATGGCGTTGTTTGGGCCTTTAGGTGGTGTTTTAAGACTGAATCCGTACTTATTAATTTAACGGAGCGTAAAAGGTTCTCAAATTTGAGGAGACGACTTCGGGTGACCCATTTGCCTTGCCCATTCTGCTTGGATGAGAGTGAAAATGTTTCACATATTTTGTTCCATTGCCCCTTTGCTCGTCAAGTGTGGAGTCTAGCGTTGGTTCGATGGGATATTGTCAATAGAAATACAGTGGATTTCTGGGCGTGGGCGAAAGGAATTGCCTCTGCTCTTGCTTGGGACTTCTGTTTCGGCATAACTTTGTGCTGGAGCATATGGTGGTGCAGGAACTGCGAAATCGCGCAAAAACCATTCTTGCAACCGGATCAAGTGGTGACTTTTGCCAAGGAGTACCTTGCTACCTTCCAAGTCCAAAATCGAGATGTTGGCCTATCTCCTCCAGTTCAGAACTCTACAAGAGGGTGATGTCCTCCTGTCGGCACAAAAAAGTTGAACTGTAATGGTGCGCTTTTCTCCAGAGGACATGAGCTAGGCATTGGTGTTATTGCCCGCGACGACAGGGGAATGTGCTTAGCTTGGGCGGTTGTTCGGATTCCACGAAGTGGCACTAGTGAAATGGTTGAAGCATTGGCAGCCAGATTTGCAATGGAACTCGGACTAAAGCATGGTTGGAGACAAATAATCCTTGAGAATGACTATGCGAACTTGATCTCCAAGCTGCGATCTCCATCTCAAGACTCTTCCTTCATGAGCCCCATTGTGGCTGATATTATTTCCTTAAGTTCCTCTTTCGATTCATGTACCTATGTTTCTGTTAAACGTGCTTGTAATATCGTGTCACATTGCTTAGCCAAATCAGTTGTGGGGCGTTTGGAAAGCGCTTCCAACATCCCAACAAATATTTTTCTTTATACTATACTAGTTATCACTGCGCGCGGTCCTCGCGAGCATATAAAAAAGAACTATGTGAGATGTAAAGAAAAAAATTGTGAAGGAATGAGAAAAAAAAAGTTAGTAAGAAGAATGAAACATGTAGTAATGTAAGAGAAGCGTGAAGTAGTGGGTTGAGAGAAAAAATAATAAAATTACTTTCTCACCAATAACCTTTTTTAGGAAAGAAAATAATTGAAAGGTAAATTTGGGCATTTAAAAGTTGGTACGCCAAAAGGTTTGTTTTTATAATAGTATAGATATCTCTAGCCTGTAGGATGAGACACCTATAGGACACGAGCAAAAATAATTATGTTCACTAAACAGAGATACCTACTTTAGCTAGCCCAAATTTATGATCCATGCTATTGTACTGTTATGCCAAATCCTAAAATTCAATCAACCAACTCTACAACCCCTATCAATTGTAGGGTGGTTCGAAAAAATTAAGACCCCGTTTTCTTAATTTTCTCCCTATAAATAGAGCTGCATTTCCATGAGAAAAATCACCTCATCTGAACAACACATCAAAATTTCATCCTACTCTTTTCTTCTTGGGAATTAATCAAATATTTGCTGAATTATGTTGCTGAATGTGAGCTCATTTTCAATTAGCCCTCCATCATTAATCAACTTGTCCTTGGGGAGAAGGCAACACACCATTACCAACCCTTCCCTCTTACCTTGTATTGACAGAAAGATTTGGCTAAAAACATTCAAATGTTCATCCAGACATAGTCGTTCGAACTTATATCCTTATTCCAATCGTTGTAATAATCCCAATAATGTCGAGGTCGACGTTAATGCAACCACCACCAATGTGGTAGAATCACTTAAGACTGATGACTCTGTCGGCATAGGAATTCTTAATTTCTTTCAGGGAAAGAACATTTTCATTACTGGTGCTACCGGATTCCTTGGAAAAGGTATATAATTCTACGTACCTTGATTTGTATATGCATGTAATTTTTACATAGATGTATGTATATGCATGTCATTTTTACTGGTGCTACCGCAGCCCTTGTGGAAAAGTTATTAAGATCCACGGGAGTGGGCAAAATCTATGTATTGATCAAGGCGGAAGACAAAGCGGCCGCATTTGATAGACTGAAGAGTGAGGTAATTAGTTTCTTCTAATCACCTTATTCTCTTATTTAATTCTTTATATTAATCTTAATTATAGGTAAAATTATATTCTTAATGCTGTAACTTTGTTTTAGCACTTTCGATCATATAACTTACTCTGTTTACAAATCTAGTCAATTTTTAATCAATTTAGTCTCGCGTGTCTCAAATTTGGTCATTTTTTGGAAAATATAGTCTTATGATGACAAATTTGGTCCTAACGATATATAGTTATAGGCAAAATATCACTTTTGGTCCCACTAGATGGGACCGTTATCACTTTTGATCCATCACTTTACGAGGTCAACACTTTTGGTCCCAAAATCCTAAAATTCTGACATTAATGATCCCAAACTGTAAATTTAACGGAAATGGCACATGTTGGAGCACGTGCCACCAGTCAATGGTCATTGACCAGATTTAAAAATGGCCAAATTCTATTTTACCCCCCTATATTTTCTAAAAAAATGCTAAAACACCCATGTATTTTAAAAATAAGCTAAAAATCCGATTTTTTTTTTAAAAAAAAGCTTTTCTGAGCTCATTTAACTAAAGTACCTCTCTTGATATTATAAATCACCATCCTTTATTTATTTTATTTTTAGATTTTTTTTGAGATCATTTGTATTTTTCGTCCTTCTGAAAATATAAATATTTTTTAAAAATATATTTATTTAAATATCAAAATACCATAAAAGTATATTAAATTTTTTATTTCTTATAATTTTTATATTGAAAAATTAAATTAGCATCACATAAAAAATTAATATACTAATTTTCAAATTTAAATATCTATATGAATGTAGATATTAATCAATTACAAGAATTATATATTATTAACTAATTTAAATTATTCTTATAATTTACATATATTTAAAAATATTAAATTTTTTATTATAAATAATATTTTAAATTAACTTACCATTATAAAGTATAATGGTTATTAAAAAAATAAATTATCATTTAATTTAAATTACAGATTAATATATATATGATTTCTTATATGTATAATTATTCAGATATTTTAAATTAAATAATACTTCAAATTAGTTAATAATATATAATTGTTATAACTTATTAATATTTACATTTATATAGATATTCAAATTTTAAAAATAAACTTTAGTATATTAATTTTTTATGTGATGCTAATTCAATTTTTAATTTAAATTATAAGAAATAAAAAATTTGATATACTTTTATAACATTTTGATATTTAAATAAATATATTTTGGTAAAAAATACTTATATTTTTAGAAGGAAGAAAAATACAAATGATCTCACCAAAAAAATCTAAAAAATGAAATAAATAAAGGATGACGATTTATAATATCAGGAGAGATACGTTAGTCAAATGAGTTCAGATAAGAGCTTTTCTTTTACAATAAAAAAAAAGGGTTTCTAACTCATTTTTAAAATACATGGGTGTTTTAGCATTTTTTAGAAAATATAGAGGGGTAAAATAGAATTTGGCCATTTTTTGGTTTGATCAACGGCCATTGACTAACGCACGTGCTCCAACATGTGACATTTCCGTTAAATTTAACAGTTTGAGACCATTAATGTCTGAATTTTAGGATTTTGGGATCAAAAGTGTTGACCCCGTAAAGCGATGGACCAAAAGTGATAACGACCCTATCTAGTGGGACCAAAAGTGAGATTTTGCCTATAATTATAAAAACCAAAAATGAGATCTACTCCAATGTAAAGGGGACCAAAACTGTAATATAGGAGTAAATTTGTCAAAAAAGGACCAAATGTGAGTTGTTCAACACTCAATTTGTCAAAATGAATGACTAAATGTGTAAATTGAGTAAGTTACGAGACCAAAAGTGCTAATGACCTATAGTTACAGGACCAAAAATATAATTTTACCTTAATCATAATTTTTAATAATTTGGGGAATTAACTATGAATACTTAATTTCGTCTTTAGATCATAAACTCAGAATTATTCAAATGTCTGCAAGAGAAGCATGGGACATCTTATGAAGCATTTGTAAGAGAGAAATTGATACCTATTGTCGGGAATATTTGCAAACCAGAACTTGGTATGGACTATGATTCTGCTTATACCATAACGAAGGAAGTAGATGTGATTATACAATCTGCAGGAAACACAGCCTTTGATGACAGGTCATCCATTATATATATATATATATATATTATTTATCTCTTTTTATTTGTTTATCTATTTATTTACAGTAAAATACAATGAGCTCTCATGAAGTTTGACGTAATTACAGATACCGTCTCATTTTCTCACTTATTTCTTTGTGTGTGTGGAGGGGGGGGGGGGGGGGCGGCACGGATACTTAAGTTCTCTTTTGTTCATTGCGTGTTAATTATCTTTTTCATTGCTTGTTAATTATAGGTATGACTCACTACTCGAAGCAAATGTAAATGGTCCTCAACGACTAATGAGATTCGCTAAGAGATGCAAGAACCTTTTCCTTTTTGTCCATATTTCAACTGGTATGCTGAATATATATATATATATATATATATGTGTGTTTACTTGTTTGAGATTCATAAATTGATTTAATTGTTTATTGAAGCATATACAAATGGAGAAAGAGAAGGTGTAGTCTTCGAAAATCCAATTACTATGGGAGAGAATAGGAGAAAAAATGTTTCATCCTCATTTCCTCAGCTAGACATAGCCAATGAGATGAGCCTTGCACTCAAATCCATTAGCAGAGCTCCTACTGAATTTGAGACCAAAACACATTTGAAGAAACTTGGTCAAGAGAGGTATGCATTATTTCTTTTCATATTTCTTATTATTTGTAGATAATTTTGCTTTTTCGTGTTATATTGTAGTACTGCACGATAAACTCTGTGTTTTTCCTATGCATATTTGGCTTAAATTCATATTTGATCCCGTAATTTAGGTAATTTGGCGTTTCATTTCTTAACTTTCTAGGGTAACATTTTAGTTTTGCATTACTTAAATTTTTGCAATTTCGGTCATTTTATTTTGGTGGAGTCCATTCTTCACGCCGGTGTAGGTGAACTCCAGTGGAAAAAGAATTGACATTGCGAAAATTTAAAAGACGTAGAAGCAAAATGCTACCTAAAAAGTTAAAGGACGAAAATGTCAAATGACCTAACTTATGGGATCAAATATGCATTTAACCCTGCATATTTTTATATAATGTGTAAGATCTTGAAACGTTTTTTTCGCTACATACATTATAAAGCAGAAATGGAATAATGGTGCAGAAATGAACATGTCTAGATGGTTTCACTTTTGACAAGTATTTATATAGCAAATATACTCTGTCGATATAGTTTAGCTTTGCTTAGAAAATAATGAATAATAAATTGTAAATTATACTAATTTCACCATTTTATTTTGGGATGAAGTAAAAATTATGTCATTATATCAATTGCTAATTTAATAATATATGTGTATATATTTGTGTTCTTTACAGAGCAAATTTTTATGGATGGTATGATGCATATCAACTAACGAAAGCTATGGGTGAGATGATTCTTAATGAATGTAAGGGAGATACGCCTCTGCTTATCATCAGACCATCTATAATTGAAAGCAGTTATAAAGAGCCTTTTCCTGGATGGATACAAGGATACAAGTGAGACCAACATTAATTATTTCAACTAACTAGTCTACTTTTTTTTTATAACATTCCTTCATATACTAACTTATGTTTATTGTCTATAAATTGTATTTGATGTAGAGCTACTGATCCAGTTCTTATTTCCTACGGAAAAGGGCAGCTTCCAGCCTTTTTGGGTGACCCAGAATTACCTATAGATATTGTAAGTATAAAATAAAAATTTATTAAATAAAAGCATATGCATATATATTACAAGAATCATTTACTTTTGTCATACTTTTGGTCCTCATGCAATTACATGAATATGTTATTTCATGATTAATAGATTCCAGTGGATACGGTTGTTAATACAACAATTGCGGCTACTGCAAAGCATGGAATTCAACACAAACCAGAATTGAGTGTCTACCATGTGGCATCTTCTATCGTGAATCCTGTGCGAATTTACGATGTTTTTGAATTCTGTTATGAATACTTCAATTCGAACCCTTTGATTGAATCATCGTCCAAAGACAATAACGTTGAGAAAATAAAGATTCTCGACAATATCAATGACTTATCCAAGTATATACGGGATGAAATATGCCAACGCGATGGCTTGAAACTAGATGCAATTGGCACAAATGAAAACGAGATCCTTCAAAAGCTCCAGAGGAAATGTAACATCAAAGTCAAACATGCTATCCAGCTATGTAAGATGTATGAGTTTGCGGTCTTCTATAGGGGCAGGTACGAAAATTATACAGGTTTATCTTAAATTAACTTTTTTAATTTAATCATATGATCGTAATAAAGTAAATAAGGGAAACATAACTCATTTTTCTAGGAATGCATTTCAATAAAATTAGTACATATCTATGTACATTTGTTCATGAATAAGCATATGCATAAATACATAAAAACATATGTTAGAAATTTTGCACTAACTTTTTGCTGACATATTTCGAATAATGTTTTATTATGATTTTATAATTTATTCACATAAAAGTTATTAAAATTATTATTTTTCTCTCATGTACAATGTGTTGTACAAACATTATATGCATTGGAATCAATCAAGAAATCGTGATCAATTACTTAGGCATATGATGCATCTAACATTGCTATTCAATATTGTTTGCTTCTCATATTTTTTTCGAATTAGCTCTTTTGCATTCAAATTAAATTTATTTTAGGGAATATTTACTTGATTGATGACAATCCTTATCCATAGTTTTAGGGTAAATTACAGCTACCTTCCCTAAGGTTTGGGATAATTACAAATACCCCCTCGTTATTTGAAAAATTACAAATGTCCTTCCTGAGGTTTATAATGGTCTTAAATAACCTATTTTCATCCAATTTTTATGGGTGAACTGACCAAAATGCCCTTATGCAAATTGAATTTTTTTATTTAATTGTTAATTTTTTTTTAAACTTTTTAGACTACAATGCGCAGGGAGAGGTTTTCTAAGTTTTTCACACGGATGAGGAATAATGCAATTTGTTTCTACAACTTCTTTTTAAAAAAAAATCAAGGGAAAAATGATCATTTCAGGCTTTTGATTAAAAATTACAAAGCTCAAGGCGTATTTGTAATTTTTCAAACAACGATGGAGTATTTGTAATTATGCCAAACTCAGGAAAAATGGTTGTAATTTACCCTAGTTTTTATTACATGGAAAATAGGATTTGATTATGTATACCTTCAAAAATCATATGGTTTTTTAGCCCCTTTACCCTTGTTCAACATCACATAGGATGTAATGTTAAAACCATGTATTAATGATTCAATCCACAAGTTTACAGTAAGTTAGTGATTACAAGGTTTTAACAATCCCTGCAGAAAATTGACTTTTCGCGACAGTACTATAAATGATCACGGGTAAAAAATTATGGTAAAACGAAATTATTCGCCACGTTTAAACAAAACCAATACAAAAACTTCATTTTTTCTCATGATTAATCAATATTTGTCATGGTTTGGAATTACAAATATATACATACTCAATATTTGTCAGTGTTAATCAGTATCCAATTACAAACTCAATTTATTTTTATGATATGTCAGATTTTGAAGATATATACATCAATTGGTTTTTATTTGCAATTATAATTTTCAGATTTATATATATATATATATATTCATCGTTATTTTCACTATCTATATAATTTATTGATTAATTTTAAACTTATATAGGGAAATTAATATAGATGAAAACTCTATTTACCTAAAACCTATTCTAATGATATACATGTAAACTCTAAAGTTTAATTGTAGAATAGGTAAAAAAAAAAAAAAAAAAGGAAAGAGTTCTTGTTCATTACATAAGTAGTTTGCATATTAGTCCTGCATGTGCACCAACTAATCAAATAATTGGAATTAACTTGCGATCTTGTGCACCAGGTTTGACATTTTCAATACTCAAAAGTTATTAGCTGAGATGTCCAAAAAGGAGCAAAGTTGCTTTGGAATTGATGCAAGAGACATAGATTGGAGAAAGTACTACTGTGAAATTCACCTTCCGGGGTTGAAAAAGCATGTACTTAATATATAATTTATTTTTTATTTTCGAAAAAAAATGCAATTTTGGACCGAAAGTGCGACTACCACCCCTATATATTAATGGACCAAAATTACATTTTTTCCTTTATTTTTGTCAAAAATTACTAGATTTTAACAAATATTTCGTACACAATTGTTGTTTATGTGTTTTTAAATGTTTTAAAATAAGAATCTATTTAGTTATTTTAGTAAAAAAATGTACAAAAAGAGAGCAACGTTGTTGTGGAGTTGATGCAAGAAACATATATAGAGTAAAAAAAAGGGCTTCATTGAAATTGATTTCACAGTTTAAAACAACATGCATAGGTAGTATCTTATCTAACTTTATTGAATAAATTTGTGATACAATTATGTACAATCGTGTTGCATTGATTTGTCGGAAAATTAATTAGTTATACTTTACTGTGATTTTTATCGACTAAATTGTATTTAGACTATTATTTGAACTTTAAAAAAATCACCTTATTTGTTTTTGTATATATTTGGTTTTGTTTCTTTTGTGTATGTATTGAGTGTGCGTGTGCATTGTATGTGCTTTCCGGATGTTGTGTAGTGTGTGTTTCTAATGTGTGTGCTCTCTATGCGTTGTGTGTGTTTGTGTTTGTGTTTGTACTTTGTGTGGATTGTGTGTGGGTGCTTGCAATGTGTGTATTATAGTTCTTAAATTTTGTGTATAAATTCCTAATACAAATCGACGTTAAGGTTTACTTCACATGTAAATGAAATAAAATCGATTGTAACTTATATGAATGGATATCATAGCTACAATCGGATCTCATTCGTTATACATTTAGATTGCACCCTATATCGAACGTCTATGAATCTGTGTCTATTTTGGCTAAGGACGTTTGTGAGTGTGTGTATTGAGTGTTCATGGTGTGTGAGTTTGTGTCAGGGTGTGTATTCTATATTTCATAGTGGGTGTGTATAAGTTCCTAATGACAGATCAACTCTAATGTTTATTCTATCTATGAAAGAAATGGAATCAATTCTAACTGTGACAAACCGATATCATAGTTATAACCGATTTCATTCGTTACACAGGTGGATGACACCCTTGACCAAAATTCTCTTAAGCCTAACGCGTTTGTTTCTGTGTGTTTGTGTTTTATGTTTGTCTGTTTTGCCTAAAGAACATCGTGTTTTGTCCTTTGTGTGTTAAGCCTAAGGACTTTTGTGTGTGTGTGTCACACAATTCAAATATTTTATTTTTGTTGTGGAAGATGAATCAGCTCTAGGGTTTCTTTCATCTGTGATGAAACCGTAGAGTTGTTCGTCTTCAATGGCGAAAATGAAAATTTTCAAGTGCATGAACCCCACACACAAACGTCCTTCGACCTAACATCATTGAGGCCGAATCGTTGTTAGGCATAACGACATTGAGGCCTAAATGATCTTTTGGGTCTAACGACAGACGTTCGATAAAAAATAATAACATAAATCTACATTCAACAGCAAGAACACACACCGAGCTACCTCACGCCTTATCCCATCCATCAATCATCAACAATTTATTGGCACCTCACATGATGACATATGTAGAATATAAACTTTAAACTTAAAATTATATTGGTACCCCACGGCTAAATTGCTCTTTTGGTCCCACAAAGAAGGGAGATTTTCTTTTTCGGTCCCATGATATACGGATTTTCTTTTTCATCCCAAACCTGTTAAAATGTTTACAAATTTAGTTTGAAAAGTCTATTTTCGCTAAGTTTTAACGGCAAGGGAAAAATTTCGTTAACCCTTAACTATTAAATTGCTTTAATTATTGTTGAGAAAATTTGGAATATATCTTTATCTGCAGTTAGGGAGACATCAATTAAGTAGCTCATATCAAAATATTGACACTCATAAAGATTAATATATAAAGTGAACCGCGGCAACACTCCACCAACAATACTATAATATAAGAAATTTATATTATAGTATAAATTTCGTTAACCCTTAACTATTAAATTGCTTTAATTATTGTTGAGAAAATTTGGAATATATCTTTATCTGTAGCTAGGGAGACATCAATTAAGTAGCTCATATCAAAATATTGACACTCATAAAGATTAATATATAAAGTGAACCGCGGGCAACACTCCACCAACAATACTATAATATAAGAAATTTATGATCAAATTGATTAAAAAAATATAAGAATCTATGATTGGGAGGATATTTTTTCTGAATAATTAATGATAACTCATTCAATTCAAGAAAGATTATATTTTATACAATTTTTATTAGAAATAATATACAGAGGTAGATAATTTTTGTTCAACTTTATAAGTATATATTTTTGAATATTTATTATTATAGTCACGATTTAAATTCAAAATATTATTAGAACCTTTTGCTGCATGTATGCAAGTTTTCAACAAATAAACAAACAAGATAACATATATTATCAAAAAAAAAAAAAAAAGACATGACTATCCAAATATAATGATTAAAATGAACAGTTTAAGGCTTTCTTGTATAAATTATTCTTTACCTTGGTGAATGTAAATGTAGAAATATTTCACTCGTCTATTATTAAGAACTTTTTTAATGTTGCTTTTTCATCGATGATTTCACTTGATATCTTTTAGAGAAAGCAGTAATCGTTCTGCGTTGAGCATGGTGAGCAAACTTGGAAGGTGAATACCTAGTTTTTTTTATAATGGCTTTTCCTTTCCTGTCTCAATATGTTCCCGGTCCTAGCGATCTGTGGGCGTACCCTTTAGCGAGCCAGAAGAAATATCAGATAGGAAACGATTCTTCTCGTATAGAAAGAAAATGCTAGTTGAGTTTCATCTTTCGATCGAAGAATTCAATTGGCCTTGTGTGATCAAGTTATCATGAGGGGACTTTCCTCCTTTGAGTTAATGCTTTGGAAGTTTCAAATGTCTAGCTGTATTTGATCGGGTTGAGGAGTGCGCCGACCCAAATGTCTGGCCAGCCGAGAACGATGCCCTTTGTTTTCTTCCTTATGCCACTATCATTGCTAATCGCATTCTCCATGCTAGTTTAGTGATTTCACAATTTTGTGATTTATTTTTGTGTTGTTTTTGCAGATTCGCTATTTTGTAATAATACAGAGTTTTTATCTTTTAAATTATTTTACATTCAAATGTTAAGTAGTTAGGATTTGATATATAATAGCGACTTATCTGTTATACCTGTTAATTAAGACGAATGACCTATCTTTTATCATAACTTTTTTAAATGTCCAAATATTACATCTGCCCATGTATTTAAATATGATTATTTGTAGCCAGTATCATTGACTTATTCAATCTTCCAATGCATACTCACCTAGTATATATATATAAATATAAATTAATTGGTGTATTTATCACATTTTCACGATTTATAGATTTAAAATTGAAAATACATAGAAATATATTTATAGTCTCCATATTCAATTTTTAGAAATAAGTTTAATTTATTCTCTTCTTGATCTTTTTCATATATATCAAAATAGATATTGAATATACATATTTTTATATACTTAAACAAAGATAAAAAAAATATTTGATTAGATTCTTTTGTATAAATATTAATATTTTTTATTCTTTGTTTAAAAAGAACTTGTTACATAATATTGATTTGATTCTTTTGATAAATCCAATATTTTTATTTTTTTTATTATCTAAAAATAGTTATTAGATAATCAATTTATATCTCTTCTGGATAAATACTAATATTTTTTAATAGTTATCTAAAAGTATGTTATATTTCATTTGGTAAAATAGAGCTCATTGAGGCTGTTCACATCTATGCATATATGGCGCTTATGTGGATAGTCTCAATGATTCTGTTTTACTATATGTAAATATATTGTACTTGTTGAAGGAATTTCCAACGAACTATCGAAATCTATCGGCAATCCCGTTGAAGATGTCGTCATCATTTTTTTATAATATTGGAATCTTTGCTTGAAAATGTGGGTATTTCCTACAAAAGTTTAGATAATTTTATCGACGGATTTTTTAATTTCAATTCAAAGGTTATAATACAATATAAAAAAAAGGGCGAAATGCAATTTACCCTCCTGTGTTATACGAAAATAGTAATTTATCATTTTGTGAAAAATAAATTATCAATTGACCCTCCCGTGTTTTAAAAAAATGAACAAAGTACCCCCTCCCCCCCCCCCCCCCCCACGTTAGAGGTGAGATACACGCACCTTTTTTTTTTTAAAAAAAATATTTGTATCTTTATTTTACAATTGTTGGATTTTTATCTAATACAAATCAACGGTCTAGATTCATTTTACATATATAATTTATATAATATTCCAAAAGTATTTTTAAAAATATATGTACATATATACATATATATATATACGTATATATATTTATGATATATATAATATGTATGTATCACCCTTCCTTCCCTTCCCTAACTAGCCGACGCCGCCAGCGCTCCCGTCCTCTTCGCAGCCGTGGCCCTTCTCCTCCCCTCTACCCAACGCCCCTTCCCCTCCACCCACCTAGATACCGTTCCCCACCTCCCCCCACCTAGATCCCCTCGCCCCGCCTCCTCCTCCTTCCCAGATCGATGGTGGCTTCCTCTCCTTTATCGGCCTCTTCTTTCCTGTCCCCCTTCCCAAATCGATGGCGGCCTTCTTCCCCCCCCCTCCCCCCACCCACCCACCCCAAATTTTTTTATATTTTATTAATATTATCGGTATATTTTATATATTTATTTATTATAAAATAGTTTTTTTGTATTTTATAAATTTATTTTTGTAACTTGTTTAAATTTGAGCCATTGATTTAATTCAAATTGCTATAAGCCATTGATTGTATACATCAACGTTAACCCTTGATCTAAATATGAAAAAATCTTGACTATTGATTTGTTTATTAAATTTCAACTATTGATACATATATAAAATAAGATCTAACCGTTTATATTTAGGGGCATAAACGTTATTTTGTAGTTAGAATTGAAGAAAATTCGCACCTCTGGCGCATGAAGGACACCCATGGTGTAAGGGGATATTTTCTTTTCTTTTTAAAAACATAAGGTGATAAATTGAGATTTTTTTTAACACAAGGGGGTAAATTGAGATTTTCGATAACACAGGGGGCTAGATGCATTTGCCTTATAAAAAAAAAAAAAAATTGAAGATTGATTTCTATACTAGTACAGCAAAACTTTTTTTGTCATACCAACTTATGAATACCCAATTCAACTTTATTTTATATCTTTCCTATAAAAATTTTGGTCAGAATAGTAATTTCAATATTTTTTTCCCATGTAAATTGCATTTGATAAAAAAGTTGACTATGGGTAAAACAGTAGAACGTAACATGGCCTTTTCCTATCCTACCCCTAACTCCAAGGTAACCCCCATAGCCTATACAAGGTGGAGGTTTGCAACGAGCATGTTAACTCCTTACTTAGAATTCGAGGCCTAACTTGTTCTAACACAAGTCTAGCTACTTGTTGAGGCATGGTGGCATCTTGACGAAATCTCCGTTGGTTACGTTCCTTCCATATATTGTAGACAATCGAAGCGAGTGAAGCTCTATATGCAACGTTGATGAGATGGGTTCCCCGCCACCGTTTTTGTGCCCACTAAACGCCACTGCCCCAGGCTGCGAACAACCACTCGAATTTCACCTCCCTGTGGATCAGACACTAAGAAAAGAAAACACAACCAAAGAAGAGGTGACCCACTATTTCCGTCTCCTGATTATCACATAGGACACACACGCCTTGTCTATGCATATTCAACCATGACTTATCCAAGGTGGAGAAACGGTCAAAAATTGCTAACCATAGGATAAAGCTATTCTGGGGGTCTTTAATTTTCCCTGCAGCAGGACGGGGAGACGAACTTGTAGGCACTCATGAATGAGAATTTTTTGCGTCAGGGTTTTCCAGAAGATGGCATCCTCCCCCTGGTGGATAGGTGGCAAGTTCATGGACTGGACCTCGTCTGGGGCATCCACTGGCCAACTCCATGCTCCAGCCTAGATGACCACACTCAAAGGCACCTGGTCGAGCTACTGATAGGGGATGAGTCCAGCAGATTCCCAGTTCGAGCAGGGAATTACGGCTCCAGAAAGGGGAAGGGAGAAAGATAATTTTTAGGGAAAATTCAATCTGCCATTTTCTATTTAGAGCAACAACTTAAATACAACACTGCAATACATTTTTTGGTCCTTTTCTGCTAAGTGGTACTACTCACAGTACTATGTACCATTTTCATTGAATTTAACAACATTTGTCCTATTCAAACTAATTTATTTGGCTAAGCAATAATCTTCCAGTTTTGTAGGTCTTGAAGTCATTCGGGCTGAGTTACGAAGGGCTGGTCCACGAAGCCCACTATCCTTATCCTCATTGCTGAGCTGCCCAACTCCTTGTGCCCGGGTTACCTCTCTTTTGGGCTCATCAGTGGGCTTGTTGGCTTTCTTCCCACCATCAGCGAGACCTAACCGCGCAACAGCCACACCCATGTGGATAAGTCCCCACGACATCCGTTGTAGCAAAGGCACAAGGAGTTGGGCAGCAAAGGGTCATGCCAAAGAATGAACGTACACCCATCCCTTATTTTGTAATCTAACAACTGAACCAGCACCTCTCTAAGCTTCACAATCTTTCTCTAACTCCACGTTCCACCAGTGAGGCTAACAGTCCACAAGGACTTCCTCCGTAACCTATAATGCAATATCCAGCGAGCCTAGATGGACCCCTCATCCCGCATCACCACTGCACCCAAATGTTTGCACATGAGGACGTGGTTTACCGCACAGATATCCAAGACGCCTAACCCATCTTCCTCTACGGGCAGACAGACTTGCTTCCACAAGACTTTTGCATTTCATGCCACCGTAGTTCCCTGCCATAGGAAGCATCTCAACCTCGTCTCAATAGCTTTAATAACTCCTTTAGGTAACATAAACACGGAGGCCTAGTATCGGTGCATAGCCATGAGAACAGATTTTAGTATCTGCAACCCGAGCCGCAAACGACAGAGGCACACCTGCCCAACCCACAGTTTTCCGGTTCAACTTCATGAATAGGGGCTTGCAGTCACCAATAGTCAGTCTAGAGGCCACTAACGGGAGGCCAAGGTATTTGATAGGTAGCACACCCTCCTGAAATTGCAGAATTTGTAGTAACGACTCCATGTTTGCCGCGACAAACTTAGATATAATCAACTAGCTTCTGGAGGGGTTGGCCTGTAGCCCAGACAAATCAGCAAATTGCTGAAGCACGCGGTGGAGGCACTGAATCGAGGCCCAAGATTCTGAAGGATTGTCGCCCTGATTCCTCACCCAAAATTTCAAGGAGAAGAGAACCGGCGTGCTGAGGGGTTTCACCGTGGAAGGGCTTGAGTAGCGAAACGTGAAAAACTGGGTGTATCTTTGCACCTGGGGGTAGTTCCAGTTCATAACCCACTGGGTCGATTCACCGTAGAACACGAATGGGGCCAAAGAAGCGTCAACTCAATTTCTGGGAACTTTTCCTGTTCACCAATTGTTGACAGTAAGTGTGAAGATGTAGTAGAACCCAGTCATCCTCGCTAAAGGAGCAGTCTTGGCGGTGTTGGTCGGCCTGAAGCTTCATCCTCTGTCGAGCGCGATTTAAATGATATTTCGCCGAGGCAAGAATTTCCTTCCGGCCATGAAGGAGATCGTCGACGGCGGTGAGGCTGATACGTCCTCAATATAATCAATAATCGAGGGGGGTGGGCGGCCATAAAGCGCCTAGAACGGAGTCATCCCAATCGCCGAGTGGTGGCTTGAGTTATACCAAAATTCTGCCCAGTGCAGGAATCTAGCCCATCGCATAGGCATTTGACTTACAAAGTATTGGAGGAATGTCTCCAAGATGCGATTCAAAACCTTTGTCTGGCCATTTGATTGTGGATGGTAAGCAGTGATGAAGCTTAATGTGGTTCCACTAAGTTTGAAAAGCTCACAGCAAAACTGATTGGTAAATATACGATCTTGATCACTGATAACTTTTTTGGGCATTCCGTGTAGGCGATAGATTACCTCAAAAAATACGGAAGCAAGTGATGCAATGGTGAATTGTGGTGGTAGGCCGACGAAATGCGCATACTTGGATAGGCGATCCACGACTACCCAGATTACTGTCTTGCCGCTGGACGCAGGTAAACTAGTGATAAAATCCACTGTGATTTCATCCCATACTCGGTGTGGAATGGGTAATGGCTGTAGGGTGCCGTAAAGACGCTGTGTTGAATATTTAACCTCTTGGCAGGTTGGGCATTGTGGGACGAATGTTTTAACAGCGGATAACATGTTTGGCCAAAATTCTGCCAAGTGCAGGAATCTAGCCCGCGCATAGGCATTTCAATTACAAAGCATTGGAGGAATGTCTCCAAGATGCGATTCAGCACCTCTGTCTGGCCATCTGATTATAGATAGTAAGCAGTGCTGAAGCTCAATGTGGTTCCACTAAGTTTGAAAAGCTCACACCAAATCTGACTGGTAAATATACAATCTTGATCACTGATAACTTTTTTGGGCATTCCATTTGGGCGATAGATTACCTCGGAAAATATGGAAGCAAGTGATGCAACGGTGAATCGTGGTGGTAGGCCGACGAAATGCGCATACTTAGATAGGCGATCCACGACTACCCAGATTACTGTCTTGCCGCCGAACACAGGTAAATTAGTGATAAAATCCATTGTGATTTCGTCCCATACTCGGTGTGGAATGGGCAATGGCTGTAGGGTGCTGTAAAGACGTTGTGTTGAATATTTAACCTCTTGGCAGGTTGGGCATTGTGGGACGAATGTTTTAACAGCGGATAACATGTTTGGCCAATAAAACGAAGTGGCCAGACGGGCGTAAGTCCCCTTGACACCTGAATGTCCCCCAATGACTGTCGAATGATATTCATGAATCAGTGTGTGCCGCAGATTGCCAATCTCCGGTATAAAAAGTCGGCCTTTAAAGAAAACTATCCCATGCGGCAAGGAGAATGTAAGTGGCGAATCAAGTGCAGATGAGAAACAAGTGAGATACCTACGGGATGTGTACTGTAATGAACATGTAATTGATCTAGGATGGCAGGGGAAGCTTCGAAAACTGCCGTAAATACCAATAACGAGGCTGTCGGATGGCGCGAGAGGGCGTCGGCCACAGGGTTCTCTCGGCCGGGAGTGTAGTGTATCTTGAAGTCATAACCAAGAAGTTTGGTAAGCCATCATTGTTGTGCTGGTGTTTGAATAGTTTGGTTTAGTAATCCCCTCAAACTTTTATGATTTGTGTAAATTCAGAATTTTCGCCCCAACAAGTACTGCCGCCATTTACACACGGCCTCAGAGATAGCGAACATCTCATGCTCATATGCAGAAGCTACCTGCATATGGGTGCCCAACCTCTTGCTAAAAAAAAGCAGCAGGATGGCGGTGCTGCGAGAGAACAACCCTATGGCAATTTGGGAGGAATCGGTGGTAACATCGAATGGCTGTGAGAAATCCGGAAGGCGGAGAACTGGTAATGAGAGCATGGCTTGCTCGAGGGCGAAAAAAGTAGTAGCGGCCGCCGGCGTCTAGTGGAAAACCTAAGCTTTGAGTAAGTCGGTGAGGGTCCAACGAGGGTGGCATAATGGCGGACAAAGCGACGACAATACCGGTTAGACCGAGGAAGGCGCACAAGCTGGTCAGCAACTGAGGGGCAGGCCACGCAGTGATGGCCTGCAGCTTAGTAGGGTCTGCTGCTACGCCATGGGCCGAAATTACATGGCCGAGGTAATCCACCGATGGGGCACCGAAAGTGCAATTGCTCAATTTGGCAAAGAAGAACTGTTCCTATAATATGTGTAAGTCCTGCGCAAGATGAACCAAATAAGCATCCCAAGACGGACTGTAAACTAGGATATCGTCAAAAAAAAAAAAAAAAGACAAAACGGCGAAGCAGTGGTCGGAAGATCCCATTCATGACCGCCTGAAAATTCGACGGTGCGTTAGTGAGGCCGAAGGGCATCACTAGGAACTCAAAGTGTCTGTCAACTGTCCGGAAGGCCGTCTTATAGGTGTCCTCGGGTGCCACCCGAATCTTGTGGTAACCCGCCCTCAAATCCAACTTGGAGGAAACTGAAGCACCATGCAATTCATCAAGTAACTCATCAACGGTGGGGATTGGAAACCTGTCGTGAACAGTCACTACATTGAGCCCCATGTAATCGACACAAAACCGGCACGTGCCATCTTTCTTTTTAACGAGAGCACCAGAGAAGAAAACGGACTGGTGTTGGGCTGTATGATCTTGTCATTCAGCATTTCAGAAATCATTTTGGCCATAATATCTTTATGAAAATGTGGGTATCTATACAGATTGATGTTAATGGGGCTGATTGGGAAGGAGATGGATATGGTGGTCTTGGGGTCGATGTGGGGGTAAGCCGTGGGGAATGACGAACACTTGTTGGTATTTAGACAGAGCTTTGTAGAGATCAGGGGGTAGGCTGTTTGGGAGATTTCTGGGATGGAATCCGAGGATAAAGGGGATGGTTGTGGGTGGACGGAAAGAAGGTAGACACTGGCAATGGAGTCCGTAGTGAGGAAACAACGAATTTGGGAGAAGGATGCATAGTAAGGGGTGGCCGACGGCGACCCAGTCACGGTGATAAGGTCCCCTTGGTGGTAGAATTGCATGGTGGGAATGGCGAAGTCCGACAAAAAGGGGCCGAGAGTGCTCAGCCACTGCACTCCGAGGACTATATCAGTGCCAAAAATTGGGATAACATAGAGAGAAACCGAAAACTGATGAGTTTGGAGAGTAATGGGTACATTCTGACACATACTGGAACAGTGGAGGGCGGCTCCGTTTCCAACAAAGACAGGAAATGAAGGTAACGGCGCAATGGTGAGGGCTAAGAATTCGAAGACCCTCGGCAGCACAACATTGTGGGAGCCCCCGGAATCAATTAAAATTGTGACGGAATGCTCTTTGACGAGACCCTGTAGATAGAGTGTTTGGGGGGGGGGGGACAGCGACCCCGTAACCGCAGCGCTGAAGAGCTGGAAATGGACACTGCCAGGGGGACAATATGACGATAGGAAGTGTGGTGGAGATGGAGGAAGGGACACCTCATCCCGGGGCTCGATAACCATGGGTTAGGTTGATCAAGGGGCTCCATCTCATCGCCAAGCAGTAAAAGGAATTATTTGGCCTTGCAGACGTGCCCAGGCCCGAATTTCTCATCACAATTGAAGCACAAGCCTTGGACACGGTGGACTTGCATTCAGCCGGTGTTAAACGGCGACCACCAAGTGGGGGTTTTGGGGGCGGATTGGGCAACAATGCTAGAACGCGAGACTGCTGTGGGGGAACAGAATGCAGGGGGCGAGCATCAAATAGTTTAGCCAACCCAATGGCCTGGCTGATAGAGGATGGCTGGAAAATAGCCAACTCAGGTTGAACGTCGGGACGGAGACCAGAAATGAAACAATTTAAGATGGCCTCGGGAGCAAGACCAACCACCCGATTACAAAGACGTTCGAATTCGACCTGATAATCAGCCACATAATCGCACTGCCGGAGTTTGAATAAAGCGGCCTGATGATTGTCAAAAGATGACGGCCTGAAGCGGAGTTCGAGCGCCCGTAGAAATGCATCCCAGGTGGAGAGTTGGTGGTTAGAGAACATCCATTTAAACCAACTCAAAGCCTTCCCTTGCATGTAAAATGAAATCAAGTCCAGCCATTGCGAAGGAGGGATTTGGTAGTAGGCAAAGTATTGCTCGGCCTGGTATATCCAATCAAGCGGCGATGAGCCATCAAAGGGTTGCATATGAAGTTTAGATGGCCTCGGCGAAACTAGAATTGGTTGCGGCAATGTGGGTGGTGTATAAGGAAGTGGAGGGGGCGCAAGAGAGAGTGCTGGGGAGTTGGGAGAAGGCGTGGAGGGGAAGGTTGGGAGAGAATGAGCTGTTTGAGTTCGACAATAGATGCAGCGAGAGATTCATGACGGAGCTCCCACGAAGTAGAGACTTCTGTAAGACGCTCGGAAAGAGCAACATAGGCCTATTCCAATGCTTGCGTAGGTTTTGGAGGCATGAGAATGTGATGAAAGTACCAATGATAGGGGATAAGTTCAACAGATTCCCAGTTCGAGCAGGGAAATACGACTCCAGAAAGGGGAAGGGAGAAGAGACAATTTTTAGGGCAAATTCAATCTGTCATTTTCTATTTAGAGCAACAACTTAAATACAGCACTGGAATACATTTTTTGGTCCTTTTCTGCTAAGTGGTACTACTCACAGTACTATGTACCCTTTTCATTGAATTTAACAACTTTTGTCCTATTCAAACTAATTTATTTTGCTAAGCAATAATCCTCCAGTTTTGCAGGTCTTGAAGTCATTCGGGCTGACTTACGAAGGGCTGGTCCACGAAGCCCATTATCCTTATCCTCATTGCTGAGCTGCCCAACTCCTTGTGCCCGGGTTACCTCTCTTTTGGGCTCATCACTGGGCCTGTTGGCTTTCTTCCCACCATCAACGAGACCCAACCCCGCAACAGCCACACCCATGTGGACAAGTCCCCACGACATCCGTTGTAGCAAAGGCACAAGGAGTTGGGCAACAAAGGGTCATGCCAAAGAAGGAACGTACACCCATCCCTTATTTTGTAATCTAACAACTGAACCAGCACCTCTCTAAGATTCACAATCTTTCTCTAACTCCACGTTCCACCAGTGAGGCTAACAGTCCAAAAGGACTTCCTCCGTAACCTATAACGCAATATCCAGCGAGCCTAGATGGACCCCTCATCCCGCATCACCACTGCACCCAAATGTTTGCACATGAGGACGTGGTTTACCGCACAGATATCCAAGACGCCTAACCCATCTTCCTCTACGGGCAGACAGACTTGCTTCCACAAGACTTTTGCATTTCATGCCACCGTAGTTCCCTGCCATAGGAAGCATCTCAACCTCGTCTCAATAGCTTTAATAACTCCTTTAGGTAACATAAACACGGAGGCCTAGGTAATAACTCCTTTAGGTATCTGCAACCGAGCCGCAAACGACAGAGGCACACCTGCCCAACCCACAGTTTTCCGGTCCAGCTTCATGAATAGGGGCTTGCAGTCACCAATAGTCAGTCTAGAGGCCACTAACGGGAGGCCGAGGTATTTGATAGGTAGCACACCCTCTTGAAATTGCAGAATTTGTAGTAGCGACTCCATGTTTGCCGCGATCGACTTAGATATAATCAACTAGCTTCTGGAGGGCTGGCTTGCAGCCCAGACAAATCAGCAAATTGCTGAAGCACGCGGTGGAGGCACCGAATCGAGGCCTCCTAAGCCCTTCTGAACAAGAGAAGATCGTCAACAAAATAGAACATGAGTAGCTGCAAATCTTGGAACTTCCAATGATAGCGGAATCGGTCATCTTGTTGCACCGCCGCTTTCAACATAGTGTTTTCTTAGTAATTTCACAATGACTATTTTTTTCTCTCATCCATGTTTTTTTTTCTTGACAAACTTTCATATTTTTAATAAATCAATAATTATAATTTATTTTTTCTCTCACTTCACTCACGTTTCTTTTTTCACGCACTATAAGGGAGCAGACTTTCAGAGACGGAGCAGAAACAGAATAAAATCCGGCAATAAATTTCACCTTTCGGAGACAGATTTAGAGACGAACACTATGCCATCTTTAAATTATAAAATAAAGATACAATATAGTGACAGAATTTTTGACATATAAAATTTTTTGAAAAAATTAAAAAAATTAAAATTATGAGAATTTTTTTGTCTTTGCTACAAGTCTCGATCGATACGAAAGGAACTTGTTTTTTTTATTTATTTTCTTTCGGTTTGATTGATAACAGAAAAATGGACTCTATATTTCGCCTTTGATTTGGTAATAGAATAAAAAGTTAAGACGAAAATATTCTGTCTCGAAATTTTGGATTTTGAGATGAAATTCTTGATTAATTCTGGAAAAATTCTTCTTTTTTTTTTGGAATTTATTTTCTTAATTCCATCTTTGTTTCCCTTTTTAGAATAAAAATTCTGAGATGATACACAGACGGATTTGTTTAATATTTTCTGCTCCCATTACTAAAATTTTCAAATCTAAATAGTGAAGTAAATAGAAACTAACAAAAGCACATAGTTTCTAGACTTCATGGAGTGGAATTTAAACATGAAACTCTGGCACATATCATTGTCAAACAAGATATAAATTAGTCAATGCTCTAGGATGGGTATAATAGCGCCTACCTTGTTTGCATGTAGGTATACAGTGTTGATGTTGGACATGGTTATTATGCTTATGGAGAGGATAATGAAAACCACATCACCTTTCTCTATTAATTAGTTCTGATTTGTTTATGATTTTTCGGCAAATGGATTCTTACATTATATGCATGTCAGTTCTTGTCTCAGCACCACTTTCATATTTTCCTTTTTGTTTACGGTCATATTTTATTTTCATATTGCTAATAGTAATTTTGTTTGAGATGCCGCTGTGATTATTGGAAAGATGTGTTATGCATAAAAAAATATTGTACACATTATTGGTTATGTTTTATGCTCCTGATATCATTTAGCCGTTGAATTCTCATAAATGTTTGCCTGAATTTATGCACTTTACAGGAATCGTGTTCCGAAACTGAAAGAATATTAATTGGGACAATTAAGAAATTCGACCTATCTCTGCCTCCCATCTTTTGAGAGGTAATTTTGTTGTCTGCATCCCTTTTATTTTCCTGTTATTAAGAGAAGTAATTATGATGATAGTGATTGCTCAGCCATGTCAACTTGATATTCTTTCCAATAGACTTACTAAAAATTTTGTACAATTAATTATCTAAAGGTATACAGATATTTTTTAGAGCTAGAGAATCCAATAGTATATCTTTCAAATTGTGAATTGGTGGTTTATGAATGATAGTATTTAATTTCATCTAAGACAGTCAAACTAACATAAAAAATTGAAGTCATCTGCAGTAGTCACTACAAAAAATATGACATTTAATCATAGTTAATTGCTATGGTTAATACTGAATAACCGTAGTGAATAGTCATTGACCATGATAACGCAACGGTTGTCGGCCGTAGTTTTTTGCGATGGTGTCTATAACATTTGTCATGGTTAAAAGCCATGGCGAATGTTTTTTACCACAGATAAAAGCCGTGACAATAAGTTTTTCATGGTAGAAAAGCTAGTTTTGCATCGATTTTTATTTAACCGTAATTAATAATAATTATTTATCATGATTTTTAGTCATAATCATTAAAAATGTAGCTAATATTGATTTTTTTTTTCCTAGTGAGTCTTGTATCTGTTAAAAGTTATGACAAAAACATATTCCCAAACTCAACTGTACAAGATTAACAAATTTAAAAGTTGAAATCACTGGTTTTTTTTCCTTGTAAAGCCCACTGATTCCCATATCCCTTCTTCCTGTTTCCTTCCTATTCTTTTATTGTTTTCGCTGGATGAGAAAAGAGAAATGATTAAAGGATTCCAATTCTTGCCCATAGAAATTTGAATTTGTCTATAATTTCTCATAAAATGAGAAATTATGCATGCAGCAAAAAATGCGAGTGAATTTGAGACCTCTTTTATTTTCAAGGAAAGGGAAAGAATTTTTACACCCCCCCCCCCCACACACACACTGATATAACTACTACTACTACTCCCTTTTTATTATCATTATCCTAGCGTTATTCTTTCCAAACCACCATCCATTGTCTGTCCCTTTAGTCTCCACTTACCTTTCCTCTTCGACATTTTTCTTTCTTCAATCCAATTATTGCTTTCAGTATCATCTAAAAAACTTTGCCCTTCTACATATATTTGAAAATGTTCTTAACTTATTATTTTTTCATTCCGACTGGCTGTTATGCTTTCATTATTATTACATACAATAATTAGTTTCTGCAATTCATTTCAATCTAGTATTTTCACCAATTTAAGCTATTTCTTCACATAGCACAATGTCTCATCCTCTTGAAGAAAGTCAGCTATTTGTTAGCTTAGGTGAACCTTTATACTAAATCCAAAGCTCTAATTAATATATAGGGTGAATTACAATCATATCCTATGAAGTTTGGCATATTTATGAATATTTCTCGTTGTTTTAAAAATTATAAATACTCCTTGAGATTTGTAATTTTTAACCAAGGGCCTGAAAATGGTCCATTTTGCCCTTCATTTTTTTTTTAAATTGTAGAAAAATTAGTCGAGTCAAATTACATTATTGCTCCTCTGTGTAAAAAACATAAGAAACCTCTTCCTGCGCATTTTTGTCCAAAAAAATTAAAAAACTTTTAAAAATAATTCAATTTGTATATGTGATAAACATGGAAGTATATATATCTATAGATAGAAGGGAATCATCAATTCTTTGAGTTATGCCTCTGTTTATTGCTGGAGCTATGCCTACGCCTTTTTTCCTTTTGTCCATATAGCTTTCCTTGTAATCTCATCTCTATATATATGAGTGATCATACATAGTGGAATTCATTCAGCACTATACATTATATCATGTTAACAGAGCCAAGCACAACTTCGTCCTCCGAAACTTCCTCTCCCTCCACTTTCTCAGACTTGATCCCATCTCCTATGGCTACGGCTTTTGCTCCTATACCCCTTCACCATGCCGTCACAATCCATCTCACGAAGACCAATTTTCTCATATGGCGTGCCCAGCTCCTCCCCTACCTACGGAGTACGAAGCTCTTGGGCTACCTCGACGGATCAATCGCTGCACCTGCACAGTACGTCAATGCTGGTGCTGCACAAGTTCCAAACCCGGCCTATACCCAGTGGTATGACCAGGACCAACAGGTCCTCAGCGGCCTACTATCTTCAATCTCGGAAGAAGTTCTACAAGATGTGGTTGATGCCACCACGTCCAAGGAGGCATGGGACACGCTGCAGCGAATGTTCTCATCCACGACCCGTGCACGTATCGTCCAGATACGTGTGGATCTTGCAACAACCAAGAAACTTCATCTCTCTGCTGTCGAGTATTTTCGCAAGATTAAAGGGCTTTCCTCGAAGATGGCGGCTGCTGGTAATGCCCTACATGATGATGAAGTGATCGCCTATCTTCTTGCCGCTCTAGGACCTGATTATGATCCATTTGTCACATCCATGATGACCAAGAGCGAGCCACTTACCCTTGATGAGGTATATTCCCATCTCGCATCGTTTGAAGCTCGTCAACTCCGCCATCAAACAGAGATGCAACTGAACCCTACCTCCTCGGCCAACTTTGCCAGATGTGGTAGTCAGCGGATCCGAGGACGAGGAGATCGTGGTCGTGGCTGTCCTCCACGAGGTGGTCCTCATCCTCAATATTTTGATAATCGTGGTGCTCGTCGTGGCAATAATTCTCGCTCTCCCTGCCAGATCTGTGGTAAAACGAGTCACACTGCCGTCACATGCTGGTATAGAATGGATAAATCCTATCAGACCGAGCAACCCTCTGCAGCTATGGCTACCTCTTCATCCTACAAAATTGATCCAAATTGGTACAACGACACAGGTGCTACTGATCATATAACAAGTGATCTTGATCGCCTTGCGCTTCGTGACCGCTATCATGGGGACGAACAAGTCCAAGTCGGCAATGGTGCAGGTTTGCAGATTTTGCATATTGGTCATTCTTCAATTGATACTGCTACTCGTCCTCTTGCCTTGCGTAATATTTTACATATGCCTGATATATCCAAACATCTCCTTTCTGTTCACAAATTTTCACGTGATAATGACGTCTTCTTTGAATTCCATCCATGGCATTTCTCTATAAAGGATCGCAAGTCGAAGACAAGTCTTCTGGAAAGGCGGTGTGAGTCTGGTTTGTATCCCATTAAGGCGTCTGATGTTGCTGCCCTCAAACACGCCTTAGTGAGCAATACAACTAGCTTCACTCAATGGCACGCAGGCTTGGTCATCCCTCCTCTCAAGTGGTTCAGTAAATTTTTGCGTCTCAATAATATTTCATGTGCTAGAGAGTCCCAGTTGCCAGTCTGTAATGCATGTCGTGTAGCCAAGAGTCATCAACTACCTTTCACTAGTTCTGTTCATAGATCTTCCTCGCCGTTGAAACTGATTTTCTCCGATGTATGGGGTCCTGCTCCTCATTCTATTGGGGGTTTTAAATATTATATTAGCGTCATTGATGATTTCAGCAAATTTTCATGGATATACTTAATGCATGATCGTACTGAAGCTTCCCGTATATTTTTACAGTTCCAGGCACATGTTGAACGTCTCTTGGATACTAAGATTAAGTGTGTCCAATCTGATTGGGGTGCTGAATACCAGAAAATTCACATGAAATTTTTTCGCTCTCTTGGTATAGCTCATCGTGTTTCGTGTCCACACACACATCAGCAAAACGGATCTGCGGAACACAAAACACCGTCATATTGTTGAAACTGGCCTTGCTCTCCTAGCTCATGCTGCCATGCCTCTCAAATTCTGGGATGAAGCTTTTCTTACATCCACGTATCTAATCAATCGCATGCCGACCCATGTTATTGACAATGTAAGTCCATTACAACGTCTTTTTGATTCGCCTCCCAATTACTCTTGGCTAAAAAAATTTGGGTGCGCCTGTTGGCCTCATCTTCGTTCCTACAACAAAGATAAACTCTTTTTTCGATCAAAGGAATGTGTTTTCCTTGGCTATAGCCCCTTACATAAAGGGTATAAGTGTCTGGACACTGATTCAGGTCGTGCTTATATTTCCCGGGATGTCATCTTTGACGAGAAAGCTTTTCCGTTCACTAGAACTCCTGGCAATTCTCCCCAGACCGAGAACATAGCACCTGTTTATTCTGGTTTGCGCATCCGGAATTTGGATAAACAACAGTAATAATTTGGGTTTTGATCATTTGTATACTCATGTACCGGCTAACTCTTTGGATGCAGCAAGTTCGCCGCCCACCGAGTCATTGCCACATGAATTACCACCGGAAATACCTGCTGCACCTATTAATGCCGGTGCCCGGTCCGACACCAGTGCACCTGCGTCAACATCTTCTGGTACCGCTCAATCAGATGATTGAAATACGCCTGCTGCTGAACCCCCCGCGGCTGACAATTCTTTTGCCCATCAATATGGCACTCGTCTTCAGAATAACATTCGGCGCCCCAAAGTTCGTACTGATGGCACAGTCACATATTCAGTGGTTAAGGATTCTATATCTGAACCTACTTCTCATGTTACTGCTATGGGGCATCCTCTCTGGCGTCAGGCCATTCATGATGAATTTCAAGCTATTCTGAAAAATAAAACATGGCACTTAATTCCTCCTCGTGCTGGTCTTAATGTCATAGATTGTAAATGGGTTTTCAAGCTCAAAAAGAAAACCAGATGGGTTTATTGATCGCTACAAAAGCACGCTTGGTGGCCAAAGGATTTGAACAACAATATGGTATTGATTATGATGATACTTTCAGCCCCGTTGTCAAGCCTACCATGATTTGCTTATTATTATCTCTTATTGTCTCTCGTGGATGGTCTATTCGGCAAATTGATATTCAGAATGCCTTTCTCCATGGTCTTCTTCAAGAGGATGTTTATATGAAACAACCCCCTGGGTTTGTTGATTCAACACGGCCGAATTATATTTGCAAATTAGACAAGTCCCTTTACGGCCTTAAACAAGCACCGCGTGCATGGTTTTCTCGTCTTAGTTCCAAACTCTTACAAATGGGATTTCTTGCTTCCAAGGATGATGTCTCGCTTTTCATCTTCAACAAAGCAGGCATACATATGTATATTCTCATCTACGTTGATGATATTATTATCATAAGCTCTTCTTCTTCGGCCACTGAGAGATTTTTGAGTCAACTTCAGGCTGACTTTCCAGTAAAAGATCTTGGCATACTTCACTATTTTCTTGGAATTGAAGCTCGTCACACTTCCCATGGGCTCATTTTGACACAGCACAAATATATAAAAGATCTCCTTACTCGCACCAATATGCTGCATTCCAAAGGTGTTCCTACCCCGATGGTTCCTAGTGACAAGTTATTACTTGACAGTTGTGACAAACTTTCACCTGAGGATACTACACGATATCGGAGTGTGGTTGGTGCTCTCCAATACCTTTCTCTCACTCGGCCTGACATATCTTTTTGTGTCAATAGAGTTTGCCAATTTCTCTCAGCTCCCACAACCGAGCATTGGGCGGCCGTAAAATGGATCCTCCGCTATCTTCATACTACTATTGACATGGGTTTGTGCTTCACCAAATCGAACTCAACGTTGCTCAGCGCATTTTCTGATGCTGATTGGGCAGGCAACCCTGATGATCGTCGCAGCACTGGCGGTTATGCCATCTTTTTCGGGGGGAATCTCATATCCTGGAGCTCTCGTAAACAACCAACAGTATCTTGATCTAGTACGGAGGCTGAATACAAGGTGGTTGCAGATGCTACTGCTGAATTAATTTGGATTCAAATACTGTTGCGAGAGCTTGGGATTCCACAGGCCCGAGCGCCCAGCCTTTGGTGTGACAATATTGGTGCTACATACTTGTCTGCTAATCCTATCTTTCATCGTCGAACAAAACATGTTGAGGTGGATTATCACTTTGTGCGTGAACGAGTTTCTACTCGTCATCTTGACGTCCAGTTCATCTCTTCTAAAGATCAAATTGCTAATATTATGACAAAGCCGCTGCCACCTCTTTGTTTGGACATTTTCGGAACAATCTAAACTTAGTATCACCTCGTCCAAATTGAGGGGGGTGATAAACATGGAAGTATACATATATCTATAGATAGAAGGGAATGATCAATTCCTTGAGTTATGCCTCTGTCTATTGCTGGAGCTATGCCTACGCCTTTTTTTCCTTTTGTCCATATAGCTTTCCTTGTAATCTCATCTCTATATATATGAGTGATCATACATAGTGGAATTCATTCGCACTATACATTATATCAATAAGGACATTTTGGTCAGTTCACCCATAAAAATGGATTGAAATGGGCAGACGGTTATAAATCTCAGGGGTATTTGTAATTTTTTGAAACAACGAGGGAGCATCCGTAATTATGCGAAACTTCAGGAAAGGTTATTATAATTCACCATTAATATATATCTGTCCATTTAGATCAAAATCTTTTTGATTAAAATGAAAAGCACTAAATGTTTTTAATGTTATAGCGGTATTAATAGATTTCCTTTATAGATATATCAAGGAATTATAATATTGATTTCCCTGTTACAATGAAATTGTGCTTTTAAAGTTCTAAATAATAAGGACAAGTACAAAAAGAAATAATGCTTCATTCAAGTGGAACAATAATTCAAATATCTAGTAGCTATTGGTCATTTGTACTAATGTTAATCAGAATAAAACGTATGCAAATGCTTCGATGTCATCTGACTTGTATGAATCACTTCCTAAAAACAAAATGCTTTGATAGTTTATCTAAAATTATCAGAAAATACAAAAATCATGAACACTGATCATAGTTGGATGTGGCGGTGCTTAGATGAAACGGTTATCTTTTGGATGAATTTGTAGAATGGGTTGATGAACAGTTCTTGAGCATTACCTTTGCAAATTCAAGATCCGTGTGCCGTTGACAAATACAATGTCCCCGCACTAAGTGCTACAATAGAACATTCTTGAGTATTAATTTGGCAATAGTTATAGGTATTAATTTTGAAAATTGGGTTAAATACAGTTACCACCCCTGCAGTATCCAAACTGCATCAATTATCCCCCTAAAGTATTAAAACCTTCAAAACCCCCCTAACCTTTTAACTCCTTTAATTTTTAAGTTTAAAATGTCCATTTTACCCTTAGTAAAATTTTCTTTCTAAAAAAATTAAAGATTTTTAAAATACCAAAACCCCTCTTTGTCGAAACTTTGTCTAATCAAGTTTCACTTGTTAATCGAGCTCTTTTTATTTTTATGATTCTAAAGTATGTAGAGGTCATTTTATTTTAGTTTTACTTATTTGTCAAACCATGCAAGTGAAAATAAATTTACACATGCATATAATTACCATATACATTATAAATATATTTAATTATATATTTTGTATTTCTTCATCAACCCGTTCGATTTTATTAATTGTATATTTGTTTAAATATATATATATATATATACATGCATGCATGTATAAATTTACTTTTAATTTGTTTTGACAAATAAGTGAACTTAAAATAAAATAAGCTCTTATGATTATGTAAATAAAAAAAGCTCAATGTAAGAGTGAAACTAGAATTAGATAGAGTTTCAACAAAGGTGATTTTGGTATGTTAGAAATTTCTTTAATTTTTTTTTCATAAAGCAATTTTTAGTAGGGGTAAAATGGATTCTTAAAATTTAAAAAGTAAAGGAGATAGAAGATCAGGGACTTTTTTGAAGATTTTAATACTTTAGGGGGGTAATTGATGTGGGATGGATACTTTAAGGGTGGTAAGTGTATTTAACCCTTGAAAAGTATTTAGCTATAAAAGAGTGTTGCTTTAGGCCTACTACTTTAAATATCTGTTGTAAGTTCTCCAATTGAGCAATTATATTCTAGCAGTTTAAACTTAATTTAGGCCTTAGATTAAGTAGTTATTTGATCACACTTAGTGATTGAAAAATTATTACCCCAGCGTGTGTTGTTTCAAGATTACTTGTTCTGGGTCTTGTTTTATGTGATCACTTGGAGCTGTCTAAATTTATCTTTTTATGTCTTAAAACAAACAAATTTTGCTACTTATAATATTAGTCTTTTGGGAATGCATTATTTTAATAGGTGAGATGTCAAGTTATAAATTTTGATCCTTTTTCTGATTCAACTCATCAAGTCTTTGCACTCTTGATGTCTCGAAAGGTTTTAAGGAGGAATGTAGCTTGATATTTATCAATCTTTGAGCTGAAAATGGTTGTGGAAGAAATCTTCTGCATATTGATTGTAAAGAATATTAGAGAACAAAGGGAAAACCATAAATAGTGATATCCGAGGATTTATGTGAAGAGTGCAAACTCTTGGATAATGTGGTGTTTCAAGCATTTCTATCTTGTATTTGGTATAGTACTTGTGCAAATGAAGTGTTGCATTTCTTCTTGGTAGACAACGATAGTGTTCGCCACACTTCCACTTTAAGTGTCACGCCCCGAATCCGAGGCATGGCACGGCAGCATCATTATATCGAAATAATTTTTGTGATACTAAAAGCCAACATTAAACAATCTCGAGATACCTGTGATTTTTGAAGAGAAATACCAAAACCATTATCCGAATAAATGAAGCCAATAAATCCTTAATTGAAATTATTTGAAACTAAAGACGAAATCCTTATACATCCAAGTCGATTAACATATAATGAGTAAAAAAAACGATCCTCGAGAATTAAACATCTTAGGTAATTACCACCTCCAATATTGTTCCTCGTCCGTCCCTTCCTCTAACTCATCCGCAAGACATATTATACGTACAGGGAATGAGCGACTAATCGCCGAGTAAATGGATTTTCCTTTATATCGACTTGAGCACATATAATTATATAATATGATTAAGCAAGTAAAATTCTGTTATTGAGGATTATCAAGGAAACCAGTACAAGAGTTATTCGAAATATTTAAATTGCATGCAGAATATACATTCACATTGAAACCAATAGAACACAAACTTGCAATCTACTTAGAGTGGCTCCGATATGGAAAACTACCAAAGTTCGACAAAACAAAAATTTCTTGTATGCTCGGAAATATTAAAGTCCCTTGGTTTAACTGATCAGTTCCTTAACCTTAGATCCCGTTAAGGTAGGCGAGATACGTTTTAGCCTCCGGCCAGGCCCCACTTTACACCAGTAGGCGGGTCAGAATATATAACCATAGCCATAGCCATGCCCTACTTAACACCAGTAGGCGGGTCAGAAATATATCGAGACTAGCCCCTAAGCCCAATTTGGTGTTAATAAATTCCGAGCAATAATTTAAATCATATTTGTAATAAATGATAATAAAGAGTTCCAAGATTTCAACTGAGAGCATGAACAGTGATCGTAGTTGGATGTGGCGGTGCTTAGATGAAACGGCTATCTTTTGGATGAATTTGTAGAAAGGGTTGATGAACAGTTCTTGAGCTTTACCTTTGCAAATTCAAGATCCGTGTGCCGTGGACAAATAGAATATCCCCACACCAAGTGCTACAATAGAACATTCTTGAGTATTAATTTTGCTATAGTTATAAGTATTAATTTTGAAAATTGGGTTAAATGCAATTATCATCCCTGAAGTATCCATGCTACATCAATTATCCTCCTAAAGTATTAAAACTTTCAACCCCACCCCCCTAACCTTTTAACTCCTCTAATTTTTAAGTTTAAAATGTCCATTTTACCCTTAGTAAAATTTGTTTTTCTAGAAAACAATTAAAGATTTTTAAAATACCGAAATCCCTCTTTGTTGAAACTTTGTCTAATCTAGTTTCACTTGTTAATCGAGCTTTTTTTATTTTTATGATTCTAAAGTATTTGGAGGTCATTTTATTTTAGTTTTACTTATTGTTCAAACCATGCAAGTGAAAATAAATTTATACATGCATATAATTACCATATATATTATAAATATATATTAATTGTATATTTTTGTATTACTTCATCAGCCCTTTCGATTTTATTAGTTGTATATTTTATTAAATATATATATATATATGAAAGTATAAATTTACTTTTAATTTGTTTTGACAAACAAGTGAACTTAAAATAAAATGAGCTCCAAGTACTTTAGGATTATGAAAATAAAAAAGCTCGATGAAAGAGTGAAACTGAAATTAGATAGAGTTTCAACAAAGGTGATTTGGTATTTTAGAAATTTCTTTACCTTTTTTTTTTCATAAAGCAGTTTTTAGTAGGGGTAAAATGGATTTTAAAATTTAAAAAGTACAGGAGTTAGAAGATCAGGGGCTTTTTTGAAGATTTTAGTACTTTAGGGGGGTAATTGATGTGGGGTGGATACTTTAGGGATGGTAAATGTATTTAACCCTTGAAAAGTATTTTGCTATAAGATAGTGTTGCTTTAGGCCAACTACTTTTTATATCTGTTGTAAGTTCTCCAATTGAGCAATTATATTCTAGCAGTTTAAACTTACTTTAGGCCTTAGATTAAGTAGTTATTTGATCACACTTAGTGATTGAAAAATTATTACACCAGTGTGTGTTGTTTCAAGATTACTTGTTCTGGGTCTTGTTTTATGTGATCACTTGGAGCTGTCTAAATTTAGTCTTAAAAGAAACAAATTTTGCTACTTATAATATTAGTCTTTTGGGAATGCATTATTTCAATACATGTGATGTCAAGTTATAAATTTTGATCATTTTCTGATTCAACTCATCAAGTCTTTGCACTTTTGAAGTCTCGAAAGGTTCTAAGGAGGAATGTAACTTGATATTTACCAATCTTTGAGCTGAAAAAGGTTGTGGAATAAATCTTCTGCATATTTATCGTAAAGCAAATTACAGAACAAAGGGAAAAACCATAAATAGTGATATCCGAGGGTTTAAGTGAAGAGTGCAAGCTATTGGATAATGTGGTGTTTCAAGCTTTTCTATCTTGTATTTGGTATAGTACTTGTGAAAATGAAGAGTTGCATTTCCTCTTGGTAGACAACGATAGTGTTCGCCACACTTCCACTTCAAGTGTCGCGCCCCGAATCCGAGGCATAACACGGCAGCATCACTAAATCGAAATAATTTTTGTGATACTAAAAGCCAAAAGTAAACAATCTCGAAACACTCATGATCTTAGAAGAGAAATACCAAAACCATTATCTGAATAAAAAAAGCCAACAAATCCTGAATTGAAATTATTTGAAACTAAAGACGAAATCCTTATACATCCATGTCGATTAACATATAATGAGTAAGAAATGATCCTCGAGAATTAAACGTCTTAGGTAATGACCATCCCCAATATTGTTCCTTGTCCGTCTCTTACTCTAACACATCTGCAAGACATATTATACGTACATGGAATGAGCGACTAATCGCCTAGTAAATGGATTTTCCTTTATATCAACTTGAGCACATATAATTATATAATATGATTAAGCAAGGAAAATTCGGTTATTGAGGATTATCAAGGAAACCAGTACGAGAGTAATTCGAAATATTTAAATTGCATGCAGAATATACATTCACATTGAAACCAATAGAACATAAACTTGCAATCTACTTAGAATGGCTCCGATATGGAAAACTACCAAAGAAACAAATTTTGCTACTTATAATATTAGTCTTTTGGGAATGCATTATTTCAATAGATGAGATGTCAAGTTATAAATTTTGATCCTTTTCTGATTCAACTCATCAAGTCTTTGCACTCTTGATGTCTCAAAACGTTCTAAGGTGGAATGTAGCTTGACATTTATCAATCTTTGAGCTGAAAAAGGTTGTGAAAGAAATCTTCTGCATATTGATCGTAAAGCAAATTACAGAACAAAGGGGAAAACCATAAATAATGATATCCGAGGATTTAAGTGAAGAGTGCAAGCCGTTGGATAATGTGGTGTTTCAAGCATTTCTATCTTGTATTTGGTATAGTACTTGTGAAAATGAAAAGTTGCATTTCCTCTTGGTAGACAACGATAGTGTTCGCCACACTTCCACTTTAAGTGTCACACCCCGAATATGAGGCATGACACGGCAACATCACTAAATCGAAATAATTTTTGTGATACTAAAAGTCAACAGTAAACAATCTCGAAATACTCGTGATCTTAGAAGAGAAATACCAAAACCATTAACCAAATAAATAAAGCCAATAAATCCTTAATTGAAATTATGTGAAATTGAAGACGAAATCCTTATACATCCAAGTCGATTAACATATAACGAGTAAGAAAAACGATCCTCGAGAATTAAACATCATAGGTAATGACCATCCCCAATAATGTTCCTCGTCCGTCCCTTACTCTAACTCATCTGCAAGACATTTTATACGTACATGGAATGAGCGACTAATCGCCTAGTAAATGGATTTTCCTTTATATCGACTTGAGCACATATAATTATATAATATGATTAAGCAAGGAAAATTCGGTTATTGAGGATTATCAAGGAAACCAGTACAAGAGTAATTCGAAATATTTAAATTGCATGCAGAATATACATTCACATTGAAACCAATAGAACATAAACTTGCAATCTACTTAGAGTGGCTCCGATATGGAAAACTAGTATATGGCTCTTCCTCTTTGTTTTGTTTGGTCTGTCTCCTTGGTCTCAGCCTCCTTCCAGGAAAATGTCGAAACGAATTGGCTCTAGTATATGGCTCTTTATCTCTTTCCTTGCAGTAGTTTTGTTCAACTTCAAAAAGTCATCATTTGTTAATCTGGAAGAAACATAAATAATTTGTCAGTCCAAAAGATTTTTAAGATGTTATGCACTTCAAGAAAATGTCCAGTGAGGCGTCGTCGGGGGCCCGTCGATGGTGGATAGTAGCCACGCCTCTGCCGGAATCTGGCCGAGGCGCACGCCTCGGCCTGGATATGGCCGATATGTGTGCCTCGGCCTGGACGTGGCCGAGGCATGCCTCGGCCTTAATGTGGCGCAAGCCCCCCGCTTCAAACCTCGAGGTCGCGCGTTAGCCACTCCGCTCCTAACTCTTTCACGTACTTCGAAGAGTTTCTTCCGGTGTTTGCGGGATCTTGGCGCCACTTCCTCTCTTGTGGCTTTTCGATATTTTGTTCATCCTTAGGAGAGTTGTTAAGGACTCGTTCTTCTATCCCTTCCTCTCAACAGTTGTAAAAATTCCCATTTTTCCAACAATCCTCAGAACGAAACGTTCTGCTAGGGCTTAATGTAATTACAGGCATGCTTCGCGAGTCCGTTCTCGCCTTTCGTCAAGGAAGGAGGACAAGGTTGCTTGCTCAGTCATCCTCTGCAACTCTGTAGGTCGCCATGGAGGCGAGGGGGTCCTAGCCCACTCGATGGCTGTTGTGACTTGTGTTGAATCTGTGTCGCACCATGTTTGAAGCACCTTCTGCCGCGACACGTCATCTACCACGTCGCGTCAAGCTGCGCCGCGTTGCGATGCATCCCGTTAAGCTCCTCGGAAGCTTTGTAGAAGTTCCCTTGGTTGGAACACATTAGAACTTTGTGAAAGGTCTTCGTCGTATGGGGACTTCGCAGGAGTTCCTTTTTATTACGTTATCAAACTTTGTTTCTTTATTGCTTATTATGTTAAATTGTTTTTTTCTTGATCTAACTTTCAAATGTAAGGGGCACTCCCCCTCTTACAAGTAACATATAAAACTAAATACTTATAAGTTGAACTAAATTTTCAAGGTGAAGGGCAACCCCCTCTTTTTTGGATAAAATGTCAACGTGAGGGGCAATCCCCCTCTTTCAAACCAGATTTTAAAGTGTCATCCCCTCATTTTTGGATAAAATATTAACCTGAGGGGTCATCCCCCTCTTTTAGATGAAATAATACTGTGAGGGGCAGTCCCCCTCTTATAAACAAGATGTTAAGGTGAGGGGCCATCCCCCTCTTTTTAGGTGAAACGTTAACGTGAGGGGTCATCCCCCTCTTTTAGATGAAATAATACTATGAGGGGCAATCCCCCTCTTATAAACAAGATGTTAAGGTGAGGGGCCATCCCCCTCTTTTTAGGTGAAACGTTAACGTGAGGGGTCATCCCCCTCTCTTAGATGAAATAATACTATGAGGGCAGTACCCCTCTTATAGATGAAATAATACTGTGAGGGGCAGTCCCCCTCTTATAAACAAGATGTTAAGGTGAGGGGCCATCCCCCTTTTTTTAGGTGAAACGTTAATGTGAGGGGCCATCCCCCTTTTCTAAATAAAGTGTCAATGTGAAGTGAGGGGCCATCCCCCTCTTTTAGGTAAAAACTTCAACGTGAGGGGCAATCCCCCTCTTTTAGATAGAATATTAATGTGAGGGCAATCCCCCTATGAGAGGCAGTCCCTCTCTTTTAGATGATGTGTAGGTGCTAAGGGTAATCCCCTTATGAGAGGCAATCCCTCTCTTGATAAGTTGGGGCAATCCCCCTATGAGAGACAGTCCCTCTCTTTTAGATGATTTGGGGCAATCCCTCTCTTGATAAGTTGGGGCAATCCCCCTATGAGAGGCAGTCCCTCTCTTTTAGATGATTTGGGGCAATTCCCCAATGAGAGGCAATCCTTCTATTGATAACTTGGGGGTAATCCCCCTATGAGAGTTAGTCCATCTCTTTTAGATGATTTGGGGCAATCCCCCTATGAGAAGCAATCCCTCTCTTGATAATTGGGTATTTATGTGGGGCAATCCCCCTTTTGCAAAAAAGTAAAACATAGAGGCGACAAAAAACTTATCAAAAGGAAATTTCATTATCATAACCAAAGGTACAAGAAAGCCTTAAACTGCAAGTTTCATACAAGTCCTAAAGCGAGATAAATTTATACAGAATACGTTTTTTTTTTTTTTTAAGTTGACCACGTTCCATATACGCGGTACTTCTTTTCCATCCAACTTTTGCAGGCGGTACGTTCCTTTCCCCATAATCTTAATCACTTGATATGGTCCGACTCATTTGGCGTCCAGCTTCCGAATATTACCTATGGCATCAGCCCTCCTCAACACGAGGCCGCCCACTTGGAAGCCTCGGTGTTTAACTCTGTCATTACAGCCTCCCTCTTTCTACTCTGCTTAATCCTCGCCGACGTATCCAAGATGAGGTTTGCAAAAAAGCCTCTCTTATGCAGCTTACTTCCAATTATCATGAGCTCTGCTGACCTAGCTTGACTTACCCTTGCTTCCTTGGGGTTCCTTGGGGGTTCTTTGGACTCTTGAAGCAAAATCCCTAATTTTCAATCTTCTTCTAAACCTTCTTTCCAGCTTGATGAAACGCTCTTCACCGTCAAGGCTTCTTCCCACACTACGTCCACTTTGTGTTGCTCTTGACTCAGTATGGTTATTCTCTCGCTCTCCGAAGGAGGCAATGCGCTGGCTGACTTAATGAGTCCATTCGTCTCTTCTTCCTTCTTAACGCTTGGATGTTTGGTAAGTACTTGGTTATCTGCTCCCCTATCTTCGCAGGCCCCCTCCTACTGCTTGACTGCAAGTTGGAAGTCGTTATCTGCTCTCGCATATGCCACTCCTGCTTTCTCCCCCTGCATATGTCGCTCATGTACTGCAAGTCAGCTTCTCCCCTTGCATACGTCGTTCCTGCAGTGCAAGTCAACTTTTCTCCCCTTGCTCAGCGCCTCACACTCCGACTCGTTTTTGGATACGCTGGAGACAGTGCTGCCTTCTCGCCAAAGATGATACGGTTTGGCATCGCGTCCTATTGCTCTCACTGCAACTCCTTCAGCTTGCCTTGCTCTCTGAGTGACTCTTGCTTGCTATCACCGCAACTCCTTCATCTTGCCTCGCTCTCTGAGCGAATCTTGTTTTACTCTCACATACCACGTGCCTGTCTTCAGAAGCGGTTTCCTGGTGCTCTTGTTTCCCTTGTCCCACGAATTCTAGCAAGTAATCTCTTCGGATCAACTCCTCGACCTCCTTCTCCAAGTAGTGGCATTCCTCCGAGCTATGGTCTCGATCCTAATCCTTGTTGCTTGGCTGCATCGAGCGTTTGAGTCCGCGAGGTCCGAGGGGTGTATTAAGTTAAATCCCTCGGGGGCACATGTCCGCATTCATGCTTCCTTCCTTCTGCCCTAAGGAGACCCTTTACCTTCCTCTTATAGCCCTTCCGGCCGCTTGGCGGCTTGGGCGGATGCATCCTCCACCAACTGGCGAAGAGTTTAGAGAGTTATCTGAATAATTGGGGTGGAGGTGGAGCCTCGACCTCTACCTGCCTCTCATCCTCCTGGATGCGCAGGTGGATTCTCCAAGGCGTGGGCCTTGCTCCTACTGGGGGGAAGCCTCGACCTCTTCCTGCCTCTCCTCCTCCTAGGTGCGCAGGTGGATTCTCCGAGGCATAGGCCTTGCTCCTGCTGGGGGGAAGCCTCGACCTCTTCCTGCCTCTCCTCCTCCTGGGTGCACAGGTGGATTCTCCGAGGCGTGGGCCTCGACCTCTTCCTGCCTCTCCTCCCCTTGGCGGTGTGCAGGTGGACTCTCCGAGACGTGGGCCTCGACCTCTTCATGCCTCTCCTCCTCCTAGCGGTGCGCCGGTGGACTCTCCGGGGCGTGGGCCTCGACTTCTTCCTGCCTCTCCTCCTCCTGGCGCTGCGCCGGTGGACTCTCCGGGGCGTGGGCCTCGACCTCTTCCTGCCTCTCCTCCTCCTGGCGCTGCGCCGGTGGACTCTCTGAGGTGTTCATCTTCGATGCCTAGACTAGTTTCCCACAGACGGCGCCAAGCTGATGGGGTAAAATTTGGGAAAATATAGCCTAAGCACGTACACCAGTTGAATACAAGAAGCTTCACAAAGACAAGAAGAATAAAAGTGAGCTTGTAATGTTCATTAAGAAGTGAGTAAAACAATAAGATTCACCCCCTATTTATAGTAAATTCTAGGGGCTGAAATTACAACGTTGCCCTTTGATCCTACGGCCTAAAATTAATCAGACGGGGGTATTTTCTTCATTTCACTAGGCCCACTCTCTTTTCAACTTCCTTCTCTTCAACTCCCCTCAACTTTCTTCCAACCTCTTTCAACTTCCATCAAGAACCTTTGTGCAATTAATCCTAAAATTGAGGGTCTTCTTGCAAATTTTGTTCTTCTCCACATCATTGCACATAAATAAATAAAAAGGGATAATTATATTTTTCTCCCCTAAATTTGGTGTAATTACACATAGACTCCTGTGATTTAAAAAATTACATCTAGTACCCCTAAAGTCTGCTTTCGTCTAACAAATAGGTCCCACTATTAGTCAAAATTCACAGAATTGTTGATATTTAAAAAAAGGAATAAAAAGATTGATATTTACCCTCGATTGACTTATTACTGACTTATTGCAGGTCAAATGAATCTATTTTGACTAAACTACCCTTATAAAGGTGAAGATATATCTCATCACATGCATTAACGTGTGAAGATGTATAAGGATAGTTTGATCATAAAAAGATTTGTTTGACATTTAATAAGTCAGTAATAAGTCAATCGGTGGTAAATATGGATTTTCATCCAATTCTTTTGTTAATATCGACTGATTCGGTGAATTTTGACTAACGGAGGGACTTATTTGTTAGATGAAAGCAAATCTCAAAGTTATTAAATGTAATTTTTCAAACCACAGAGAGTTCATGTGTAATTACACCAAGCCTCAGGGGACGACAATATAAATTATTTCAAAGAGAACATACTACTTCAAGAGTTCTCAAAATTAAATAATTTATATAAGTAATAAAATAAAAAATTCACAAAATATAGAGTAATATTGCACGTAATGTCAACAATATAATAAGGAAAATTATTACGGTTTCCTACTTACTATTTGCGTAAATTGCGATGATGGGCGTAAATGTCAACAATTAAAAATGTGGATTTTTTACTTATTTTTCTTGAAATTGTGATGATCAAAATAACCCAAAACTTCAAGGCAACGTTTTTTCAAATTGTAGCCGGTGTCAGTCACACCTTAGACACCATCTCTAGCGACGATCCTCCAACAAAAACTAATCAATGAGAAGCAAGAGAGAGAATAATTGAAACAGGAAGGAAATAGATATATAGATAGGGGAGTCGATGGTGCCGGATACTTGTCGTTGGCGTTGGTAAATGGGTCTTGCAGCCGATGTGACGAAGAAAGAGAGGAGATGAGGAGTTTTGAGTTTGTGTACAGAGAGAGCGAGGGTTTGATCGTATTTGGAGAGAGAGAGAGAAAGATGTTGGGGTTTTGGAGCAAAAAAATGTGTTTTTGTACAAGGACTTTTTTGTCTTTTTTAAAAATTTACTATGTTTATTTTTTTTGTTGGATAAATGAAGGGTGTTTTTATATTTGCATACTTTTTTGACAAGCATTGTACCATTTTACAAACCTTGGGGAGGGTAAACGAATTTTTTCATCTAACAAGTATGTATTTGTGGTTATATTGAGATATGGATGTAATTCATCCTTATAAGAATGTACATACTTCCATTTCAGGTGGTTGGACTTTTGTGGAAATAGAGTCCTATAGACGCTGTATCCAATATGGAAAAATTGTAATTTTAGTCATCGAAGTATGAAAGATAGTAATTTTAATCCTATATGAATTTGTTTGGGTAATTTTGTCCTGTAACTTTTAAATTTTCACCATTGAAGACAAATAGCCAGAATTTGTTGATATAGTTGAAATTGTCACACAATTAAGCTGATGACATGCACCTTTCTAGTCATTTTATCAAATTGCGGTTCATTTTTTTTTTCTCAATGTGCGAATATTTTTAAATCACAGGATAAAATTACCAAAATGAATTCGCACAGAACTAAAATTGCCACCCCCATACTTATTGAGTAACATTGGCATTTTATATGGTTCACACTACAAGAAAAACGTTCAATAGCAACGAAAAAGAATCAGCTTCAAGTTAATTAGCAAGTAAATATAACGTTGCTAACATATTATTTAATATAAGAAATATACTTGCTAATGTATTTAGCAACGAAAATTTATTTATTAACAAATTTAGTAATGAATTGTTTAAAATATATATTAAGTAGGGTAGATTAGCAATGAGAATTTTATTTGCTAATTAGCTCGACGCTGATTTCAACAATAAAGTTTTTCGTTGCTATTTTAGCTATTTTCTTCTAGTGTCATACGTACTTTAGCTAGTTTTAAATCATCCATTAGCCAAATAAAAGAATATCAGTATATATAGCAACTCGAAGATTGATGGTATTTGTGTTGGAAAATAGTATGATTTTTATACCGTGGTGAAAATTTTTGGAAGTAGCAAGTTGTAATACATTTGATTAATTCAAGGTTATTGAAACACCAATTCCTATAATTTCATAGTTAAGAATATGCATAAGAGATCATTTAAGAGGATATCTATTCGTAGGCATTTAATTCACAAATGATTGTTGCTATACATTAATATGTCATTTTGATCAAATAATTCAATTTACTCGTATAGGATATACCTAAGTTAAAACTTACGTATTATATTATTGTTCATGACTAATATTTAAACTTTTTTCTAACAAATCAATGCAATATGATCGTACATAATTGTACCACAAATTTATTCAATAAAATTAGATAAGATAATTAAATGTGCATGTTTCTTTAAACTGCGATATAAATTTCCACGAAGTACTGTTTTTGCTCTATGTTTCTTGCATCAACTGCACAATAACGTTGCTCTCTCTTTTGTACATGATGAAATATGTTGAAATCCCAGCTCTAGATTAGCTCTTGTATGTTGTTGGAACTCGTGTTTCTATAAAACATGTTTTTGTATTTTCTGTTTATTTTTAAGTTGTAAAACTCTGTTAGTTAAATTAGTTTTCTTGTTAAGCTGGGTTAGTTAGTTTCTTAGGTTGGTTGTTAACTGCTAATTATGCCTATATAAGTCAGGCTTCTTCTTCTTGTAAACTCACTTCTGTAACTTCTTTTGCTCTTAATACGATCTAGAACACCGGCTTCATCTCCATGGCTTCATTTTATTTTCACGTTATTGGTATGGTTAGATCCAGGGTTTCTTAGCATGGTATCAGAGCCATCAATTGATGGTCTCTAGTCCTACTACTTTTTTTTCCTTCCTTTTTAGATTCAGATATTTGTTTTTGAGTTTTAGGGAGATCTTCTTCTTGTTTTTCTTGACCTGTGGCTGGACCTGGAATCGCGAGAACTGTGGCTGGACCTGAAATCGCGCTATGGTCAGAGTAATGGACCCCTACTCTACCAGCTTCAAAGACAGATTGCGTCTATTTCTCAGGGAGATCTGGGAATAGCCGCCTATTTCAATAAATTGAAGAAACTATGGGATGAGCTTGGTTCTTTGACAGTGTTGCCACCATGTAGCTGTGGAGCTGCCAAGGCACTTGCGGACAAGAACACATCTGATCAGTTGATGCAGTTCTTGATGGGTCTCCATGAGACATATGATCATGTTAAGAACCAGGTATTACTAATGGATCCTCTACCTACTGTAGCTAAAGCATACTCTATGTTTCTCAGGGTTAAGAAGCAACGTGAAGTCTCAATGACCTCCACAAATGGTTTTCTTGATGGGGCCATGACTGCAAGAACCCCTGTTGGGCAAAGACAAGTAAATAATGATGCTCAGGATAGAGCTTTGAATGCAAGAAGTTCCAATGGACAAAGACAGGGAGCCTATAGGCAGGGGCCCAGAAGAAGAGATAATCAAGATAAGAGTGCGCAATTTTGTGATAATTGCAACCGCAATGGACATACCAGAGATACTTGTTTTCGCATTCATGGATACCCTGAGTGGTATCGAAACATGCAGGACCGGAGGTGAAGGAGGAGTGGTGCCATGTCTGGAAGGGCCCTCAGCTCCTCATATGAGAATGGTGAAGGGAATTCACCAGGAACTTTTGATGAAGGACAGCAAGGGGTGAACTTAACTGAAGTGGTAAGGGCTGAGCTAAGGCGGATGATGCAAGAATAAGGAAGTATTGCAGAAAACAACTCAAACCTTGCAGATTATGAAGATTTTCAAGACTTTGCAGGTACTTCTTGCACCCCTCAGATCCATTATAATTCCTTGAAATCTATCTGGATTGTGGATAGTGGGGCTTTAGCCCATATGTGTGCTGACCTTTCTATGATTGAAAATATTAAATCTCTTGCTATACCTCTGTATGTGCATTTACCTGATGGCACCAAGAAGAAGGTTGTGCATGAAGGGGATGTCTGTTTATCACAGGATATTAAGCTCAAGTATGTTTTGTACATTTCTTCTTTTAAGCATAATCTTTTGTCTGTCAGCAAGCTATGTACAGATTCCAATTTCAGTATCATTTTTACCAAGCAACAGTGTATCTTGCAGGACCTACTGACTAAGCATACACTAGCTATAGCACAACAAATAGGCAAGCTTTATCTGCTGGACACAGGATACAAAAGGAACACAGAGAGGAATGCATGAGAATAGGGCCCTTTTCACTTGTATTCATTCAAATAAAACTGATCTTGATGTATGACACAGAAGATTGGGACATGTGTCCCTTGAAACTTTGTAAAATTTGAATTTTATGAGAAATAAAAAGTATGATTTTTCCTTATGTGAAATCTGTCCTCTTGCTAAGCAACATAGAAAAACTTTCCCTCTTAGTGTCACAAGGTCTTCTGTTGTTTTTGATCTGATTCACATCGACATATGGGGACCCTACAGACAGGCTTCACTATCCAATGCCACTATCCACTTACTATAGTTGATGATTATAGCAGGGCTACATGGGTTTTTTAAATGCAACACAAATCTCAGACATTGCAGAAACTTAAAACCTTTATCAACATGGTTAATACTCAGTTCAATGTGAAAATTAAACATGTTAGGACTGATAATGGGACTGAGTTTACTAGCCATGATTGTCAAGCTTTGTTTTCAGATTTTGTTGTTTTGCATCAAAAGACTTGTGTTTACTCCCCACAACAAAATGGTGTTGTGGAGAGGAAACACCAACACCTATTACAAGTGGCTCGGGCCCTTTTATTTCAAGCTGTTTTGCCTAAAAGGTTCTGGGGTGAAGCTCTTCTCACAGCCACATACATCATTAACAAATTATCTACACTAATATTACTCCGGAAAACTCCTCATGAACTGCTACATAAAACTGCAGCCTCTTATGATAGTGTCAAGACCTTTAGATGTTTAGCCTATGTTGCTAATGTCCTGCCACATAAAGGAAAGTTTGATCCACGTGATCACAGGTGTATATTCTTAGGCTATGCTTTTGGACAAAAGGGGTACAAGCTATTACACTTGATCACCAATACTATTTTTGTGTCTACAGATGTTACCTTTCATGAGACTGTTTTTCCCTTCAATGAACAGAAAAGTGTAAGTCCCTGCTTGCCTTTGCCAGCCTCTGATGTTAGCATGTCTCCTCACACTAATGATACTGGAAAGGCATTGCCACTAGCCACACAGCCTGCCCAGCCATTAAGAAGGTCAACAAGGCAGACTAGAAGGCCAGCATGGCTGCAGGATTTCACATGTTCCTACTCTAGGGATGATAATTTTTTAAATGAAGTGTCTTTTTCAAAGAAGCATGCTTGTTTTGTTGGTTCTCTCAACTTGTTCCAGGAACCTAAAAACTATACAAAGGCAGTAAAAAAGGAAGAATGGGGAGCAGCCATGAGGGAGGAAATCCGAACCCTTGAGAAAAATAAAACTTGGACTGTCACTTCTTTGCCTGCAAACAAGAAACCCATTGGCTGTGGGTGGGTGTACAAGGTTAGGCTGAGGGCAGATGGCTCTGTGGAGAGGTGCAAGGCAAGACTTGTAGCCAAAGGCTACAACCAAGTTGAAGGGGTTGATTACAATGAGTGCTTTGCACCTATGGGTAAGGCTGTCACAGTGAGGGTTTTGTTGGCTGTAGTGGCTTCAAATGCTTGGCCCTTACACCAGATAGATGTAAACAATGCTTTCTTACATGGAGAGCTTGAGGAGGATATATATATGGAGGTTCCTGAAGGTTATACAGTTCCAGGAGGACATGTGTGCAAGTTAAGGAAATCATTGTATGGCTTGAAACAGGCTTCTAGACAGTGGAATCAGGCCTTTACAGATAGGTTATCAGACTTGGGTTTTTCTCAGTCACAACATGATCACTGTTTGTTGTTTGTTAGGGGTGCAGGTTTATCTCTTGTTGCTCTAATTGTGTATGTTGATGACATCCTCATCACTGGAGCAACAGAAGCACAGATTAAAGAGGTTAAGTCCTGTATTAATGCAGCATTCACTATTAAAGATCTAGGACCAGCTAAGTTTTTCTAAGGGATTGAGTTAGCCAGATCTCCAGCTGGGTTGGTGGCTACTCAAAGGAAATATGTACAGGACATTATTAAAGATGTTGGGCTTCTGCATTGTAAAGAGGCAGGAAGTCTACTACCTGCTAGGATAAAATTTGCTGCAGACTCTAAAGAACCCTTAGCAGATCCTTCCAAGTATAGGAGGTTGGTTAGGAGGTTGCTTTATCTCAGTTTTACTAGACCAGATGTTTCTTATGCACCCCAATAGTTGAGCCAATTCTTACAATGGCCATGCAAGCAGCATTGGGATGCAGCCATTCATTTAGTCAGACATTTGAAAGGGTCTCCAAGTACAGGTTTGTTTTTCCCTTATGAGAATGACTTGGTTCTAACTGCTTTCTCTGATGCAGATTGGGCTGCGTGTTTGGACACTAGGAGGTCTCTCATGGGCTATTGCATCTTCTTGGGACATTCACCAATCTCATGGAAAACTAAGAAGCAAGCCACTGTCTCTAAATCCACAGCTGAGGCAGAATACAGGAGCATGGCTACAACAGTATGTGAGCTTATGTGGATAACATACATCTTGGGAAATCTGGGCATTGTGATGAAACGCCCTATTCCTATTCACTGTGATAATAAGGTTGCCCTTTATATAACAGCTAATCCAGTGTTTCATGAACGGACAAAACACTTGGAGATAGACTGTCATATTGTAAGGGACAAGTACAAAGAAGGTTTCATATTCCCAACTCATGTTTCTTCTAAGCAATAGGTGGCTGACATTCTCACCAAGCCACTGATAGGTTCTAGTTTCAGAGACATCTTTTCCAAGCTAAACTTGATAACCTTCGATCCAAGTTCAGCTTGAGGGGGGACTGATGAAATACGTTGAAATCCCAGCTCTAGATTAGCTCTTGTATGTTGCTGGAACTCGTGTTTCTATAAAAACACGTTTTTGTATTTTCTGTTTATTTTTAAGTTGTAACACTTTGTTAGTTAAATTAGTTTTCTTGTTAAGTTGGGTTATTAGTTTGTTAGGTTAGTTGTTAACTGCTAATTACACCTATATAAGTCAGGCTTCTTCTTCTTGTAAACTCACTTCTGTAACTTCTTTTGCTCTTAATACGATCTAGAACACCAGCTTCATCTTCATGGCTTCATTTTATTTTCTCGTTCTTGGTATGATTCGATCCAGGGTTTCTCAGCGGTACATTTTTCTGCTAAGATAACTAAATATTTTTTTATTTTAAAACATTTGAACACATAACAACAATTCTATACGAAATATTTGTTAACATCGAGAGAATTTTGCCAAAAATGTTATTTGATTGGTTCTAGTAAATCGGTACACAAAACAAAATATGCAAACTACTTATGTAATGTACAAGAAGGCTTTTTTGACCTATTCTACAATTAAACTTTGGGTTTCCATATATATTCGAATAGGTTTTGTATAAGTTTACAATTATATTCAGAGATAGTTAAATAGGGTTTTCATCTTTATTAGTTATCCTGATGTACAAGTCTAGAATTAATAAATAAATTATATATATAGATAGTGAAAATAACGCTCAATATGAAAATTTAAACCTTTAACATGAAATAAAAAACCAAAAGATGTATATATCATTAGAAATTAAAATAATCAAAACAAAATGAGTTTGCAATTGAAAATCAATTAACACTAAAAGAAATGAGCGGGACTTCTACTTTTGGAAAATTACCAAGAAAGAAAAAAAAACCTACTAATAGAAAAATACTGATGTTTTTTTTTTTGATAAATTAGCGACGATTTCATAACAAAAAAATAGAGTACACTGTCTGAAGAAAACAAATAACAAAACAAAACTATAGTCTGAGAACTACCAAAGAAACAGAGCAAAAGAAAAACTCCTACCAACAAGAGAGAAATGAAAGACAAAACACTGCCCACAGAAAATAGAAACAGCAACAGAGATAAGCACATCATCCATGTCTGAGCATAGCCTTCACACTTTGGTAATTACTAAGTAATTGCATTGCATTCTTGTACACCCCCAGCAACTCAGATTCCTTCCCTTCCATTGTTCGCTTACAGCGCCGTTTCCAGATTGCCCAGCAAATGGAAAAAAAAACTATGTCGCACCTCTTCACTCACCGGCCGCACCACACTAAGAACCCACGCTGTTGTGTCTGAATTCCAGTCAGAAATCAGCCGCCAGGGTATCGAAGATAAGGCCCAAATTTGTCTGGAAACTAAGCATTCCAAAAAAATATGACGGACAGATTCAATAGCGCAGCCACATGAACAGCAGCCGGTGTCAATATTCCTCACACGTTGAGCTAACTTCTCCATCGTAGGAACTAAATTTGTGCACAATCTCCACATGAAAACCTGGACTCTAGGAGGAATTCTATTATCCCAAATAGCAGACCACAACAATCCTTCCCCCTCTCCACAGCCAGCCTTTGTTCTTGATGTTGATGACACTCCTCTATCCCGCCTCTCCACGGCACACCGATAAGCACTTTTCACTGTAAAGTTACCCCCTCTACTCAACCGCCATCTCCACGACCCCCCTTGAACACCATTCTCTCTAACATCCCACTCACACCCCTCCCTCAACAAATCCCTCGCTGCTACAACACTACGCCATGTCCACGAAGGCCTACTTCCTAATAACGCCTCCCAAAAGTTTCTCGTCGGAAAATATTTCGCCTTAAGAACCTTGCTAACAAGGGAGTCCGGCCGAGAGAGAATGCGCCACCCTTGTTTAGCAAGAAGAGCCAAATTAAATTCCTTCAAACACCGAAACCCCAACCCCCCCTTCGTTTTAGGACGACACATTTTAGCCCACGCTATCCAATGCACCCTCCGCTCACCTCTATTATTCCACCACAAATTCGCAGCCGCAGATTCCAACTGTCTCAACAAATAATTCGGTAATAAAAAACAAGACATGGCATATGTTGGAATCGACTGCAACACGGATTTAATAAGTACCCTCTTCCCCGCTTGTGACAACAACTTAGAATTCCACCCATTAGTTTTGTCCCAAACCCGGTCCTTGACATACCTAAACACCGCCCCCCTAGACGTACCCCCTGCAGCCGGCAAACCTAAATAACGGTCATGTGAATCAACCACTGCGACCCCCAAGACTGCAGCTAAACTCCTCCTATCCTCAACCCTAACACCTCCACTAATGACCATACTCGACTTTTGAAGATTTATGACCTGTCCCGAAACCACTGCATATCTCTCCAAGATCCACCCAATCTCCCTCAACTCCTCCCTCTCAGCCCGACAGAATATCATAGTGTCATCAGCAAACAAAAGATGTGACACTGATGGAGCAGTCGAAGACACTGATACCTCCCTAATTCTACCCTCCCTCTCAGCCTCCTGAATCATACTAGAAAGAATCTCAGCACAAAAAATAAAAAGGAAAGGCGACAGAGGATCCCCCTGTCGAATTCCCCTCTCCGGTCTAAAAAACACAAAAGGTTCACCATTCAGAGTTAACGAATATGAAACAGTTGTAACAAGCAACATAATCAGCTCAACAAAATAATGATGAAACCCCACCTTAAGCAAAACACCCCGGAGAAAAGACCACTCCACCCTATCATATGCTTTGCTCATATCGAACGTCAATGCAACACAAGCATTATGTAATTGGGTAGAAGTTTTTAAATGATGATTCAGTTCAAAAGCCAATAAGACATTGTCTGTAATAAGGCGACCAGGAATAAACGCAGACTGGGACTGAGACACTATAGCATCCATCATAGGGCTAAGACGATTCGACACACATTTAGAGGCAATTTTAATAATGACATTGCAGAGACTAATAGGGCGAAGTTGACCAACCGTTTCCGGTACTTCACACTTAGGAGTTAAGACAACATGCGTGAAGTTAAATTTATGAAGCAGAACATGATCATTGAGAATGCGAAGAACAGCAGCAGCGACATCAGACCCAACAACATGCCAATATTTTTGAAAGAAAAACGGGGGCATACCATCCGGACCAGGAGATTTAAAGGGAAACATACCGAATATGGCGCGTTTGACCTCTTCAGCGGTGAATGGTTCAGCAAGCGAATGATTCATTTCTGCAGTAACTCTTGGTTGAACCGAGTTCAGCACCTGCTCCAAGCAAGACTCAGCCGGGTGGGATGATGAAAATATAGATCGATAGTACCGAAGGAGTATCCCTTGAATATCTCCTATCTCCTCCCTCCACACCCCCCCCCATCTCTAAGCCTAGAAATCCAATTTTGACGACGCCGCGATGAAGCATAGGAATGAAAAAACCGAGTGTTACCATCCCCCTCACCCATCCAGTGCATCTTACTGCACTGCTGCCACTTCACCATATCCCGAACATGGATCTCCTCAATCTGTTTCTTAATCAGCTCCATCTCATTCAACTCCGCTGTCTCTAACTGCCGCCCCACAAATTGGCTATACCTCTCTTCAAGTGATTTCAAATGATCCTTCGGTCTCATAAACTGCTTTCTATTCCATTGTAATAAACGTAGTCGACACTCTTGAATTTTCCGAAAGACTCTGTTCTCCGGATCCGAACCCACATCTGATTGCCATGCCTCTTCAATAACTTTACCACACTCAGCGGACTGCGCCCATTTAGCTTCAAACCTAAACTGAACTTTCTGTTTCCTGTGTTCTCCCTGCCCTCCTGGATCCCAGTGTATTCTGAGCATAGCATGGTCGGAAAATGGAGTAGTAACATGTTCCACCCTAGTATTCGGAAAGCGAGAGCACCATTGCGGGTAACCACAAGCACGATCCAACCTGGCCCAAACTGTGAAAGGATGTTGTCTTCTATTACACCATGTGTACCTGCAGCCTCTGAAACCTAAATCACATAAATCTGATCGACCCAGAGCTCGTCTGAGATCCTCTATCAACCACCGAGGCCGCATCACGCCAGTCTTCTCCCACTGATCCAAGATTTCGTTGAAATCCCCTGCACAAATCCAAGGAGCATCCGACTGTGAACTCAACTGAACCAATTTTGCCCATGTAAATTTCCGCCGGCCTATCTCCTGTTCCCCATAAAAAGCCTGTGAACCTCCAATTAGCACTATGGGAATCTGACAAAATATCCACATCGATATAGTTTGAAGAAAAAGTTCTTAATTGCACTGTGATATCCTTCCTCCAAAAAAGAGCCAACCCACCCAACAAACCCACCGACGGCACTGCAACCCCAAACATTTCTAGCCTATCACGGACACGTTCCACTCTGAATTTATCACACTTCGTCTCAGCCAAAAACACCAACAGAGGGTTCATCTCTCGGACCCACTCTCTGAGTTTACGAATTGTCGAGGCCCCCCCTAAACCCCGACAATTCCACACGAGGATACTCATGGCAATCGGCGGGGCTGAGTCTCAGCCGCCGCCAAAATAGAACTGTCATCAGAATCCAGGAGAGCCCTCTTCAAAGGTCGGTACCCTATAGTCATCCCCCTTTTACGTTTCCCCCTGTACACCCTCGAAACTCCACGAATACCTCGCCCCCTTCCACCTCTCCCCCCCCCATCCCCCCCGACCCGCCTGAAAAAGCACCGGGACTGCCACAAGCCCTTCCTCAACCCCCCTTTCTGCAACACCATCAGAATTAGTCCGCCCCAGCTCACCCCCCATAACAGTCTCCTCATCATCAATACTACAGTGGATTGAAGGGAGTTCAATATTACTTGGAGGAATAGCGAACAAGAAACGATCTTCACTTTGACTGGATAGTCCTTGCAATTCTTGAGGGGACGAACTTGAGGATACGGTGAAATTTTTGCGGCCAGAGAGTTGATTTTGGTCAGTAGTCCGAGAGTGAGTAGAAACTAGTGATACAGGAGAATGAGAAGCAAAATCATCCAATTTCTTTGGAATAGAGTATTGATTTCGAATTCGGTCACCCACACACAACTGAACAGGAATCTGAGCGGAAGAAGAGCTGTGTTCAACATTCTGCTCTTGAATTCCATCTGTAGCCGATTTTTGTTGAAGTTGCTGCAATTTACACGGCCCACCTCCACGGGTTTGAGTCTGTGAATGAAATTCTGGGTTCCTAAAATTAACAGCCCTACAATTAAATTGGGCTGTCTCATTGTCCGGCCCACTCGTCCGCTGTGCCAAGCCTGCATTCAGAGGCCCCAGACTCGCCATATGCTCCAGCCCACTACCCTGAAAGCCCACCTGGCAATCCAAGCCCATCACCCCACTTCCCCCACCAAACCCCCACTACAAGAAAATGTATTTTAGATAACAAAATAATTGTAACGAATCGTCAACTTGTCACAAAAACTAGGTATCTGGTAACAAAATGTAAAAATTATTACAATAAAATCGAATTTTCGTAACAATCGTAATAATTCGTTACAATAAATGGATTGTCCTTACAAAAAGATATTTATTTGTAACCAAAGAAAAAAAAAATCGTTACGTAAAGTAAAACATGCCATGTATGGAAGTAATTGTGACAAAAATATTATTTTTCTTGTAACAATATTTGAGTTGTCACAATAAGCTTAATTGGTAACAAAAAAGTTTGTTACAAGAAATTTAAAAAAATTAAAAAAACAAAATTTGTTTTGGCGGTAAGACAAGGCGGCATTTTTCTTTTCTCTATTTTTTTTATTTTATTATTAAATTATGAATATACAAAATTATTATTATTAAATTAATTCAAGATCACTAGTCTTCTCATATTTATTTAATTATTCTCAATAATAATAACTATATCTTAGAAGTAGAAAAATAAATATCAGTATTGTGTATCTCTCTTCTTCCTCTCTCTCTCTCTCTCTCTCTCTCTCTCTCTCTCTCTCTCTCTCTCTCTCTTCTTCTTCTTCTTCTTCTTCTTGTGCAGCAATAGTTTTTGTCTCAAACATCATTTTCCCCCTTCTTCTCAGAATAAAACCCACTTCTCAAGCTTCTACCTTTCTCAGCCAAGAGAGAAAGACACCCAGGCTGTCCTAAAATTCGCCATTGCCACCATCAAGTTTGCCGCCACCATCGTCAGCTTATCCACTAGGTACATAATTGCTTTGAATCTTTACCAAAAAAGAAAACAAATAACACACCCAATTTTCCAAGTGAACAGTGGTGCTTAGCCATTTTTCTTACCTATTTTCCATAAAAGAATTTCAAACAGACCCAGTAAGGTCATTTCTTGATTTTATTCGAGCACAGACATTGTTTCCTCAAGAAATGCAAAATTCGTTTTGGTTTTTGGGTCAGGAAATTGATTCGGGTGTTTGGGTCATGTGGTGTAAGGGGCTATTTGTTGTTGAAATGAAGCATTTCCCCTATTTTGAGCTCTCAGTTTTGGTTACAAAAATCAAAGCAAACAAACCCATTTGATTTCTAGCTAACAGAGTGTGTGTGGACTACTTGATCTCTGAAAAACCAAATTTCTTTAGGACTATTTGGTTCAAGCTTATCTTCTAGTGGTCTCTCACTGTTTCCTATTTTTCCTAAGATTTTTGTTGATCCCATTGGTCGTATATTAGGATTGTTTGATTTTATTGAGATAGTGTGAAATAAAATCTATTTGGTCTTCATGTAGCTAAGAGGAAAAAGTGTTCTCTTTGATGTGTTTAGCTGGACTATGTGTTGGGGCATGGGAGATATATGATATTATGATCTCTTCAGTGTTGTAGATCAAAACTTGGTTATGCTTGTTGCATTGATGAATAACATACTTAGTTGGTGTGTCTCATATATGTGATGTTTTTCGCTTGGTGTTAAGATTTTAGATTTCTAGCGAGAATTTCTTGTCTAATTAGTTGTGAAAGCCCTAATCTTGGAGTTATTCTGTTCATTTTTCCTTTTTTGATTTGAGTTAAAAAGCGAATCCTCTCCTCTTCTGCGTTTCTTCCTCGTCTTCCATGGAGAATGAAAAGTTGCTAATGCTAGGGCTTTTCTCTAGCTTTCATGTGAGTTTTTGTTTGCATGTCAACGATTAGTATACAGGTTTGGTATATTTTGCGCAGAGAAAACTGCATTGCGTTCTGAGTTGAAAGAAATTAACATTTGTCTGTAACTGGCCACAACGTTTATATATACTGATGTTGACCTCATTATAGAATTGTTTGTATTTCATTTCTGGTGTTATATTTGCAGTTCTCACGAGTAGATGATTTGCATAGCATATATTGTTGGTAATTTGGTAGGCCGTTTGCTGCCTCTGTTAGCAGCAAGATGGGGCCTCATCTTGGTGCTAACAGAGGCAACAAAATGCCTCAGTTTGTTGCTTCTGTTAGCAGCAAGATGGGGCTCATCTTGCTGCTAACAGAGGCAGCAAACTGAGGCCCCTCTGTTAGCAGCAAGATGGGGCCTCATTTTGCTGCCTCTGTTAGCAGCAAGATGAGGCTCATCTTGCTGCTAACAGAGGCAGCAAACTGAGGCCATTTGCTGCCTCTGTTAGCAACAAAATGAGGCCCCATCTTTCAAAGTTTATCGATCTATATATGTCATATTTTCAAAATTGAAAATTGAAGACAACTTATTAATTCGCACAATTGTATGAAAGTACAAGTCCTTGGAACATTGTCTAAATTACATTTGCTTTATCTAATATTCTCAACTTATACATTTTATATAATTTTGAAGGTTATAGATTGTAAGAGGAATTAATCAATTGCAACGGGGGTGCCCAGAATTTCTGTAAGAGGAATGGTATGCTATAATCAATGAGGCTTTGTTTGTTATGTATTGGTTATTATTTCTTTGAAGTTTTGGTTGGTGTTTTGATATTTTAGTTGGGATTTCTTATATTGTTTGTTATTTCTTTGAAGTTTTGGTTGGTGTTTTGGTATTTTGATTAGAACTTTTGGTATATTTGGTATTGTATATATTTTGTTGTATTGATTTTTGAATGGTTAAATTGTCTCATTGTCTTTGTTTGAGCAGGAGTCTGCAGGTTTGAAGTTGGTGCTCAAAGTGTAAACAATGCAATATGACATTCCAAGGACTCACATGTATTTTGGTGGCTTTATTTCACTTGACGATAGCTATGTTTGAAAACGATTTACTTTATTTTGTATCCTTGGAGCTACTATGCTTGAAAGTTTCTTAGGATATCTTTTGTTGCGCTTTTGTAGTGAGCGCATTAATGTTTTATATTAGACTTATGTATTGAAGTATTAATTAAATTATGTAGTCATTATGGGATTTATTTATGTCAGGTTTACTTTCTTTATGTTTATATGAACAAGTATTATTGTATTTTTGCAATTTTGGAAACAGGTTTATAAGCATTTTTTAATAGAAAATAAATCACTATAAATTACTATTAGTAAGGAAGGAATTTCTCACAATAACTTTTTGTGACAAACTTGTTATTGTATATAAATTTAAAATATTATTCGTTTTGAGTTTTAGTGATGACAACTTTTCTCATAATAGGTATTCGTAACGAAAATACTGTTGCAAGTCATACTTTTAGTAACAAATCTTTCTTTTTTTGTAACGATATCATAACCTCTTGTGAGGACACAATTGTTACTAGAACTATACAATTGTAAGGAATCATCTTTTGTTACGAATACATTTGTGACGACATAATCAAATTCGTTACAAGAACTTTTAGCGACGGGGTTTTCAGTAGAAACTTAGTAACTTTAGGATACCATTATTAGACCTCGTGACTCCGCTACACCACCACCCGAAGAACTTAACCAACCACCCCCTTCCTGACGAAATCCGACCGACCGAGGCTCACGCAGCCAAGACCCAAACTGAGATTCCCCGCGCGCAGACAACCCGTCATCAATTTCAGCTCTTTTCTCACAATCGCACATTATGTGACCTAGGATACCACAATCGTAGCAGAAGTTCGGCAATCGATCATAAGAAAATGTCACAAATACCTCCTCACCACCTGGGATCGCATCTTCAAACCCCGTTTCAACGGTTGCCGTACGTCTAATGCTACTCTGATACGTACTTTAGCCCCCCAAACAAATTGTGCCTGATCTAGATCTGAATCCATAAATCGTCCCAGTCGATTTTCGATTGCTTCTGCTACAGATTTAGTCATCAATCTTATCTGTAACCCATGCACAAAAATGTAAAAAGGACACCAATTAAGATCAACCAGCATGGGGTCATCACTACCCTTGACTATATTCAAAATGATTAAATTCCTATCCAAAGTCCACGAACACCCGTTCAAAGCTCTAGCCCGATCCACATGATGTTTAAAAATCAGCAGAAGACGCTTATCCCTCAAAAAACTGCACCTGCATCCCTCGAATTGGCCTAATAATGTTACACAAAGTTTGGCGAAGAACGTCCAAACGAAATGATTTCGGTGTAAGTAACCTTCCGACCAACAAAAAACTCTCCGATTCCAAACCCGACCACTCCTCCTCCGGTAATAAAATCCCACCCTCTTCTTCCTCCGTCAGAACCAACGATCTACCCAAACGTTCCATCCCACACAACAGCCCAGCGAAGCAGACGCAAACCGCTTCACCCAAGAACCGTCGCTGAACTGAACCCTCTTGCTAACCACCACCTGCGTCCAAGGAACAAAAACAAGTGAAGCACACCAACAAGAATACAACCATAAATCACACACACAAGAGAAACAAGAAACGAAGATCAAATGGTATGCCAAATGGAACAAAAGAGAATAAAAACCACCACCCAAGAAAAAATACAAGCGAAGCATGCATAAGCAGCAAGCACTGAATAGGCAAGATGGTCTAGTTCTCCGGATTACTACCCAAACAAAATCTCACAGAAGAACACTCAGCAATCAAAGCACACCCCTCTACACAGAGCCGAACTCATCTCATACGAGATACACTAATTACGTGTTGAAGTTTAACTATTTATAGATGGAATTGTTAAATCTTGTAATCAGTAATTTACTGTAGATTTGTTGATTCAACCATTAATATGTAGTTTTAACATTACATCCTTTGTGATGTTGAACAGGGGTAAAATTTCTAATAAGATAAAGGTAAATCACGAATAAAATAATATATAAATTCAGTCAATTACTACTATAAATATTGTAAGTCAATAGAATTTTATGATTTTCAAAAATCATATTGTTTTGAAAGTATACATAATAAAATCATATTGTCCATGTAATAAAAACTATTGATAAGGGTTGTCGTTAATCATGTAAACTAGTGTGTATGGCACACCCAAATGTATGTGCAATTAATTTAAAATATAAATAATGTAACTGTTAATTTTTTAAAATGTTTATGTTAGTTAAATAAATAAAAATAATCAAAAGATAAAAGTTATGGGAAGTTATTAAAAGAAGAGTGGGAGAGAGAGATTTGGAGGTTGAGAAAAGGAAAAATATTATAAATAATTTAAAAAATAAAAAAAATTCTTCAATAATAATAAAGTATAGATACTACCTGAAATGAATTTGAGTTGGAGGAAAATCAGCTAATTGGAAAAATATGAGAAGTAAACAATACTAACATAGCAATATATGCAACAGATGCCTAAGTAATTGATCATGATTTCGTGATTGATTCGATGCATACAATGTTTGTATAACACACTGGAAATGAAAGAAAAATAATAATTTTAGTAACCTCGATGTGAATAAATTATAAAGTCATATAAAACATTATCTGAAATATGTGAAAAAAAAGTGCAAAATTTCTATCATATGTTTTTATGTATTTATGCATATTCTTATGCATGAACAGATATATACTAATTTTTTCGAAATACAGTCCTAGACAAACTATTTATGTTTCCCTTATTTACTTTAGGTATGCTCATAAGATAACATAAACAAAGTTAATTTAAGATCAACCTTTTATAATTTTCATAGGATCAACATAGTTTCCCTTAGATTTATATTATACTTACAATATCTAGAAGTACTTTTGGGTCACCCAAAAAGGCTAGAAGCTGCCCTTTCCCATAGAAAATAATAACTGCATCAGTCCCTCTACATTGGATACAATTTAAAGTACAACAAACATAAGTTAGTAGAGGAAGAAATGTTATAAAAGAAGTAGAATAGTTAGTTGAAATTAATGTTGATCTGACTTGTATCCTTGTATCCATCCTGGAAAAGGCTCTTCATAACTGCTTTCAATTATCAATGGCCTGATGATAAGCAGAGGCGTATCTCCCTTACACTCATCTCACCCATAGTTTTCTTTAGTTGATATGTATCGTACCATCCATAAAACTTTGCTCCGTAGAGAACACAAATATACACACATATTGTTCAATTAGTAATTGATATAATGACATACTCGGTAGTTCATTTAAAAAAGAAAATGGCGAAAATTAGTGTGACTATAAATAGTTTACAAATATATCAACAAAGTATATTTGCTAAATACTCTAATATTAAGGACCAAAATTGTCAACATGGGATTAAATTTGGGAAAAAAGGGATCAAATGTGAGATGTTCAGGACTAAATTCATAAAAAAAAATGATTAAACATGTAAAAAAAGTAAGTTACAAGACTAAAAATACTAACATTAATCTATAATTATAGGACAAAAATATAATTTTGTCATAATAATAAATAGGCAAGGAAATAATGTTTACCTCTCTTGACCAAGTCTTTTCAAACATGTAGTGGTCTCCATTTCAATAGAAGCTCTGCTGATGGATTTGAATGCAAGGTTCATCTCATTGGCTATGTCTAGCTGAGAAATGAGGATGAAATATCTTTTCTTCTATTATCTCCCATAGTCATTGGATTTTCAAAGACTACACCTTCTCTTTCTCCATTTACATATGCTACAATGAACAATTAAATCAAATTACTAACATTAATTTATTAAAATGATTTATAAGAATTAGGGTTTTAATATGGGCAAAAAGAAGAAGGTTCTTGCATCTCTTGCCGAACTTCGAGCATCGAGTCTACCCTTATTTGACATGAATGGAAAAACATGTGTATATTTACATGAGCATGAACAAAAAAAGAAAAAAAATCTTAAATACCGCCCTCTCCCTCATCCCCCCACAAAAAAAAGAAATAAAAATAATTAGAATATATAAATAAATGGGTAAATTGCAACTAGCTCCCTGATGTTTGTCATAATTTCAAATATCCTCTCGTTAGAGAAATCAGTCACCAATACGTCCTGATTTTAACAGTCTTCCAACAACTACCCCAATCCGTTACTTAGTTAGATTTCCATTTTTTTTTTCTTTTGTGATGAATGGATCAAAATGCACTTGTGGACTATGAATTATAGTTTTATTTATTTTTAAAATATTTCTCGTTTTTTTATGGACTAAGTAGACAATCTAAGTTTTTAAATTTTTTCATCTATCTCGTTTGGTTTTTATAGTTTATCAAATTGGCAAAGTTGACAACTCAAAAGACCTCCATCCAAAATTTACATAATTTCATCAAACACCAGCAGTATTGGTAATTTTTCAAATAACAAGGGATATTTATAATTATAGTAAAATTTAGGCGAGGTCGTTGTACTTTACCCTAAATAAATAGATAAACAAACAAAAAGAGAAAAGTAAAAACTAAATATACAATGGTTGACCTGCCATCAAAAGTTGTGTTTGCTGCAGATTGTATTATCGTGTCTACCTCATTCATTATGGTACACAAATATTCCCAGCAACAGGTATCAATTTCTCTCTTACAAATGCTTCATAAGATGTGTCATGCCTCTCTTGCAAACATTTGAGTAACTCTGAGTTTATGATCTGAAGACGAAATTAAGTACTCATAATTATTTCTCAATATTAATTAATACAACTTATGATTAAGATTAAGTTTAAATGTATTTTTGGTCCCATAATTTATAACATTTGGCGTTTTCATCCTTTAATTTTATAGGGTAGCATTTTAATACTGCATCTTTTTAATTTTTGCGATTTCATCTGTTCTTTTGCCGGGATTTCGCCTTCTAGCCGGAAAAATGCATGTGCATTTTAAGTGACCTTTTAAAATTGGGACTACTGTTCCTATTGACTCATTTTTGCCAAGAAGTTTGTCTTTTAACTTTCTAGGATAACATTTCGGTGTAGTATTTTTTTAATTCTTACAATTTCAGTCCCTTTTTTCACTGGAGTTAACCCTTCTCGTCAGTGGTACTGAACTTTGACGGAAAAAAAGGATTGGAATAGCGACAATTAAAAAGATGCAGAATCACAATTAAACTACGTCATAGAACCAAACATGCATTTAATACTAAGGTATTTTTTCTTTTATTTGTATGTATAATTATTCTGGTGTATATAAATATATTTTAATTAATTATTAAAAAGTAATTAAATATTAAGTAATATGTAATTATTATAAAATATTGTTAAAAAATAATTAAAAAATACTAAAAAAATAGAAAACGACTCTGCCTTATAATTAATAAATAAATGAGACCTTTTGGTTTTGTAGTATTTTGATTTTTTTTAATTTTTTTATAATTCTTATATAAATAAGTCAGGGTTTTTTTTCAGAAAAATTACTTAATTTATAGGTTTTTTTTCCAGTAAATTACAAGAAAATTTCAAAAAATACATCAAAATTACATAAAATTTTGGAACATTACAGAATGTACGGGTTCTTTTTTTCAAAAAATTACTTAATTTATAGGTTTTTTTTCAGAAAATTATTGAAAATTTATAAAAGAAATCTGAAAAATTACATTAAAAATCTGAAAAATTGCAAAAATTACAGAAATTAACAAAAGATTAACATTTACAAAAATTCTGACAATTACAGAAAATTCCATCACTAATTATAACACTAATTACAGAAATTCCAAAAAATTACAGTAAAAATGTGAAAAATGGCAGAAAATTACAAAAAATTAAAATATATTAAACATTTACAGAAATTAACATTGACATGTACAACACATTTACATTTATAGAAATTAACAAAAATTAAACAAAATTACAGAAAATTACAACACTAATTATAGAAATTTCAACATAATTACAGAAATTTACAAAAATTACAAAAACTCCCTACACACTAATTACACATTTTTCAGAAATTTACAGGAAAAAAAATCACAAAAATACAAAAACACAAAAACTAGATAAATACTGACGTGGTGGAGGTGGAAGCAATGGCAACTGACAGTGGCAGAGGTAGAGGAGGAGGAGGCGGCGGATGGCGGAGGCTGACGAGGAAGGCTGTGATGGGTTCTTCGGCGGAGGCGTATGGCGAAGGAGGCAACGGATGGCGGAGGCTTACGGCGGCGTAAGCTTTCTTCGGCGACGGCGGCTGAGGTTTAGAGAGAGAGAGAGAGTGAGAGGGTTAGAGAGAGAGAGAGAGTGAGAGGGAGAGAGAGAGAGAGAGAGGCAGAAAATGAGAATGAATCTGCTAAGGGTCCAATTTATAAAGAACTTTGGAACGGTCGTATTTTGTTATGACCGTTCCTAAGCTCGTTCCCAATGCCAAATATGATGTCGTTTTGATGTTAAAACAACGTCATTTTATGACCTTGTACTAATAATGAACTTAGTAGGAACGGTCATTTACTAGTTACATTGTTAATAGGACTGTTCCTAATTGCACAAAACAGCGTCATTTGGTGTCTTGTAAAGTGTTGATCGTGCCTATTTTCATTGAAGACCGTTCCTATATGTATTGCAAATATTATTTGATCTTCTTAGATAATAAATATAAATTAAGAAAAACACATTCCGAACACGTGTATGATCGAAGAAAGGTATACAATTGGCCATTTAAAGAATTTGAAAATATAAAGTAAATTACAAAAAATAGACACACGTTCACAATATAAAGTTTATTTGTATATTTAAGCTTGTTAGTATTTCACATATTGAATTAGCATTTTGTATTTTTGTACTGCATCGCCTAATCAGACCGTCAAAATTGCAATCAGACCGTTAGATATGATTTAACACACACAAGAATATATTATATGTAGTTTTGAAAAATTTCAATTTGCGGATATCGAGATATCCTTCCTTATCAGTATTCGTCATAATAAGAACCATTGCATCGTTCAATCCGGCCATCTGATTGAAAATCAGACTGGTAGATACGAAATCTTATTCATAATCTTGTATGTGTTTAAAAATAGTGTTGATCCGGCTCACGGATGTTGAGATATCGTCAGAATTAGGTAAACTACACAAATTAGTAACACAATGTGGAACGGTTACAATTGACTTAGGAACGCTTTATTATAGTAATAACACAGGAATGGTTATGGGTTATATATAGGAACGGCCGCAACCACTTTACAATTAGGATCGGTTGGATATAAAACGACTGCTCCAAAATTTATTTTCCCACCATTTTTTCACTGGGCGCCAAAACAAAATTGTACCTACATCTAGAATGGTCTATCAATTATTCGGACCGTTCCTAATTCAATTTTCGAGCATTTTTTTTTAGTGAGGGCCAATCTGAAAAATTGTACTTATAATAGGAACGGTCATGGGAATATATTGACCTCTTCTAATTTAAATTTCCCTGAATTTTTTTTTTTCATTTGGTGCCTATTTGAAAAAAGTTGTACCTGTATTAGGAACGGTCATGGTACATAATGACCGTTCCAATTTTTAAAATTTAATTTGCTTTATTAAAATATAAAAAAATTATATAATACAATGCTTGAACTAAGGTATATAAAAACTACAATAATGTTTAAAAGGTAACTATGCACTGAATTATCAATAGGTCTCTTCCTTGATCTCAGCCTCATCAAAGCTATCTTCCTCATCTTGATTATCGGATTCACCATTTGGCGAGCGCGATGTATGTGCTCCATGTTGTGATGTGGACAAATCAACGACCAACTATATTCTTGCTGGGTGATGAAGTTCATACATTTGGTTGTCTGTACCAACATCTGGATTAGGTACGACTTCATCCATCTGATAGTCGACCTCGATCCATCGTGAGTCATGGATTACTCTTCGAGCCTTGATTTTGCAAATAGCTTTCCAGTCGACTTTGTCTCTCTTCATGCTCGGATAATCCGCGTAGTAAACTTGTACTGCTTGTTGCGCTAGTATTAATGGTTCATTCTTTTGGTAGAGCTTTTTGAAATTAACATAAACGATGTGATAACGAGGGTGTATCTTCATTTCTCTAACTGGATCGACCCAACGATAATTGAACAATACAATGTGCATGTCTGGAATAAGTGGGTAATCTAACTAAATTATCCCTTTCAGTATTCCATAGAAGTCAGAATTTGTGTCTGTATATAACGAGCTTTTGAAACAAACACCACAATTCATTGTTGACTTCCCGACATTGTGACGTTCACTGTGGAAATTGAAGCCATTCACGAAGTAAGATGGGTACGTCATCACTTCTGCTCTCGGGCCCCAATAATGCAACTTCAACAATTCGTCGTTTGTGTGATTCAATTCGGGTTTCACCTGCAATTCATCACATAGCAATTGCACCTAATTTATAAGAAATTGAGCAGATAGTCGTAATTAATAAGAACGTGACACTTACATGATACTTAAACCAATCCTTGAATTGAGTTGCCACTAGTTGATCAATTATTAGGTCACCCGAATGGTGTTGCTCGTACAGTTCATTCAAGAATGGCCTATATCAGGAACAATGATAATTATAAATATCCATGTTCAAACTGAAATGATCAAAGAGAGAGTTAAGTTTGTATCAAAAACTTACTCGTAGTACGGCACAACTACTTTATGTTTAAGCAACAAGTACGTCTTGATATATGAAGTTCCTCACCACTCAGCCATCTCTTCTTTGAGGCTCCACTTGCTCGGCCCGGGTGATTGAAAATAGACCGTACTACTATTCGATCGTCGTTGCTCGTGAGATCAGCGATTCGACCGGGTCTGCTTCGCTTGCAGAGAATGTGCGGTTTGAAGTAGTGAGAAGAGATGAGCCTGATTTCTTCGACAATATAAGCCTCTATAATTGACTCTTAGACGTGTGCTTTATTTTTCACCTTCTTCTTCAAATCGCATAGCAATCTATTCGTACGAGTATTTATTAAAACGCCAATTAATTGCTACAGAAGAATAATATATATTTTTCACAATAAATTTTCTAGTGCAGTTAATTAAAATCATAGCTCTTCATGTCGTGCATCCTTAGCTCCTTCATATCGACACAGCGGGACAAGTTAGATGGATACCCATTGGAAAACCTAAGACAATGAATCCATTCATATATCTTCTTCTTTTGATCCTTCACTAGTGTATATACCTCTTTGGGCATCACATTCGGTCTCCTTTCGTCCAGATCAAGCTCCGACCGATTACATATAATCTTTAGACCCTTCCGTGCATTCAGATTGTCCTTCGTTTTGCCCTTTATGTCCATCACAGTATTGAATATATTGTCGAACACATTCTTCTAAATGTGCATGACATCAAGATTGTGTCGTATCAAATGCGCCTCCCAGTATTCAAGCTCCCAAAAGATGCTTTTCGTCGTCCACTTATGGTCGACGCCGTAGCCTTCTGGTTCACTCAATGGTTGTTCGACTGCAACACTAAACGCATTGACATGGGTTCGGATCAATTCTCCAATCAGCCTCGGACGTACAACCTTCTTCTCCATTCGATTTTTAGTGAAGGCTTTCTTGTTCCTGCAATAAGGATGGTCCAATGGGAGGAACTGCCTGTGGCAGTCAAATAAGCATGCCTTCCGATCGTGTTGTAAATAGAATGTCCGTGTGTCCTTCATACAAATTGAACACCCCATAACACCGGCGGTACTTCATGCAGATGCCATCCCATAGGCGGGAAGGTCGTTCACTGTCCACATCAATGCGGCGCGCATCATGAATGCCTGGTTTGTCTCAGTGTCGTGTGTACGTACACCCACATGCCATAAATTCTGCAACTCCTTGATCAACGGCTCCAGGTATACATTAATAAGACGTTTGGGATTTGATGGGCCAAGGATCACCATCGTTAGGAACATATACTCAGACTTCATGCACATTCCCAGTGGGAGATTGTACGGTGTGAGAATCACGGGCCAACATGAGTAAGTTTTACAATACTAGTTGTGCGGTGCAAACCCATCCGTGCACAACCCTAGTCTAACATTACGGGGCTCAGCTGCACAATCAGGATATGTCCGGTCAAAATGCTTCCAAGCCTCTGCATCAGACGGATGACACGTGGATCCCTCCTCCGTCTGATGGCTTCCATGCCAAGTCATATGCTCTGCAGTGGCCTCCGACGCATACAACCTCTGCAGCCGAGGGGTAAGCGGCAGATACCCAAGAATGGCATACAGGGACTTCTTGCGTCTAGGATTTTTGTCCCTAGTGGGCTTGTACCTAGCGTCTCTACAAAACTTGCAATATTCCAGATCAATTTCGTCCTTCCAATACAACATGCAACCATTTATTCATGCATCAATCTTCTGAACTGGTAAACCCAATTCTCTTATCAATTTCTTCGTACTGTAATAATCGGTGGGGAAAATGTGATCGCGAGGCATTACAGTATCAGCCCACTAGCACAAGTGATCATATGTATGCTCGGAAAAATCCCCTTTAGCCTTGATATGCACAAAAGGAGCAATTGACGCCAATTGAGAGGTAGTGCAGTCGTTCCACAACGGTTGGTCGGCAGCATGAACTACATCAAAAAAACGGTCTGACAACCTGAACACATCATCATAAGGCCCCGAACCATGATATCAACTAGGACCCACATCAGAAGGACAATGACGAGTACCATCTTCAGCCGGTCCCTCCTAGTTATACGAAGACCAGAAAGACGGCCCGGTGGCATCGAATACCATCCTCTGCGCCCAATCCATCTAAGCCGCATCCCCCCAATTCGAACTACCGTCCTCCTGAACTCAAGGCGTAAAAGGGTCTCATTTAGCACTACATGTTGGAGCGGTCTATCATGCGTTCCAAATCGTCCCGGGTTGTGGAATACGGGTAAGAACGGTTACTTTTTTTGGTCAAATAACCGTTCTAATTTTCATATATGTGTTCCAAATGGAATGTTAAAATATATCCGCTCCCTTTTTGGAACGCTCATGGGATACATTTTGGCAAACATTCGTTGGCACACAACTAGGAACGGTATAACCATTCCTACATGTTCTGACTCCGAATAATACAAAAGTGACGTCAGCAATGGGTTACAGTTCCACACAGTTCCAATTATTGTTCATATTTGGACCGGAATTTGGAACGGTCCTACTAAACCGTCCCAATCGCCGTAATTTTTTTTTTGTAGTGGTCGATGGTGGTAAATATGGGTTTTCATCCAATTCTTTTTTAATATCGACTAATTCGGTGAATTTTGACTAATGGAGGAATTTATTTGTTAGACGAAAGGAAATCTCAGGGTTACTAAATGTAGTTTTTCAAACCACAGAGGATTTACGTGTAATTACACCAAACCTCAGGGAACAACAATATAAATTATTTCAAAAAGAACATACTACTTCAAGAGTTCTCAAAATTAAATAATTTTTGAAAGTAATAGAATAACAAATTCACAAAATATAGACTAATATTGCATGTAAATAGCAACAATATAACAAAGAAATTTATTACGGTTTTCTACTTACTTTTCGCATAAATTGCGATGATGCGTGTAAATGTCAACAATTCAAAAATGAGGGTTTTCTACATAATTTTCTTGAAATTGTGATGACCAAAATAGCCCAAAACTTTAAGACAACCTTCTTCCAAGTCGTAGCCGGTGTCAGTCACACCTTTGATACCATCTCTAACGACAATCCTCCAGCAAAAAGGACCAACAAAAGCTAATCAATGAGAAGCAAGAGAGAGAATAACTGAAACACGAAGGAAATATATATATAGATAGAGGAGTCGATGGTGCTGGATACTTGTCGTTGTTGGCATTGGTAAATGGGTCTTGCAGCCGATGTGAAGAAGAAAGAGAGGAGATGAGGAGTTTTGAGTTTGTTTACAGAGACAACGAGGGTTTGATCGTATTTGGAGAGAGAGAAAGATGTTGGGGTTTTGGAGCAAAAAAAATATGTTTTCGTATAAGGACTTTTTTGTCTTTTTCAAAATTTACTTTTTTTACTTTTTTTTTTTTTGGATAGATGGAGGGTGTTTTTATATTTGCACACTTTTTCGACAAGCATTATAGTGTTTTAAAAACCTTGGGGAGGGTAAACGAATTTTTTCATCTAACAGGGATGTAGTTGTGGTTATACTAAATCTCAAGAGGATGGATGTAATTCATTCTTATAAGAATGTACAGATTTCCATTTCAAGTGGTTGGACTTTTGTGGAAATAGAGTCCTATAGATCCAATATGGAAAAATTGTAATTTTAGTCATTGAAGTATGAAAGATAGTAATTTTAGTCCTATATGAATTTATTTTGGTAATTTCGTCTTGTAATTTTTAAATTTTCACACATTGAAGACAAAAATAGTCAGAATTTATTAAAATAGTTGAAATAATGCACCCAATTACGCTGATCAAGTTCACCTTTCTAGTCGTTTTATCTAATTGCGGTCATTTTTTTTTTCTCAATGTGCAAAAACTTTTAAATTACAGAATAAAATTGCCAAAATGGATTTGGACAGAAATAAAATTGTCACGCCCATACGTATTTAGTAAAATTGACATTTTATATGGTTGATACATACTCTAGCTAATTTTAAATCGTTCATTGGCTAAATAAAAAAATATCAGTATATATAGCAACTCGAAGATTGGTGGTATTTGTGCAGGAAAATATGGGAGAATTACACTTTGGGTCCCTCCATAATACCACTAAAACAGTTTTGGTCCCCCTTCATTTGCGAGTTACACTTTTGTTCCCAATTAGATATATTTTTTAACACTCTTGGTCATACCGTCAACTCTCCGTTAAGAGTTAATGGAAAATGCACGTGCTGCGCATGTGAGGCTGATTTTGGGGGGAAACATTGTTGCATTTTGGCGCCTAAATTGGTTGCCTTAACTATAAAGTCATTCTGGCATCAAATTGTCTCTAAATAAATTACAACCCCATCCCTATTCTCACTTTCATAATTTGATCGAAATTTTGTTGTTCAATAATTTCAAAATCAGATTTGTAGCCATGATTAGAAGTTATTCAAATACTGATTTGGCCGATTTGATGATATAGTGTAATTTTGATTTTTGTTAGTTTCGTTTTCTGTAAACTATTGTGGATGATGATAATGTAATGTTGTTGATTTTCTGTAGTAGTAATTTGATGTTGTGGGATGGTTGTGAAGTTCTGATTTCTAATATTGTTTGTTGGTTTTTCTATTTTTTGTGTTTTTTTTTGTTATATAAATTAACTTCTACTCATGGCTAGAAATCAGTAAAAAATCAGTATTTAAAATAACTTCTACTCATGGCTAGAAATCTGATTTTGAAGTTATTGAACAATAAAATTGCAGTCAAATTATGAAAGTGAGAATAGGGATGGGGTTGTAACTTTTTAGAGAGGATTTGGTGCCAAAATGGCTTTATAGTCAAGGCCAACCAATGTAGGCGCCAAAATGCAATAAATTTTCCCCCAAAATCAGCCTCACAGGCGCAACACGTCGTTTTCCGTTAACTCTTAACGGAGAGTTGACGGTAGGACCAAAAGTGTTTAAAAATGTATCTAATTGGGACCAAAAGTATAACTCGCAAATGAAGGAGGGACCAAAACTGTTTTAGTGGTATTATGGAGGGACCAAAAGTGTAATTCTCCCAGAAAATAGTATGATTTTTATACCGGGGTGAAAATTTTTGGAATTAACAAGTTGTAATACATTTGATTAATCCAAGGTTATTGAAACACCAATTCCTATAATTTGATAGTTAAGAATATGCATATGATATCATTTAATTCACAAATGATTGTTGCTATACATTACTATGTCATTTTGATCAAATAATTCGATTTACTCGTATAAGATATAAATAAATTAAAACTTACGTATTATATTATTGTTCATGACTAATATTTATACTTTTTTCTAACAAATCAATGCAACACTATCATACATAATTGTATCACAAATTTATTCAATAAAATTAGATAAGATAATTTAATGTGCATGTTTCTTTAAACTGCGAGATAAATTTGCATGAAGTACTGTTTTTGTTCTATATTTCTTGCATCAACTCCAGGACAACGTTGCTCTCTCTTTTGTACATTTTTCTGCTAAGATAACTAAATATATTTTTATTTTAAAACATTTAAAAACATAACAATTCTATATGAAATATTTGTTAACGTCTAGAGAATTTTGCCAAAAATAAAACATATATTTGTTACCATCTAGTGAATTTTTCCAAAAATAAACATAAATTACATATTAAGTACATACTTTTTTAATCCTGGAAGGTGAATTTCACAAAAGTACTTTCTCCAATCTATGTTTCTTGCATCAATTCCAAAGCAACTTTGCTCCTCTTTGGACATCTCTGCTAATAACTTTTGAGTATTGGAACTATCAAACCTGGTGAACAAGAGCACAAATTAATCCCAGTTATTTGATTGATTCTAGTAAATCGGTACTCAAAACAAAATATGCAAACTACTTATGTAATGTACAAGAAGGTTTTTTTGACCTATTCTACAATTAAACTTTGAGTTTGCATGTATATTGGAATAGGTTTTATATAAGTTTACAATTATATTCAGAGATAGTTAAATGGGGTTTTCATCTTTATTAGGTATCCTGATGTATAAGTCTAGAATTAATAAATAAATTATATATATAGATAGTGAAAATAACGCTGAATATGAAAATTTAAACTTTTAACATGAAATAAAAAACCAAAAGATGTATATATCATTAGTAATTAAAATAATCAAAACAAAATGAGTTTGCAATTGGAAATCAATTAACACTAAAAGAAATGAGCGGAACTTCTACTTTTGGAAAATTACCAAGAAAGAAAAAAAAAACTACTAATAGAAAAATACTGATGTTTAACTATTTATAGATGGAATTGTTAAATCTTGTAATCAGTAATTTACTGTAGATTTGATGATTCAACCATTAATATGTAGTTTTAACATTACATCCTATGTGATGTTGAACAGAGGGTAAAGGGGGTAAAATTTCTAATAAGATAAAGGTAAATCACGAACTAAATAATATATAAATTCAGTCAATTACTACTATAAATATTGTAAGTCAATAGAATTTTATGATTTTCAAAATTCATATTGTTTTGAAAGTATACATAATAAAATCATATTGTCCATGTAATAGAAACTATTGATAAGGGTTGTCGTTAATCGTGTAAATACTACCTGAAATGAATTTAAGATCAACCTTATAATTTTCATACCTGCCTCTATAGAAGACCGCAAACTCATACATCTTACACAGCTGCACAACATGTTTGACTTTGACGTTACATTCCCGCTCAAGCTTTTGAAGGGTCTCGTTTTCTTTTATGCCAATTGCTAATTTCAAGTCATCACGCTGGCATATTTCATCCCGTGTATACTTGGATAAGTCATTGACATTGTTGAAAAATTTTATTTTAGTAATATTACTAGCTTTAGATGATGATATACTTAAAGGGTTCGAATTGAAGTATTCATAACTGAATTCAAAAAGATCGTATAATCGGAAAGGATTCACGAAAGAAGATGCCACATTGTAGACATTCAATTCTGGCTTGTATTCAATTCCATGCTTTGCAGTAGCAGCAATTATTGTGTTTACAACCATATCCAGTGGAATCTGTTAATCATCAATTAACATATTAATGTTATTACATTTGTACTAAAAGTATGGGGAAAAAATAATGATTCTTTTAATATATATCCACATACTTTTATTGAATTGAAAATTAGATTTATATTATACTTACAATATCTAGAAGTACTTCTGGGTCACCCAAAAAGGCTAGAAGCTGTCCTTTCCCATATGAAATAATAACTGGATCAGTCCCTCTACATTGGATAGAATTTATAGAACAACAAACATAAGTTAGTAGACGAAGAAATGTAATAAAAGAAGTAGAATAGTTAGTTGAAATTAATGTTGATCTGACTTGTATCCTTGTATCCATCCAGGAAAAGGCTCTTCATAACTGCTTTCAATTATCGATGGCCTGATGATAAGTAGAGGCGTATCTCCTTTACATTCATTAAGAATCATCTCACCCATAGCTTTCGTTAGTTGATATGTATCGTACCATCCATAAAACTTTGCTCTGTAAAGAACACAAATATACACACATATTGTTCAATTAATAATTGATATAATGACATATTCGGTAGTTCATTTAAAAAGAAAATGGCAAAAATTAGTGTGACTATAAAAGGTTTACAAATATATTAACAAAGTATACTTGCTAAATACTCCAATGTAAACAGGGCCAAAATTATCGACATGGGACTAAATTTGCCAAAAAAATGACCAAATTTGAGATGTTCTTCATCAAAAGAATGATTAAACATGTGAAAAAAATAAATTAGAGGACCAAAAGTACTAACAATCTATAATTATAGGACCAAAAATATAATTTTGTCATAATAATAAATAGGCAAAGAAATAATGTGTACCTCTCTTGACCAAGTCTTTTCAAACATGTTGTGGTCTCCATTTCAGTAGAAGCTCTGCTGATGCATTCCAATGCAAGGTTCATCTCATTGGCTATGTCTAGCTGAGAAACTGAGGATGAAATATCTTTTCTTCTATTATCTCCCATCGTCATTGGATTTTCGAAGACTACACCTTCTCTTTCTCCATTTACATATGCTACGATGAACAATTAAATCAAACTACTAACATTAATTTATTAAAATGATTTATAACAATTAGGGTTTTAATATTTTCAGCATATATATACCAGTTGAAATATGGGCAAAAAGACGAAGATTCTTGCATCTGTTGGCGAACTTCATTAGTCGTTGAGGACCCATCACATTTGCTTCGAGCATCATGTCGTACCTTTAATTAACATGAACGGAAAAACATGTGTATAATTACATGAGCATGAAAAAAAAAAAAAAAACTTAAATACCACCCTCCCCTCTCCCCCCACCCAAAAAAAAAAAAAATTTAGAATATATAAATAAATGGATAAATTGCAACGAGCTCCATGAAGTTTGCCATAATTACGAATACCCCCTCGTTTGGGAAATCAGTCCCCAATACGCCCCCCCTCCCCCCCCCCCCCCCCTATTTTAACGGTCTTACAACAACTAGCCCAATCCGTTACTTTTTAAGATTTTCATTTTTTTTTTTTTTGTAGTGAATGGACCAAAATGTCCTTGTGAACTATGAATTATAATTTTATTTATTTTTAATTTTTTTTTATGGACTAAGTGGACAATCTAAGTTTTCAAAATTTCCATCTATCTCGTCCGATTTTTATAGTTTATCAAATTGGCGAAGTTGACAACTCCAGGCCTCCATTCAAAGATTACATAATTTCATCAAACACCAAGAGTATTGGTAATTCTTCAAACAACAAGGGGTACTTGTAATTATGATAAATTTTAGGCGAGCTCGTTGTAATTTATCCTAAATAAATAGATAAACAAAAAAAAATAGAAAAGTAAAAACTAAATATACAATGGTTGACCTGTCATCAAAAGCTGTGTTTGCTGCGGATTGTATTATCACGTCTACCTCATTCATTATGGTATTAGCAGAATCAAAGTCCATACCAAGATCTGGTTCGCAAATATTCCCAACAACTGGTATCAACTTTTCTGTTATGAATGCTTCGTAAGATGTCCCATGCTTCTCTTGCAGACATTTGAATAACTCTGAGTTTATGATCTGAAGACAAAATTAAGTACTCATAGTTACTTCCAAAAATTAATTAATACAACTTATAATTAAGATTAAAGTTTAAATGTATTTTTGGTCCTGTAATTTAAGATATTTGGCGTTTTCACCCTTTAATTTTATAGGTTAGCATTTTAGTACTGCATCTTTATAATTTTCACAATTTCATTATTTTTTTCGTCGGAATTTCGCCTTCTAGCCGGAAAAATGCATGTGCATTTTAAGCGACCTTTTAAAATTGGGGCTACTGTTACTAGTGACTCATTTTTGCCAACAAGTTTGTCCTTTAACTTTCTAGGAAAACATTTCAGTCTAGTATTTTTTTTTAATTTTTACAATTTCAGTCTATTTTTTCGCTGGAGTTCACCCTTCTCATTAGTGGTAGTGAACTTCGATCGAAAAAAAAGATTGAAATAGCGACAATTAAAAAGATGCAGAATCATAATTAAACTAAATCACAGAACCAAAAAATGCATTTAAACCTAAAATTAATCTAAAGAACTAAAAAGAAAATAAGGTAATTAGAAGAACTAATTACTTCACTCTTCAATCTATCAAATGCGGCTGCTTTGTCTTCTGCCTTGATTAATACATAGATTTTACCGACTCCCGTGGACCTCAATAACTTTTCTACAAGGGCTGCAGAATTAATTAATTTGTGTCAGTCCATATAAATCTAGAGGCCATAACATTAAAAGAAAATTCTAACCTGCATTAATGGTTAATTACACTTAAAGTCCCTCTAATTAAGATTGTGAAATTATACTTTCCCCTAAAATTCTAGAAATTAGACTTGAGTCCTTTTGAGAATAGTCGTTTTATGATCACACCTCTGCTATAATAGGGTTTTGGATTGAGATTAATGTTAGCATTATGAAAAAAAATTGAAGTTACAAGATAAATTACAACAATCAATTCGTGTAGAACAAAAAATATCAACCCCTGTTAAATTACATGACTAAAAAATTACAAAATTTCTTTTGGAAGCTTGTAGGAACATAAATATAATGTGATCATAATAATTCAAAGGGGGTAATCTAATAATAAAATACTTACTATGGAATTATAGTACTTGGAGATTAAATAAATAATTGCTTTATATATATATAGATATACATATATAGAGTGAGACAATAATACATACAATTGAGTAATATGAAAAATAAATCATTGCGGTAATTTATAAGACGACAGTAAATCTCGAATTGTATACTGGATTAATTGTAGTATATATGAATTAATTCACTGATTGTGCCATATATTCTCTTTATAAAAGATATATGTTATTAATTTTTATTTAAAAATATTTTTTTCGAAGTTATAATTAAAAGTTACTTATATGTCTACAATCTAAAATTTCCAATATTACAACATTGTACCAATCGATTAGTAAAAATATTATAAACACTACAAATAAATGAATTATTTTCTACATTACAAACGACTATATATTAAAAATTATGATAATTAATACTATGTACCACACTCAAACAAAGTCAATGAGAAAACTTAAATTTTGATCAGTTGATCAACATTTGTTATATATAGTTTTAGCTATGCCTAAAACAGTTCCCATGATTTTAATTACGACGTATGATTTGACTTTGCCTGCAAACACAACAGCTAAATAGTCATTGTCTAGCCATGATTAATTAATATTACTATAATTGTTTATATTTGATCATTGTTATTAACCATTATAAATTGAAACACCCTCTTATGGAAATTACATAAATGCCCTTTTGACATTATATAGACAAATCACATGATGATTCAATTTAAGGATAAATTAGCAAGAACGTGCACTTTAATTATGTGGACACCAAGAATATGAATATAATTATGGAAGAAATAATTAGAAGTGAAAATGTTTATTCCACCAATATAAATCATGTGAAACAATAAGAATAAATATGATATTTTACTCTTGTCTCGCTATATTTGGGGGGAAAAAAAATTTGAATTCATCTATGCAGATAAGAAGAAGAAAAACAAAAGCCGCCTCATATCAACAAGAATATAGGTATAAGTAGGAAAAACATTACGTATAAACATATACATACACTTATTTAAACGCACATACTCGTTTATACAAAACTTACACATGCATATACAAATCGATGTAGAGTGACCTACCTTTTCCAAGAAATCCAGTAGCACCAGTCACGAAAATGTTCTTTCCTTGAAAGAAATTAAGTATCCCTATGCCGGCAGAGTCACCGGACTCCGCCACATTGGTGGTGGCCCCATTAACGACGTTGATATTGTTCGGATTATTACAGGAGTGATTGGAATAAGCATATAAGCTGGAGCGACAATGTCTGGATGAACAATTTAATGTTTTTAGCCAAACGTTTCTATCATTATAAGGCAAGAAGCAAGGGCTGGTGATGGTGTCTTTCCTTCTCCCCAAGGACAAGTTGATTGATGATGGAGGGCTAATTGAAAATGGGCTCACAGTCAGCAACATAATTCAGCAAATGTTTGATTAAATTCCCTAGAAGAAAAGAGTAGGATGAAAGTTTGTCAGATGAGGTGATTTTTGTCATGGAAATGCAGCTCTATTTATAGAGAGAAAAATAAGAGAAATGGGGTTTTAATTTGTTCAAACTACCCTAAAATTGCCTCTAAGAAAAAGAACTACCCTACAATTGATTGATTATGATTTTGCCAGCCCTAAAGACTTTAGGCGAACTTATCTTGATATGCATTAATTACATTTATAGACTCTAGTACATGTATTGAACACATTTGGTTTTTATTTTATGGGATTTTCAAAATGATCTCAAAATCAAAAAGTTTCAAACAAATTTAGTCATTTGTTTTATGTGATTTTTAAAATGATCTCAAAATTGAGAAAACTTGACACACTTAATTCTCTGCTTTACTGGATTTATGGAACTAAATATATCGAGTTTTCCCAAATTTTTGGACCATTTTGAAATTCTAGTAAAGTATAGGACTAAATGTCGATTTTTTTCAATATCAGAACTACTTTAAAAATCTCGTAAAACAGAGAATTAAAAGTTTTGAACCCCCTATCCTATAGGATTAAAAGTGTAAATTCCGCTTAATTAGTTCTTTAATTTATTAGGGTTGTGAAAGGTTCTTCATCTTTTGATTTTGTGATGTCAAGAAAAAATCGACTAAAACTTTTAAAGTTGGGTGGAAGTGACATGTGCAGGGAGAATTACGTTTTTTATCCCTATACTTGACCACTTATTCAGTTTGGTCCTCGAACTATCGGCCTTGACAGTATTGGTCCCTAAACTGATAATTTTTTAACATTCTCAGTCCTTGCCGTTACTTTTGGTGTTAGAGTTAAGAATCCCTTAAAGCAGAAACTAAAAGTATTGAAATCCTATCTATGGGACTGAAAGTGTAAATTCCGCTTAGTTTTGTATTTTATTAGGGTTGTAAAAGGTTCTTCACCTTTTCTAATTTTGCGATTTCAAGAAAAAATCATCCAGATCTTTTAATGTTGGGCGGAAGTGACATGTGCAGGGAGAATTGCGATGTTGGTCCTTATACTTGATCGCTTATTCTGTTTTGGCCCTCAAACTATCGACCTTGACAATATTGGTCCGTAAATTGATGTTTTTTTAACACTTTTGATCTCTAGCGTTACTTCTGGCGTTAGAGTTAATCGAGCCAGCATCGGAGGGACAAAAAGTATCGCTTTCCCCCCTTGGAGCTTGGTTACTTCATGAAGTTAGTTAAAAATATCAACTTCCACCATTTTTTGTTCAAGTTGGAAGGTATACTTGAAAAAAAATATGGGGGAAAGACCAGTTGGGGTTGGGGTGCATGATGGGCTATGGTGTGTTGCTAAGCCACGTTGGACTATGGCTACGGAGAAGGTGATGCCATTTGGCCTGAGGGGAGTTGCCGGCTTATTTATTTTATTAATATTAAGAAATTAAAAAAATAACAAAAATAATTAAAATATATAATATATAACAACAATTAAAATTGTGAAGTCGAACTCAAAGAGTTCGACTTTAATTTTTTCCTTTATTTTTTAATTTTATTATTATTATTATTATTATTATTACTATTACGTATATTATATATAATATACAATTTACTGATTTATTTATTATTACTATTACTTATAATTATTTAAATGTACAACAAAAAATATATATTAACACAAAAAAATATAATTACATCAAAATAACTATATTTAAATCAGAAAATAAAATTTTAAAAAATTAATTATAATAATTACAAATCTTAAAAATTAATTTATTGAAAAAAATAAAATACAATTATTATTGTCTTCTATGACCCCTCACCGACGCAACTTGTCTTGAATGGCCCTCCCTTTGTTGGTATTGTTGTCTATCTCGCGTTTGTGCCCAATCCATCTCGTTAGGAATACGTAATGTTTGGCTTCTACCAGGACTAATGATGCCACACAAAGTAGTGTCATAGACCAACTCAAATTGTGTAACATCCCAATAATCTTCCGCCATCAAAGGATGAAAAGACTTAGAATATGTTCTCCTATAAGCCATTATATCATAATAATCCTTCACCATTGATGGGACACTAATTCTATATGCAGCGCATACCTTTTGAGCATGCGAGCACGGGATGCCGAATTGACTCCATTTGCTACATGAACATTCTCGTGTGGCAATTTTGACGACGTGAGTGTTGAATCTATGTCCAGTCTGACGTTTTGTTACAACGAGGCAGACTGTTGGTGCTGACTTTATCTCGTCACAGCATGTTCAACACTTTTTTTGAACCAAGGTTGGAACAATTTGTTTGCAAAGTCCGTCCATAGTTGGTTGTTGCTCAACATGACACCACTCTTTGCCATCCTCTCACGAAAATAGTGGACTGAACGAGCAAATGTTATTTCCACTATTGCAGTCACAGTCAATCGACGAGCCCCTTTCAGAACTCCATTGATGCACTCTGACATGTTGGTTGTGAGAATTCCGCACCACCATCCGCCATCGTGAGAAGCTGTCCATTTTTCCTTTTCAATATTCTCTAAGTACACAAACGCTTCTAATTTGTTCGCCTTTATCTCGTTCATTGTTCGATTGAACTTGCTAATTTGATATTCAGAACCAGCTCTCAAACAAAGGTCCTTCAGTTCCACATTCTTGTGATGACTGTTGAAATTAGAACATACGTGCCGCAAGCAATATCTGTGCACTCCCTGTGGTGGTACAAAATCTGGAATTGTTTTTACTGCTTTGATGAGACCGGCATTACGGTCAGAAATAAGACACATCCCAGACCGTCCTTCGGATTTTTCATCGACAATAGCAAACGCAAGAGGAAGTACCTGTGTTGATTCCCATCCATGGCAGCTGCAATCAATATTTTGTGCTTGTACTTTGTGTATAAATGTGTTCCATCGACACTAATGACATCGCGGCAGTATTGGAACCCATCGATACACGTTTTGAATGCCTAGAAGACGTATTTTATCACGTATGCATTGCTTGACCGCTGAAAGCATTTATGTTCCCATTCAATAATCGTTCCTTCATTATACTTTTGGAGAGCTCCCATGAAGTTTGGTAGCTTTCGAACTGAACTCTCCCATGTGCCATAAACGGTTTCACGGGCCATCTTCAAACTGTACCATGCCTTTTGGTATGTTATGTCGAACCCTGTATGGTCCTTCACAGTTTGTATGACATGCTTGATTCCATATGAGAGGTCGCATTTTACGTGCCCTAATAATAAAGAAACAATGTACCTTCTGTCTAAATTGCAATGTTCAAGGGACATATTGTTAACAACACATGTGTGGTCCCCTTTATATTTTGTTATTTCCCAACGGCCTTTTCTCGGTTTTATTATTCCACGTAGCTCCCATCTACATCATACATTTAGAACGGAAAAAAAAAAGATGAGTACACTTTCTGATAAAATTGTGATAGACGACTATACAATATTGATACGTACCTGGGGTGCTATGTCTACAGACGACCTTCAATTTTTTTGTGGTACTCTCAAGTACAACATACTCAGGCCGTGCATGTTGTATCGAGTGATCTTTCACCGCTCCTATTGAATGATCTTTATTTTTGAAAATCATTCCCACATCAAGTCTCCCTTCATTAGCATCATAAAATTTCACATGCTTTGACGGAACATCAATGGAGTCAGTAGGTATCTCCGGGAATGTACGATCAAAAAATGGTATGGAACGGTAAAACATTTTCTCATTAGTGTTATTTAGCATAGACAGTTCATTGGTTGGTGACATACCTTGAGATTGGGTTGCAAATGTTTCAGCCATGTCATTAATGTCAGCCTCGTTCTCAGGATCCTCGGGTGGTATTGGAAATGCAACTTCATCTGGTTCAGACATATGATCTGAAAAATCGGCGAAACTATCAGCTTCAGGATCTTCTTCATGATCCTCTTCAGGGTCTTCTTCGAGCACTGGCTCGTCATTGCTCCGTGAATGGGTTGCCCCGGGTTGAATTACAATGCTTTCCAGGCCTTGTGTAACAACAACCACGTCAGGTGTTGACTCATATACGCCATAATTTGAAGCAATCCCAAAAAAATCACCACCAGACGGGCCAATGCAAAAATCACCACCAGATGGACCTGCAAAAAAATTACCATCGGAAGGACCGGCTAAAAAATCACGGTTGGAGAAAGAAGGTAGACCTTCATTGGCTAAAAGTGATATGTAGTCGCCGCAAGGTTGGCTAAACGTATTTGAAGGCTGTGATGGGTATTGATGTTTTTTTTCAATATATATTTCTATGATTGGAAAGCCATTTCGACCCCGACGCCGTTGAATATTGTAACATCCACTAGGCACTGAAAAAGGTAAACAAGAAGGCTTTGCACCCAATATCGCACGATGAGGGTGTTCATCATTTAAATATCTTGAAGCAACGTTACCAATGTTACCGACGTCTTAAAATGACGCATGGAATCTCATGCAATGCAAGAACGGGTATATTGACTGCTAATGAAGCAGTTTGGAAATGGATTTGCATGCCTCCGTGTGACTATTATGTCAAGTGTTATGTCAACGCATCAGAAAGGCACTGGAATGCATTATGGGCGCTTTTTGGATCCAAAGAATGCATGAGCATAGATCCAAGGACACTTATCCCTCCAAGACCACCATTAGAGGATGGAGGGTACTGTCCTTCAAGCTCATCAACAAAGTAACTTATTAATAACGCATTGGTTCTATTATTGTTGTTGTTTAAGTTCAAATTATTGTTGACTAATTTATGTATTTAAATTTATTTATTAAAAAAAAAGTACATCACAGGGTGCTTAAAGCAGCCCGTGACTGCTGCACCAAGGTTGCAGCCCTTACAGCAAGCTGCTGTATAGCTGCAGCAAGCTGCGGTGCAGGTACAGCAGCATTAGGGTCACGGGTTTATAAACCCGTGACCCTCTTCAATATATATAAATAAATATATATATATATAATATATATATGTACTAATAATAATACTAATAATAGAAAAGGGAAAAAGTTGAAGTCGAATTCAAAGAGTCGACTTCAAATTTTTTTTAAAAAAAATAAAAAAATAAAAAGGAAAAATTGTTGTTATATATTATATATTATAATTATTTTTTAATTTCTTAATATTAATAAAATAAATAAGTCGGGAGTTGCCATTTCACTGATAGTCTTGGCACATGCTTGTGACTTTGGAGGCATTCCCATGTTCATCAACTCTGACCCCAGTCAGCATCTGCTTCTTATTTTGATAAATTTTCATACCATATAATTATTGCAAATAATCTAAGTTTCTCTATTCTGATTATTGTTTACAACTATCAATAGAAAAAATCAATTTATTTTGCGAATTTTGTAACGGCCGAAGAAGAATTCGGAACGACTTTCTAAATATTGTAACGGTCTTTTTTACGGCAAATATTCTATTCCTATAAAATGAGTTAAAAAATAATTGTAAAGGCAACTATAAAAGTCGCTCCAACTTCTCGTGTACCTTGTAACGGTATGAGACGCCATTATAAAGATTGACCTAATGCAGAAATTGTTATTGAAACTCATTTTGGAACGGCTAGTATAAATTAATAAGATATGTATTTGGTACGGCCTTTGTTATACATGTGGTGGTAATTTTATATTACAATTGGATCGGTCGTTTCTGCATTTGGCACAAAGTGGGCTTCTTTTGTAATGGTTTTTGGACCTCTTGTTGTATTATGGATTTGACCACAATAGTAATGGACTTTGTAACATCACTTATGCATGTTTGTTGTGGTGTTGGAACAATCTTTGGAACAATTTTCGTCCCTCTTTTTGGAACATTTATTTAAATGGTTCCGTACGAGCACTTGTAACATATCTACATGCGGTCTTTGGAACAGTTTTGTGCATGTTACTTACATAGTTTGGAGTGACTTTTGAATTGTTCCCTGGTTGGGTGCTATTGAAATGTATTACTAGGACCCATGCATAAGTTGTTACAAATCAAATTTATTTTTTAGTAATTTAATCAATTTTATATTAGTATAATATTAATTTTTATAATTTGTTGTTGAATTTGTTGAATATGAAAGTTTTTATAAATTATCTAGCAAGAAAAAGTAGTAACAATAAATTAACAAAATTAAACTTGTATTTACAAAATTGTATTTAAAATATACATACAATTTTTTTAAAAAAATAAAAACAATAAATCCCGGCCTTAATCTAGATTCGGATCGGGCTCCCAGTCTTCTGCCTCGTCGTCGTGCGTCGGGGGATCAGCTTGATCCTGGGACGGTGGGGCTGGTGGAGGCTCGGACGAATTGGTCATCAAACGCATTACAATCTCTTCGAGCCTCATGACTTGATCATCGAGGTCTAGGCGTTGCTCTCGTGGTGGTGGAGCAGTGGACGAGTTGGTTGTGATGGACCAACAATTGTTGGGTGGGCCTCGGAGCCGAGACTGAACACACGATCCCTCTTCCGGCCGCTTGCAGTCAACAACCACAACTGCTGCTCGGTCATGGCCACCGACGCTTAAGAAGACGCTGGAGTATCTTGCTGATCATCTAGTGGTTGGGTTTTTTGTTCCTCCAACAACCTCTCGAACGCTTCCTGCCAATAAAATAGTTGATTAATACAAAAAAAAATCAAATAATAATATGAATTGAAAATGAAAATGAAAATCTACTTACCGCCACATGTGATGCCTTAGGGCCGTTCCATTGCCCGTCTTCCGTCCTCTTTTAAACTTTGGAGAACAACTCCATCTACTTGACTGGGTGTCTGAGTTGTGCCTCCTGTCAAAGACAAATTTTAAAATATAATAAATACATTAAATAAAAAATTGAATCAATCCAAAAATACTTACAATGTTCCGTTTGTGGTGGCCAATGGACGACGACCCCTTGTGGTAGACAATTGATGTTGCATCCGGGTTGGCTGCCTGGTTGGCCTTATTCTTTGCCGTCTAGGGCTAGAACTCCGGGCTTCCCAGTACTGCAGCAGCTAGCTAGCGCCAGATCTGATTGGCCAACCATAGTGATCGGGACAGCTGAGCCTGGGCACCGAGAAGCACTTCTGCACGAACCGACTGGCCTGCGACCTGAACACCTTGAACATCGACTCGTCATCGCAATCCCACCAGTAAGTAAGCTGCAGATCACATAGTACAAAAAAAAATTGTAAGTAATGGATAAAAGAATAAATTTTCAAATTTGAAAACGTAATTAGAAATCCAGATAAATCTTACCTTAAGATATCCGACCAGAACGACTGGTGCTCCTGTGGAATCTGTTTTATGGACCCCCATGGATGAGGATAGTGGTTGAGCACCGTAGCATTGATCGGACTGTGAAAATATCGGTCCGACGTAAAAAAAAAATATTAGAATTGGATAAATTCAATAAAAACAATTTAACAAATTTTTGTACATTACCTCGCATCGCAGAGACTGATGTAGTGACGTGCAAATAATGGTGACACTAGAGGCGCTGGTGGTGGTGGTGGTAAATACCACGGCCGGGAGGGGGGGGGGGGGAGGATGGAATTGCCACCCTCCGCGGCCTATGAATTGCCAACCTCCGTAGACAAAGACCTCGTTGTTGTCGGATCTACTGGCGCGCCCTGTAGCGCTGGAGGCTCAACTGGCAGGGCCTGTGGCATTAGAGGCTCTAGCTATGGTACTGCCTGGCCACAACCGTGGGCACAAACATGGCGATGACCACGTCCCGAAGGGAGCGGATGACCGATCGTCATGGATCTATAAGTCGAAATTAAAATATATCAATTGTATTATATTATGTATAAAATTATATTGATTATATTTTATATTTGTATTACACTGATTAATTAAAAACTATTAAATTATATTAAATTTTTGTATTATATTATTGTCTTAAAGTATATTACTAAATGTATACTTAGTCCCATAATTTTTCTAAAATTTGTACCGTATATATTTGTTTTTAATATATTACAATGTATTGTAAACTTCATCATAATTATATATTATAATGTTTATAAAATCTATTATAATAATAGTTTTTCGTATAATATATTAAATGTTTTTATAAACTATTTAAAACTATATTATAATATTAAAATTCCTTTTAATATACTATAAGCTTAGATATTATATTATTTTTACTAAAATTTGTACTAAATCCCAACAACTTTCCTAGATCTCATACTAAATTCCAATAATTTTACTAATTTTCCTATTTTGATGAATATTCACTAATTTAAATAAAATTCAATAAACTACAAAAAAATTTACAAAAAATTATAGAAACTTCCACAAAATTACAGAAATTTTCATAAATATACATAATATTACATAACGTGCAGAAATTTCATATATTTATAGAGAATTTCCTAAAATTATAGAAAATTACAGAAATTTCCATAAATTTACAAAAATTACAAAAATTACAAAAATTCTATGTGTTTACAAACATTACAAAAAAAATTCAAAAAATTACAGAAAGGTTTGAAATTTTTCAATTTTCAAAATTTTCATAAATTCAGAATTTTAGACAATTTCACAATAATGTTGAGAATTTATATTATAATTTACACACTAATTTTAGAACAACAATATTTACACAAATTATACAAAAATATTTACACAAATTATAAAAAATTACAGAAAAGCTATACAAAATTACAAAAACATTTCCAAAAATTTTATACAACAATATTTACACAAATTACACAAATTTACAGAAAAATTATACAATATTACAACAAAATCACACAGATATTAATTATAGAAACATTCCCAACAATACTTACAACAATATTTGCACAAAAATTCAAAAAAGTTACAGAAATACATATATTCCAAAAAAAAAAAAGAATTCCAAAATGTACTATATTACATCAACAAAAAGTACCCAAAAAAACTTCATATTTTTTTTTTAAAAAAAAAACTAACCTGTCAAACTAGTGGTGGCAATGGGTGGCGTCTAATGGTGGTGGTGGCTGACAGATGTGGTGGTAGTAGTGCACAGTGGTGGTGGTGGCGCTTGTGGATAGAGGCCCTGGTGGTGGTGGTGCCGGCGGGTTTTTAGCAAGAGAGAGGTTGTGGCGGCGACGAAGAGAGGGAGATGGTGGTGGGGAGAGAGAGGCGGTGGCAAGAGAGAGACAGAGAGTAGAAGAAGAGAGGTAGAGAGTGAGAGGGAGAGGGAGAGAGATTTGCTGCTAAGTGTTCTTTTATAAATACCAATTTTTGGAACGATGGTTGACTTAAAAAGCTGTGTGTAAAGTCGTTACAAAATGTAAAAACTGTGTCATTTCCATCACAAAACGACAACGTTCTAATGCAAGACGACCTCGTAAAAAACATATGCCTATATGCTCTCCATTGATATAGTCGTTCCAAAGTGAGATGGAAATAAGTATACATCTACCCGACCATTCCAAATAGAAATACAAAACATGTGTGCATAGATTTTTTTGATTACCGTGTGTAAAGTCATTTCACATGGCAATACACAATCAGTAATATTATGTTTTTCGTAATTCAGAATGATGTTGTATTAGTCTTGTGTTACAAACGCCGTTTCAAATGGCACTACAAATAAAAGATATCTTCAAAAAAATCATTAAAAATTAATAAAAATCCGTATCGAACACGTTAATGTTAAATAAAAAAAGTATACAATAGGTGAAATAACACAATTACATTTTGAAGTGAGATTGATATATGGTCACAATACGAAATCAATTTGTATATTCATTATTGTTAGTATTACCTGATGTAACTGTTATTATATATTGTTGTACTATATCACTTAATCAGACCGTCAAAAATTAGATCGAACCGTTAATATGGTCAAACCGCCAAAAGAATACATTTGATGAAGTTTTGGACTGATTTTGTATACGGATGTCGAGATATCGTATTCTGAACATAAGAGTAGCCTTTCAACCTGGTGCATTATCGAATCAGGCCGTCTGATTTTAAATCAGACCGTCAGATTTGATAAATAGACAGAGTCTTATATGCATTTAAATTTTGTTTGAATCCGATCCACGGATGTCGAGATATCATACCAGAACCATAATCTTAAAAATTTAAACAATTATTGTAACGACTTTTTACACATCCATGTATTTTAATAATTTGGAACGGCTTTAGCTACACACCCTAGAGCGACGTTTTTTAATTTGGACTCCCCCCAAATGTTATATTTTTTTTTGCCAAACTAATTCATTGTAACGGCTTTATTGACGGTCACTTCCAGATAGTCGTTCCTAAAAAGAAAAGTTCCCTCCAAATTTTGAGGTGGCGCCAAAACCACCGCCAATTTTTTTTTTTTTGTTTTGGAGCTGTTTGGAGCAGCTGTTTTTAACAATAACCATTCAAAATTTTATTTATTTTTTTAGATAATAAAATAAAATTTTATTCATAACATATTACAACTTAAATATTTCATTACAAAATATTAAAAAGATGGAATGTCATCTTCATTAGTCTAATAGTCCTTGTAGCTATCTTTGTCATCCTCATGTTCTTCAATATCCGTGTCACCTTGGAAGGGTGTTCACAATGTTCCTGCTCCCTATTGTTTTGCCACCAAAAGATCAACAAAAAATTGTATACCACCAGGATTATGTAGATCGTATGTCTGATTGTCCATGGCAACTTCAGGGACTGGTATGACTTCCTTTGGTTGATATGCGATATCGGTCCCTCGAGACTTATCAATTACTCTCTAAGCCTTGATTTTGCAAAAAACTAACCAATCAATATGGGTACATCCACCTGTATGGCACTGACACTCCGACACGAGCCTCGTATGGCAGGTGAACAATGAGGTGCTCCATTGGGTCGAAGAAAGATGGAAGAAATATTTCTCAAGGTTGCACATCATCACGGATACACTATCTTTCAATTCCTGTAGTTTGGTGGGGTTAATTACACTTACACCCCCTCTGAGAATGTATAATTACACTTTCCCCTAAAAAAGTTTTGAAATTACACTTACACCCCCTCCGAAAATTCTCTGTTTACACCTGACCCCCATCCGTTAGATTTTGGATGAAAAATGTTCACGTCAACAAAAATAATTACACAAATTTTCAATTTTTCTCATCATTTAACATTCTCACGATATTTTTGTACTTATATGAGGATAAGTGTAACGTATATGTATGGAGTGAGGGCAATATTATTATATTTTTTCCTTATAAGTACAAAATTATTGCACGAGAATGTTAAATGAGAGGTAAAATTGAAAATTTATGTAATTATTTTTGTTGAAATGAATATTTTTCGCCCAAACTTTAACGAATGAAGGTCAGGTGTAAACAAAGAATTTTTAGAGGGGGTGTAAATGTAATTTCAAAACTTCTTTGGGGGAAAGTGTAATTATGCATTTTTAGAGGGGGTCTAAATGTAATTAACCCTAGTTTGGTGATATCAAGCATAGTCGAGCATATGTGTTGGAATAGCAAACTCACCTCCGTTAATGTGCTCCACACATGCTAAAGAAGTATCTCATAGAAGGCAAGTAGGATCAACTTCTGCATAAGTACGTGATAGTCGCGTCTCTTCATACCGTGCATTCTCATCTCCATCATGTCGACGCAACGGGTAATTGTAGATGCATAACCATCAAAAATCTCAGACAGTGAATCCAAATGCATACGCTCGTCTTTTGCTCTATTGTCAGTATATACACCGCTTTAGGCATAGCGTTCGGTCTTCATCCGTCCAACTCAAGCTTTGACCGATTACATATGATTTTCAAGTCCTTCTTTGTATTCAGATTGTACTTTGTTTTTTCCCTTATGTCCATCACGGTGTTGAATATGGTATCAAACACATTTTTCTCAATGTTCATGACATCAAGGTTGTGCCGTAATGCGATGACTTGTATGGAGGATCCTAAAAGATGATTTCTTCCTCCACTTGTGGTCAGTACCGTAACCTGGTTGGAGTATCTTCGGTACTTCAACTACTGAACTGAAGTCTGCTACATGATCTAACCAAGAAAAGAATCAAATGAGATTTCTAAGGGTGAATTTTGGGTAGGCTCTTTTCAAGGTCAACTGATTATTTGTGAGTGCCCTTATCACTTTCATACACTAATATGCAAGAATGCGGTCTCGAAATGTATTACACAAGCAAGTTTTAGAATGCACACACTAAGTCTGATGTCCTAAATCGAAACAAGTATAAGAGCACTATTAAATGCAAATATTTTGGCTCAAAAGCTCACACAAAGGGCCTTAGTATTGATTCTTGAACGTTATACATTTAATGCAATCAATGGGAGAACTTTCACAACAATTTTTGTATATGCCACTAGTAATAGTTCTGCCTACTGATCTCGACTTAAACTATAAATTCCTATTAGTTTCATGAACAAAAAAAGATAATATTCAGGGAATTTAGTTCAAGTAATAGGATAATCCCCACATTTTGTTTCAAGACATATAAATTACAAGCACAAATTTTGTTATTCATGGAACATTATCCATTCCCAAATTAAAAAAATTCTCCAGAAAAACTAATCTCCCCACAAGAATATATCCAACATTTCCATCAATACACAACCAAAGGACAGATTAAGCATAGAATCAACATTCGTTAAAATAATATGTTAGCACAAACCCCCCCCCACACCAAGTACATACATTGTCCTGAATGTATGCATAAAATACCACATATAGCAACGGATTAATAAGTAAAAAAGAAGATAGAGAACGTACCTGAAATGTGTGGTGGGACAAGCCGGCTAGACGGAAGGTGATGGAGGTAGAGGTGAAGGCGCGTTGGTCGCAAGCTGAATTGAACATACTTTGAGGCGTGATCACGCCTTAACAAACCCTCAATTCAGTTATGCAATGCAGCTTCAGACAAATCCGAAAGTAAAATAGGGCGTGATCATGCCTTATATCTCGATGGAATCTGTTGAGTGTTAGAAGTGGAGGGTTGTGTTCGGCGTAAGACAAATCGTGATCATGCCTATATGAAGGTCAAATCAGCGGAGTTCAAAGAGCTATATCCTAAAACAATTGAAAACGAAGCAAATAAAAGGGTCGGGTTGCCTCCCAACAAGAGTAATTATTTAACGTCGTTATGCTCAACAGGGTGCCTTCTTTTCAATGTGTTAACTGTTGGAGTGATGCCAATGCAATGCTAATGATGGTTGTGACTTCGTTACCACCAAGAAATGGATTCGCTCGAGGGTCGTTCACCTTGAAAATTTATCCCATGTCTAGATTTTTAATTCTTGCTACACCATGTGGAAAGACATTAACACCTTCAAAGCGACCAAGCAAAAATGAACTCAGCTTTTTCAAAATCATATGATCTTGGGACCTCTATGTTTTTCTCCTTGCAATTTATCAAATCTTCTCTTTCATCCAACTTTCTTTCGTTTTGCTTTGTAAATAGTCCTGTCAAATAATGGTAGATAATGTCTCTCGTACACCTAATAGAGTCTTTTAGGTGCTTAGGCAAGTCTTTCAGCTTCAGGCGGGGGGGGGGGGGGGGGGGGGGGGGGCGCTTCGTGAAGGTATTCATATTCTCCCTCTCATGTTCATCCTTCTTTAATTTTGTCATCCTATAGGAGGGAGGGAGAGCACAAGTATTAGATGAGGAAGTTGGGATATTGGACTCTGCCTATTCTTTTTGGGCGTCGGTGTCTTTAAGAGCCTTCTCAACTCCATTAGCTTTCGTCGGTGCTTGTTTAATTAGGTGTATCTCCTTCCTTTTCCGGAGTGTCATCTCACTCAGATGCACTGCACCATTATTTGTATGGGAACTTTTGTCAATGCTTCCAGCTGGTTAATCGAGGTGGCCAATTGAGTGACATGATTCTCGAGAATTTTATTGCTTTCCTTTGTCTCTTGCAAGTACGCCATTCTTTCCTGTTGAAGTTGATAAGTATTAGGGGTGATGTCTTTAACAAGGTCTTCTAAACTCATACTTGAATTTGGTGGTTGAGGAGGCGCCTTTGTTTCCTGTTGCAACTGTTGAGTAAAAAGAGCAAGGGATTTAACAATATCCTCTAAATTCATATTTGAATTTGACGCTCGAGGTGGGGCTTGCATGGGTGCCGAAGGTGGTTGATATCTCAATTGCTCCTCTTGACTCCAATAGCTGAAATTCGGGTAAACTTGTCATCCTAGATTATAGAACTCAGAGTATGTATCATATTGTTGTTGAGGTTGCCCAAGAAATACCCCTACCGCATTTACTTCCATTATTTCGTTGTGTTGTAACGATGGGCATGCATTTATAGGATGTTCAATACTTGAACAAATCACACATTCATTCTTTACTTGCATTTGTCCTACACCCAATTATTGAATCAAAGCAGTAGAATCAGAAATTTGATTTGCCAAAGTAGTGGTACTTACCTTGTTCGCTCGTTGAAATCCATATTATTTATGGTTCTCGGCCATGGTAGGAATCCATTGTCTTGTTTCCATCTTTTCTTCACTTTCCAAAAAACTAGATTCACCACCAACAGTTAGTCTATTCAAGTACTGCACGAAGGTCCTCGCCAAATAAGAAGATTAGCAATGGATGAAAAGAACCCAAACTAAGAAACTAAAAATATTTCCCCAGCAACGGCGCCAAAATTTAATCGGTTGTCGAAACCGTCAAATATAATTACTGATTCTAAAACTGTAGCAGTCGTGGAACCAGGTCCAATCCCTAAGAAACTATGATTTAATTTCTCAATCTAGTCGTGATAACCAAAGGGGGGTTGTGAAATGAGAATTAACTACTAATACATTAACTAAAAAGAGATCAATAGAGAGAAATTCCAATTCAAGGGAGTGTATCATCCAATCGTTATGTCTATCATAGGTCACAAATGATTAATTTCACAACCAACCATTCAACCTTGAGATCTATTAGGATAGTCATAATAAATTCCCGTTCTCTTATTGTAATTGATTTGACTCAAGCATCTAAATCAAAAACTTATTATATCATGACTGGACATGATAGCATTCCATATCAATTCAATAATAGCATTTGCATCAACGAAAATAGTTGAACCTAGAATAAATAATTGAGATAGCTGTAATTATCTAGCCTACTTTTCTCCTACAAATAAATCATACAAAACACATAATTAATTTGCTTACTACTCGTACCAATCATTCATGACAATTATGGATCACTGGACTCATAGTTAGCAATAGAACGATTAACTTTGAATCGAATTGTTAGAACTATCAATAATAATCATTCTATAAACAATAATCAATATGAGAAATACTCGACGAAATCAGATAAAATAAAAATCTCAAAACATAGTAATTGGGTTCAACGTTTTCCTCGAATCAAAATAGAGAATTAGCTACACATCATGTGTGTAGAAAAATCTAAAATCATCTAGAAAAACATAACCTAAAAAGAAAGGAGAGCGAAGAGATGACCTAAACTAAGAGAGTGATCAAATATGAAATTCGATTCTTGATCTTCAGCCTTCAGACCCCTTTTGTAGTACAAAAAGCGTGCTCTTCTTGCCTTTCAACTTGCAGTCTGGAAAAGAAAAACAAATCGCAGTAAAAATCTTTTCAAATCTTCCTCTTTCTCGCGCAAAATTGGGTATTGAATATGCCTTGATGACTATTCAAGTCTGATTTGTGTTCAACTTCCCTTGACCATTTTCCAACTTCATTTGGAGCTTTTTCACTCTATTTCCTTCACAATGGGTCAAAATCAATCATTCACTCAAAATACGCATAAATTCAATTATCAATGCAGATTATTAGTTTTAAAACACCTCAAGTAAGCATGCATTTGAATGATAAAACACACCCTATCAAAGTAATATGTGGTTCCAGTTTTTCGAGAGTGGAGATTCCAACCTCTGAGCTTTGAGAATGTTGAACTCATTCTCTCCCCCCCCCCCCCCCCCAAATTCGTTCTCAAGTAAACCTTTTAACCTGAACAAAATGGTGGAAGTTGATGTTTTCAACTAATTTCGTGGCGCGACCAAGCTCTAAGGTGAGAAAAGGGAAGATCGTTTTCCCCTCCAATGCCAAATGTAGCGACATCGACCAAAGTATTGAAAAAAGTATCAGTTTAGGGACCAATATTGTCAAGGCCAATAGTTTCAGAATTAAAACTGAATAAATGGTCAAATATAGGGACTAAAATCGTAATTCTCCCGACATCTACAGGTCAATATCAGTTAAAATTTGGAGAAACACTTGATATTGGTTGACTTTTGTTGATGTGACAACTAGTGGGTTATGCCACGTCCCCCTTTTTTTTCTTAGCATCAACCACCGCTTGTGACGTTTGCAAAAATCTATCAATTTTGTTTTTAAATCACGAAATTAGAAAATGTGAAAGACCATTTTAAAATCCTAACAAATTACATGACTAAAATGGATATAGCTATAATTACAAACTAAAAATGCAATTAAGCTTTATTCTATCAAAATGCAGTCCATGCAAAAATCTCCCCATTCTACTAGAGATCATGGTTCAAATCGATCTGTACAAGTATTTTTTTTAAAAGGAAACATACGTATATTTCATTAAGCAAAATAAGCCAACAAAGATTCCAAAATACAATATGGAGGACCATCTCCATGAGGAGTAGAACCTCCCTTCCAACCTAAATGTAAGCAAAACAATTAGCACTACGTCAGACAAAAGAAAAGCCCAAGAAGTCTACATGACCTAACATACGGTGAATGTCAGAAATCAACATGCCAAGAGGAGCAAACTCCCAACTAGTAGCATTAATATCCCTATTCAGATTCAAACAATCACCTTCAAAAGAGATACGCCAACCTCCGAACAACGCAATAACCAATTCGACAGCAGCCCATGCTGCTTCAGCCTCCACATGTTCATCCCCTTTCACCTCCTTGCATTGGAATCGATATCTAAGCCAAGCACTCCCAAAGATGATTATGAACAACAACACCCACCCCCGCGATGTCATCCCCAATGAGCCAAGATCCATCAAAGTTAATTTTCAAAGACCCATGTGGTGGAGGAGTCCAATGTGAACCTCTCCTTACGGAAAGAGAAACATGACTCAACTCAGAGATAGAACCCACAGAACTATTAAAATGCTGGTCAATAGACCAAACCTCCATAGGAGTGTGGCTTATGCCTTCCATGAAGGTTGTATATTGATGATGCCACAGGGACCAAACTACCACTGCCACTAACCTGAATTGATATATTTCAAGGGAAGGCCAAAGATGACATAACCATGCTTTTGCTGAACCCAGCCATACATGCACAACGGAATATGACAAGCAAGACAACACCCAAATCTACCGAGCAAACGAGCAATGTAGTCGTGCATGACAGGAAGTCTCCTCCTTAACACCACACAATAGACATCACTTGCTAACAACCACATGCCACTTCAATAAATTCTACACGATAGGCAGCCTCTCGGAAGCAAAGTGCCACAAGAATATCCTAGTCTTACTTTGGAGCAAATTACGTCACACATAGCCCCAATCAAGTCTTGGCTGAGGAGAATATTGGCCTGTTGCATGTCCTTTGGCTCATCTCGCTACGTCCCTCAATAGATGATATGCATTTCATAGGGTTAATATACGAGACAACCCAATAGTTGAAATGAACAAGACGTCCTCTACATTGAATATAGCCTGAAGCAATGCAACATTCTCAAAACCACCATTAGGACTAATTAGCTCACTAACACAAGCATCCAGTTGCAACACCCTAACCGGTGAAATTAGCTAAAAAGCATACAATCGTGGAAGCCACCGATCACCCCATACCTCGATCGAACTACAATCACCAACACGCCATTGGGAACCACGTGCAAGCACCTCCCTAGCTCCAAAAATACGAAGGTTTATGACCCAATTAAGCCCTAAAGAAATCCGAATGTAGGAAATACTTAGCTCTGAAAAACCTGCTCAGCAAACTATTTGGTTTGAGCCACCAATAGCCACGCCTGTTTTCCAAGCAAAATGAGATTAAAACTATGCAGATCCAGAAGGCCAAGACCCCTATCCCGTTTGCTCAAACACAAACGTTGCCAAGAAACCCAATAAATTCTCCGATCAGCTGGACTGCTCCACCAAAATTCAGCAATAACAAACCCTACCTCTCGAATAAGAGAATTAGGTATGGCCGAAACAATTGATTCAATCAGGACAAGCTCCCCCCCTTTTGATAAATTTGTTTCTTTCCACCCCAACACATAACTCCAAATCTTATCTCAAATACCCTGAACGATCTTCTGTTTTGGTCATCTGGCCACATATGGAATACCCAAGCATTTCTCCAGCTCATGAACCTGAGGGACACCAAGCAATCATACCAGTCGGTCATAGAAATCTACAGACATATTTGGACTTCACACCACTTTTGACTTCTGAAAATTCACGGTCTATCCCAAAACCTACTCATACACGCTAAACATGCGTTGAAGACAAGCTACAATGTTCATAGTCAGTTCACAGAAAGATAAACAAATCATTGGCGAAGAATAGATGAGATATCCTAGTAGCACGATGAGCAACAACCACACCCCTAATCTCACCCAACTCCTGAGCCTACTGTAGCAACCTAGAAAAAGCCTCAACACAAATAATGAATAGATAGGAATATAGGGGATCTCCTTGTGTTATATCATGCCCGGGAAGGATTGCACCGACTTCTTCACCATTTAACACGAACAAGAATGAAACTAAGGAAACAAACAACATAATGAGTGAATGATAAGACTCATGAAAACCCAAGCACCACAATGTACGCTCAAGGAACACAATTGAATTTTATTGTATGCCTTTTCTGCATCCAATTTAGGATCCAACAAACCTTTCTTTCCACACCGTTTATTCCTTAGAAATGAGAGACCTCAAAAGTAAGTAGAACACTATCAGTGATCAACCGCCCAATAGTAGACGCAGGTCGAGTAGGCGGTATAATAGAATCTAAAATACTCTTTAAGATGATTAGCCATAGCTTTAGAAGTAATTTTATAAATTACAATGCAAGACTAATCAACCTAGATTGCGTAATTCATTCAGCATCATCAGACTTAGGAATTAAAATAACATGTGTAAATTTAACTTAGGAACAAGAATATGATTACTTAAGATGTCCAAAACACAAAGAGATACATCATTGCCCACAATAGGCCAAGATTTCTGATAAAAAAGTTGAAGAAAAGCCATCCAGTACCGAAGATTTTTAAGTAATCATACGAAAAAGAGCAACCCGTACCTTATCAACCGTGTAGGGTGCAGTGAGTCAAAGGTTCATTTATGTTGAAATGCAAGGTTGTAAGACTAACACCGCTACTTCCAAATGGTGTTCTGTGGGCAGTTAGATTGAAACAATATCTGAAAAGTAACAAGTGATAATGCGTTGAATTACCTCTGGGAGATCTTGCGACTCACCAAAATCATCCATTAACTTCTAAAACTTCTTCCAATTAGAGGCTCTTTCAGGGAAAAGTTTTATGTTGCGATCCCTATCCACTAACCAATCAGCCTTACACTATTTCCATTGTAATTCCTCGTCAATCAAAATATAGTTCAATTCAGCCTGCAAATGTGTTTCATGCTCCTTTGATATCCCAAAAATTGGAGAAGTGCGCAACCTTTCAAGATTTTTCTCAATCATGCAAGTACAATCCTGGACTCCCTTTTACCCAGATCTACTCCAACGAAGTAGATGAACCTTACAGGACCAAAGTTTATCACATGTCAGGTGCTGGAATAAACATGTCCCCCTGAAGCTCACACCTCCCTGATCACATTCCCACAGTCCTCCTTATGAGCCCAATATACCTCAAAGCAAAATGGCCGATGCCGGGGAATATGAGAATGCACCCTGCCCCTATCACTGAAATCAGAATAGGTTTGTGATTAGAATACACCTCAGACAGGTTCTAATCACTAGCAAAAGGGAACAACTGTTTCCAAACTGGTCAGAAAATCCTGATCTAGGCGACACCGAATGGTATGAGGGTGTTCCCGATGATTACACCATGTATATGTCGGGCTCGAGAAACCAAATAACTTAGACGAGCTCCATCAATAACACCACGAAAACCCCGTGGGAGCCACGATGGAGTTGGAGAAAAGCTTACATGATGCCAAATAAAGTCTCTCGCACAAACCCACGATAAAGACGAGTGCTTCTTCAGTTGCCTCAAAATATCCTAAGTCTGCAATAATCGGCAATGTCATGAGAGCCGTAGAAACCAGTCACCCACCACCGAAAGCCCACATGGTCTACAACAACATGCAGATAATGAGAAGAAAACACAAGTAGCTGAACCCAAATATCCTTCCTCCATAACATTGCTAGCCCACTTCCTCGGCCAACGGCATCCGCGTTAAGGCCAAAGTAATTTAATCGTTGCTTCAATACCTCTATGCGATTCTTCTGTTAATTTATCTTAGGGGTGTGCAAAAACCGACCGAACCGAAAGTTCGGTTGCAACCGAAAACCAAACCGAAAAATTCGGTTTCGGTTTTTGGTTTTTTTTTTTTTAAATCGGTTTTCGGTTCGGTTCGGTGGAAATGCTTCGGTTCACCGAACCGAACTGAAAAACCGAATTTTTTTAATATAATATTAATATTTAATAATACATTAAATTATTAATATTTATAATTAATTTGTCTGAAAATTGCACTTCAAACTAAGTCAAACAGGACCGCCCTAACTGTTCTTTTCTTCTTTCTTCATTCTTCACCTTCAGTCTTCACTCTTCTTCAATTTTCACTGCACTGCACTAGAGACGACGACGAGAGAGAGAGAGAGATGAAGAGAGATGGCGCTGAGAACTGAAGTTCTATGCGAGTGCCGAGTGTGTTGTGGGCGGCGAGACGTGACCGGCTGACCGCGATGGAGACGGCGAGAGAGGCGAGGACCGACTACGACTAGGTGAGTTTTTGTTTGCTTTTTGGCTATTTTGATAATTTGATTTTCTAATTTCTAGTGTTTGGAAATTAAAATTGTAATTGAAGGCATTGTGAAATTATGTGAAATTGTAGTGTTGAAATTGTGTTTGTGCTGAAATTGGGTCTCTATTTTAGTGTTTTGCATTGTGAAATTATGTGAAATTGTGAAATTGGGGCAATTGGAATTGGGTCTCTAACTCTGTGAAATTGAAATTATGTTTGTGCTAATAATAATTCTGTGAAATTGTGCTGAAATTATGTCTCTATTTTGGTTTTTTGCATTGTGAAATTATGTGAAATTGTGAAATTGGGGCAATTGGAAATTGTGTCTATGACTATGTGAAATTGAAATTATGTTTGTGCTAATCATAATTCTGTGAAATTGTGCTGATATTATGTTTGTGCTAATCATAATTGCTAATCATAGTAGTCATACTCTGTAGATTGTAAAATTTGTACATGACTATATACAAATTGCTAATCATAGTAGTCATACAACACTACTACTGTAAAATGTAAATTGTAAAATTTGCAATTATGTTTGTGCTAAATGCTAATCATACTCAGCTGACTATATACAATTATACATGACTATATTGAGACTATATTGGTTAGTAGTTACAACTGCTGTATTGCTGCTTACATTAACTATATGGAATTTGATTTTGTTTACATTGCCTAATATAAGGTCCTTGTTGTTGTATTTGAAGTATTGTGCAAGTTAAAAGTTAAAACTATAAATGGATTTGCCCGAAGGGAGCGAACGAGAAGAGATGATGTTGGAAGACGACGGCATTTCAAACACACCACCTCCACCTCATCCAGGACAAGAAGGACCACAAGAAAAACAAGCACAGAGGCCCAAACGGAAGGAGACATGCAAAAGGACTAAGGTTTGGGATCACTTCATCGCCTATAATGATAGTGAAGGAAAGCCAAGAGGTCGATGTAAGTATTGCGAATGCACTTATGCTACTGATCCTATTAAGAATGGCACTTCTGGTTTGAACAATCATATGAAACAATGCAAAAAACATCCTGATAATTTAGTTTCTGTTGCTGAGAACCAGACCATAACTAGTTTCTGTCAGAGTGTCAGTGTAACGGGGGATGTAAGAGAAACTTTGAAGTTTGATCAAGAAACTGTCAAGAATGCCTTAGCTCGCATGATAATTATAGATGAATTGCCTTTTAAGTTTGTAGAAAATGAAGGATTTAGGCAATTTTAAGTTGCGTCAGAATCAGCTTTCAGTACTGGAGGTCGTATCATTGATGATTTTAGAACATCATTGACTCCAAAGATGGCACAAGCTTTAATTTGTAGCTAAGATTGGCTACGGCACGCTCCAGTGAAACCAGTGGAAGAGGACTATGACATGATTGAGAAAATTGTGAAAGGTATATGTTAATTTAATATTTATTTATTTAATGAGAATATTAGTTTATTCAATAATCAATATTGATATCTTTTATTTATGTTATACTTGTAGATGCCGTATCAAGTGTTGGCTTAGAGTCAACACTCATCGGATTATGATGTCATATGTCACGTAAGTATGATTTTATTTCATGTACTTTCTTATAATTTTATATTATTTATATTTGAAGTATAGTATATTTCTTTTTTTAATTTTGTTTTTAGTAGGAAATTGATGGAGGCACGGAGCTTCAATCTCGGCTCGACGGGTTTTCACTTTTCACTCAAGAAGTCAAGATTCTCAAAGTTGACAGAGCTTCAAACTTTTTGATTTTATTTGTAGTGAAATGAACACTTGAAATATTGAATTGTTATTTCCATATTTTGAAATGGAGTGCGTATGAATGGTCCGAATGGAATGATATTCATATGAATCATATCGTGTCAATTGTTATTTTTTCTTTTATATTTTTATATTTTTAACAGGTATTTTTGGTCAAAATTGAAATTTAAACTAAATGGAATTTTTTTTTATTATAATTTTGGTTTTTTTCGGTTAAAAACCGAAAATTTTCGGTTTGAAAACCGAACCGAAGATTGAACTTCGGTTTCGATTTTTGGTTTTATAAAATGCCGAACCGAAAATTCGGTTTAACCGGATTTTTGATTCGGTTCGGTTAAATCAACCGAAATGCACAGCCCTAATTTATCTCAAACCTAAAATATCGGAGAAGGGTGATGAGTACGCACCAACTCACACAAATAGCAAACTGTTCTAATAGCCCCAGACCGTGATTGTTCCAGACAAGCCAACTCATGGAACGGCGGGACTGCCTAACAGTCTTAGCCGTTGAACAATTTAGGTTGACGTTTTCCCCTCCCGACCCTAGACGCTTCTACTCTTGAGGCACCACAACATCTGGCAAAATTGACCTGGGTAGTTTCCATTTTTCTCTAGGAATAATAAATCGACGAGAAGACCTCTCAGAACGCAAAAGTGAACCACGACTAGGAATAACCCTCTCTGCACTGCAACAAATGGAAGTCGAATGAAGCAATGAGACCTCTATAAGTAAGGTGAAAGAGGGAAAAATTGCAAAATTAGTTCTGTACGTTTGGGGGTGTGCAAAATTGGTCCCGCAACTATGGAATTGACAATTTTAGTCCTTTATGTTTAAAATTTGTAGTAGTTTTGGTCCTTCCTTCAAAAAGTGGCCGGAAATTAATAAATTAAATTGGGGCTTTAGGGTTTCGGCGTCCAAGTGGACATCATTTACACAGGTAGCATCCTACGTTGATGCTAACGTACCTCACTGCCTACCACCATCCACCACCACCTCAGCCGACCAATGACCACCAGCATCCACCACCGTTGCTAGTCACCGGAATTTTTTTGGGTGAGTGTTTGGTCACACACACCATAACTGAACTCGGCTTCGCCGACGCTAATTCCAGCCCAACTATGCATGTTTTAACCAGAGTTCAAACGCGCACCCAATCGTCGATTACAATCTTGCCCTAAAATCTAGATCTATTTTCTTTCTTTTCTCAATTTGTCTTCGTCCGACCTACCCATCGTTCGAGACCACCACAAATGGGCTCCTCATCCTCCTACGGGTCGATTGCACCCAAGCCCATCATTTTAGTCCATTATCCAACTAGTTCTCTTTGTTTCATTTCTGCCACTTTTTTTGCCACCCTGCCACTATTTTTCCGCTATATCTCCGCCTCCAGCAATCATCTCGCAGGCCACCACCCCTGTGTTCATCTCCCCATAACGCACGCATCCCTCCGATCAATTTTCGTCAACGACACCATCGTGAAGGCCTCCTCATCGGTTGACTTCCCCCCATTTCTTCTTTATGAGGATGAGGTTGGAAGAGGGTGCTTTTTTTCCGCCCATTTGGCTTGCCCAACATCCATGTAGGATGCCATGTGTTTTTAGTCGTGTCTAGTTGGCAAGCAAAACCTTAATCCCCAATTTATCCGATTAATTTGGCCGGAAGGACTAAAATTGCTACTAAACTAAATCTTATAGGACTAAAATTGCCAGCTCGATACTTACAGAACTAATTTTGCCACCCCCTTATATAAAGGATAAATTTTTCAATTTTGTCGTAAAAGAATAGCCAATGTCGATGAAACCCCAACCTCCGACAAAGGACCCACCATCACCGTACAGAGTGGGAGGGAAAAGGAGCTAGAGGCTGGTAGCTATCCTAAAGGAAAGGGATTCGAGAGACAACTAAGGCTGTCTAGACTAGACAGAGCCTCCACATTAGCGAGAGGCATGAAGACTGGGAAAGTGGGCAAGGTAATACCTTCGTCAGAACCAAAACTAGTATAAACGCCCAGACTTGGACCAAAGACAAGGTATGGGCCAAAGTGTGTGACTGAAGAACTTGGGCTAGGAAGAGGGCTTTGGCTGACTTCTTACATGAGCGATTAAATTATATACAATCTAAGCAGGGTGAGTCTAAAGTTACATGTACTGTCCTATATGTAGGGGTATTCAATAAAATCATTGGCCGCCCTAACCGATTGACGTAACCTAACCTACATGCAGTTAGCGAGCTAAGAGTTAGTTGGATTGGTCTTGAGCTAATAAAAAAACAATCGAATTTGATTTTATATTTACGTGATTGCAAGACAGTGCTCGACCGCAATGATAATAATACTGATGATGATGATGATATCATAATAATAACAACAACAACAACAACAATAACAACAACAATAATAATAATAATAATAATAATAATAATAATAATAATAATAATAATAATTTAGTGAGTTAATAGTGAAGACAATAATAACATTTACAATATCTTTTACTAGTACATAATATATGTATTAATATATAAATGAGATCAATTAGTTAATTATTTCTTGGTTAGTGATTATCTTCTTGATGTTTTATGTAATGTATAAATGTAAGAACTTAAAATAGAGTATATCATCATATTGTGATAATATGTTTCCGTAATCATCTTATTTTATTTCAAGTAATGGTCTTCTATTAATATTTATATATTATCATGATCAGTTTCTTGGATAATTTATTTCAAAATAAGAATTTTTTTCACAATTACATTCATAAAAAAATAGGTAAGTTATCATTATATATATTTATTTTTATTCTTCTTTAATAAATATATCACCTTGTATAAGTGCTTGTTTTCTTTACAATCTAATCGATATCTCATATTCTTTCATCTTCGCTAATTATCAGTACAAGAAAATGCATTTATTATAATAAAATAACTGTAACACAAGCATAAATTGTCACAAAAATATGTTTTCATATAACGAAGGGTAGTAATTGTTACAATAGTTGGAGGTCATAATGTTTGTAATACGTCGGAACCTCGTAAAGTAGTCATGAGTTGATACTTATAATTTATATTCTAGATTTCTTCTTAAACCTTGAGAGAGACTCATATAATGAATGTTATTAATTTATTTGGTATGTATACTTTTATTTATAACTTTAAAATATGCATTTTGAGACTACAAAATTTATTGTTTTAGAATAGTTGAATTTTAAAATTTATTTGATATGATTGTACATGTGAATGACTGTATATTAAAATTGCAAAAATCACTCCGACCCAATTAGACCGCAAAGTGATTTTGATGATTGTCGGGTTGGACTTAAGCTAACCTTTCACTACAAGAAATCGTTCAATAGCAAAATTAATTTGTGAACGATTCCTAAATTTTAATTTTTATCTCAGTTTGGTCCCACTGTCCATATTTGGCGAAAATGTGGTTGGATTTTAACTTTTTGGAGAGTAAAATGGTCAATTTAAGTTTATTTTTTTCATTTTAGTCCCTTGAGTTTGTAAATATTATATTTTTATATGTTGAATATGATGTAATTATCTTACGTGAATAATGAAAACTTTGAACTCTTATGAACATAATAATAAATAAGCTTAACTTAAAATAAATAGCTTTTTAATTTTTTTCATTTTCAGAAATTATATAAATAATCCAAAGTTATGTTGACTGAATTTTTTAAAACTCATCTAGTCTAGAAACATATAAAAAAGTCTAAGTAATTTTTAATTTTAGGAGTTAAAGATAAGTCTAAAAAAATTAGATATTACAGTTGGGGCTTTGAACGAAAAGTTGGTGGAATGTATTAATTAATTAACTAGATTCTTTAGGGGTTTTGGACATATATATCTATATATAATTCATTTTTTAAGAGTGTTTTATAGAATTTTTTTTCTGAATTTTGTTGGAAATTACGAAAATATATAAGACGTGCTTATAGATGATACAATTTATGCACGATAAAATATCTATGTTTTTATGCATCAAATGTTAGAAAAATTTGAACAAAAACCTCTTAAAATGATTCTTTTTTATATGAAATCCACAGAAAAATTGCAATACACGCCTCATAACTTATCCCATTTACAATTTTTGTCCCATTATTTATAACTCAACAGATTTAGTCCCAAAAATTTACAAAAATTACAATTTACATCCCAACTTATAATAAATTAACAAATATTATAAAATAAATATAATGTACTTGTGAAGGAATTTCAGACGAACTATGGAAATCCATCGGCAATCCGCTAAAGATGTAATAAAACTTTTAATAATCTTGGAATTTTTCCTTCAAAATTAGTGTATTTTTGACAGATTCTCATATAGTTTTCCCAACTGATTTTTGAATTTCAATTCAAAGGTTATAATGCGATATCGAAAATAAAAAAAAAAAATCAAAGGTTGATATATATAAATAGATAGAGATAATTTTGATAGCTATGATGCAAGAGAGTGAGAACACCAAATGAGAGGATGCCCCCTTTAACTATTGGGGTGGTATCAAATACCCCCTTCTATTATTGAAATGTTCAAACACCCCAAATTTTGAAATTTTAATACAAATAGACAAATATATTCCTATGCCTTAATAAAGAAATAAATGTATTTTTATCCCTTATTATCATCTATATATCATATTGGCCCATCTCAACTCAAAAATATCAACAAATATGATACGGAATTATTTGAACACATAAATAACATACTAATTAATTAAAATAATATATTATTCACATTAAACATATATAAACATGAAAGAGTATTTTCCAATATTAAATTCTAAAATAATGAAAATATTTAATAAAACAATCCGAAGAAAAAAAACGAAATCAAGCAATCAAATTGTATGAAATATTAAATTAGTTGACAATTTTGTTGTGAATAGTCTTTTTTAATATAACATGTTATAAGTACTTTGTATTTAATATACTTATATTATTATTATTTTGTATTTAATCAGTTTTCATGTGGAATAAAATTTGGGTTCAAAATAGACGCTTTTTTATTTGGAAAAAGAAAAATGTTTTATTTCCTTCAATTTCTTCCTTTTAAAATTGAAATACTCGTTCACATTTATTTCTAATATGAAATACAATAAATTTATTGGTATAATACTATACTGATTGTTTATATGTTTATTTAAATTAATATAAAACGAAACAACATATTATTTAAGCACTATTTTGTATGTTGATATTTAAATTTTGACATTATAGATCAAATGTCATATAAACTATAATTTGAAGTAAAATAAATCTATTCTTTTATTAGGATACCAGGTTATTTTTGTCAACTCAAGCTGAATTTTCAAAATTAAAGGAATATTTGATGATTTTATTAGTGAAGGGGTGTTTTTAACATTATTTTCAAAGTATAGGGGGACAAAATAAATTTAACCTTTCTTATTTATAGAGTTATTTTCGACTGCATTCCCAACAGACTGTTCGGACAAATATATAGCCATTTGAGGGGTTTCCGACAGAATTTGCAATGGAATTTTGGATATAAGAATTACGTCGGAAACACTATCCCAAGTCCAGAAATTTCGACGGACTTTCGAAAATATTCCAATGGTCTGTTGCATCAGGCTTAACCATCACAAAATCAATTAAAGTCATCATAAAAACAGTCGAAATTTTAGGACTACAACTGATCATCTGGAAAAAAAAGAAACATCACAAAACTTCGATGCGTTAAATTTTTCGAAATACTTCTTGACGGCATCCAACGAAAAAAATTTGCGTCAATTTTTCAACATACTTCAACGTATTTTCAGACCATTTTTTTATTTCCAACAGATTTGTTAAGGCTCTTGTTTGGTGATTGATGCTCATCAGAAATTTGCATATAGCTATTGGAATTATTGACGGCTAAAAGCCATCGGAAAAATCCATCTCTATTGAACTGATCTTTAATAGTGATATGTATCACCGATAATATCCAATAACATCGTTGATACGGTAATGCTAATTATTTGCAATATCGGATAACGCCATATTATTGCGAATAGTATATCTTTTAATAAAATGTACACTTCTTTTTTAAAAATTTTCACAATATGATTCTTTAATGTAATATACATGTAGAATGAATACTTTCTTATTATTATTGCTAATGAAATGTTCTTGTATTAAAACTACAAGTTTAAGAATAATATTTTATTAAATTTATTTTAATCTTAATATATACTAAAGAGTAGTATATATGTGTGTGGTGTTAATTTGGATATTTCCAACTAATTATGAATTTTTGTCAAAATTGTTGACAAATTGCCAATTTGTTTAATTGCGCACAGGTGCAAATTTCCAAAATTAATTGCAACGAAACCTATATTGTCACACTTATACGGTATAACTAAAATTACAATTTATTCCTAGAGGGCAGGAGAGCTCATTCAATGTTTCTTATATAATGTGATACGAGGAACCGAGGTATTCGTAAACGGAAAATGGCACTGTTCCGTTTTGAGGCGAAATGGGTTTAGGCGGAGCAGCGAGAAAGGATCGTGGCGGATGCTTGGGCTGCTCAGGTGGGAGGTGATCGGGGGCTAAGAGTGTTTCAAAAAATTCAAGAATGTCAGCTGCATCTATTAAAATGGAATAGAGAGAGTTTTATAAAACCTATACAGAATCTAAACCGGCTGGAGGATAGGAATGTGGTGCTGGAGAGGGGTCCGATTGGGGTGGAAGAGCATAGGGAGTTGGAGAACATTCAAAAAACAGCTTGAGGATGACCAGGTACGTGAGATGCTGAAATGGCAACAAAGGAGTAAGAACCATTGGTTGGCGATGGGGACGACAATACGAAATTCTTTCATGCGGCTGCTTCTACAAGTCATGGACACAATATGATCCCCGGCTTAAAAGATGAGATGGGAAGGTGGAGGGATAAGGAGGAGGATGTTAAGGGTATATTATGTAGGTATTTCACAGATGCTGCCATGACTGAGGTACTTTCGACCATTCAGCCACGAGTAACCTCGGGGATGAATTAGGCCCTTGATGCACCTTTCACTGATGCGGAGGTCAAACGTGCTGCCTTTGGTATGTCTCATCTCAAATCACCTGGTCCTGACGGTATGCCTCCCTTGTTTTATCTGGATATTTTGCATGTTTTCATTGTGATGTTACTGTTGCTGTTTTGCGTATATTAAATGAGCATATACTCTTGCAAAAATTCAATTATACGCATGTGGTCTTTGTTCCAAAATGTGATTCTCTTGAGACTGTATTTCAACTCCGTCCTATTAGCTTTTGCAATGCTATTATCAGAATAGCATCGAAATGTGTGGCAAATTGCCTTAAGTTTATGCTCGATTTCGTCGTGTCTCAGTCCCAATCTGCTTTTGTTCGAGGTCAATTGATTACTGATAATATTTTGGTTGCGTTTTATCTTAATCATCATCTTAGAATGTCAACCTGGTCAAACGAGGCATGTGTAGCATTAAAGTTAGATATGAGGAAAGCTTATGATAGGTTGGACTGGCCCATCCTACGGGGGTTTTTTCTTAGTATAGGGTTTCACCATAGGTTAGTTGATTTGATTATGTTGTTGGTTACTACTTCGTCATATTCACTAATTCTTAATGGTAAATCATTTGGTTATGTTATACCGGAGAGAGGTATTAGGCATGGGGATCCTCTTTCTCCCTATCTCTTCATTTTCTATGTTGAGGCGTTCTTTAGTTTGATACAAAAGGCTAAGAGGGGGGGTTCGGATTACAGGGGTAGTTGTAGCACCACAAGCACCACGAGTGTCTCATCTTCTGTTTGTAGATGATACAATGTTGTTTTGTGAGGCTACGGGGGATCATATGAGGGAGATTCGGACAATACTTGAGGTGTATGCTAAGGCATCAGGTCATGTGATAAACTTTCAAAGATCTAGAAATGGTAATTAGTGTAACGGGAGTGAGACATGGAAAAGGGAGGTAGCGGGGGTGTTGGGGTTCTCGTACAAAATCATGAAAGATGTTTGGGGTTGTCGGCGGGGGAGGACGGTTGAGGGGGCTATGTTTTCGTATTTGCAAGACCGTATGTGGGATAGGGTGGGGGGCTGGAACTTGAAGTTCTTATCATAGGCAGGAAACGGGGTGTTAATTAAGGCAGTGTTGCAAGTGATGCAGACATATGCAATGTCTTGCTTTCAAATTCCTAAATATCTATTACACAAATTAGAATCCACGGCGGCTGATTTTTGGTGGCATAGTAAGGGGAGCGGAGAGTTCATTGGGTGGCGTGGGCTAGGTTGTGCCAATCTCGGTCGGAGGAGGATTGGGGTTTCGGAAATTCCATGAATTTAATTTAGCTATGTTGGCAAAATAGGGGTGGAGGATTATCACACGACCAAGTTCACTACTTAGTCGGGTGCTTAAGGCAAGGTCTTTTCCACATGGAAACTTTTGCAACGCGAAGGTGGGTTCTAAGCCTTCATGGACATGGCGGAGTATTCTTAATGCTGGGTGATTATTGAGGGAGGGGTGTAGGAGGGTGGAGGGTCGAGGAGGAGGACATGGAGGGGTGGGGTGGCGCTGGAGTTTCAAGAAGGAAGGGAGCTTTACAGTGAAAAATGCATATAACCATGTAGTGAGAATGAGAGACAGAGATCGGGCATCTTCATTAGGGGCATCAGTTCAATTAGGGAGGGCGGGGGTTGATGTCAACAACATTGTGGAAAGTGTGTGTTCCTTCGAGAGTTAAAGTATTTATTTTGAGGGAGAGCGTTTATTGGATGTTTGATCAGCCAATTAAATATCAATTTAATATTTCCTAATTTCATCTACATCAACGACTTCTAGAAAGTTAGAGAAATTAGGTAATCGAAGTCCTGAACTTGTGCAAAATTAGTGAATTGTGGGTATATATTTTCAAGCACTATAACTACAATATATAAAATGTCACCCCCAACATACAAGACAATAATGTAAGTTTAGTATTTTCTCAATATATAATTATGGGTTAAACTTATTTTACCTTCATGTACTAATTAAATAGCTAACCCCCCTCCCCCCTGAATTTTGAAAATATACAAAATCCCCCTAGTTTGTCGCATGAAGTATGAATTGGCATGATTTTGGCATGTTTGGACCATTTTTATATCCTTAATTGACTAAAACGCACCTATGGTCTGTATAAAATGAATTGTGGTCAATTTACTTCTTTTAACCATGTTTTTAAAAGTCTCTTGTCTTCTATTCCCCTTTATAGGCAATTGTTTGCCATAACATTAGCTACATACATTAAATGTAGACAAACCCTTTTGTCTTGCTCATAGGAAAACCTAGACAACACTTGTTTTCATGTTCCCTCTACATAAACAAGCAACACTCATTTTTCTTCTCATATAAAGATGAAGAGAAGCCTTGTCTATGTTCAATGAACCTTGTCTTCATTTGTCACATGGTCTTGTGGGTTTGGGTTTATGTTAATTCTCAATTGAAATAAGTCCAATTTTAATTAATTTTCAATTTATAGAGTGAAATTATTAAGCCCATATTATTTAATTCTTTAATTAAATATAAGCCCATCAATTAATCTAGTTAATTGATTTTCAAGCCCAAATAGATTAATCCTAATTAATCTATCACAAGTCTTAATTAATCAAATTAATGCTCGTGAATTAGGCTTCAAATTAAATAATCATTTATTTTAATTTTCGATGAATCGGTTTCGTAAATCATTCAATCAATTAATTTAACTCTTTAAATTAAGTGACTTCTTCTCCATAATTAATTCAATCAATTAATTCCAATAAATCCATCATGAATTTGTGTGTGACCATTTAGGTTCACTACTAAGCTAGACTTGGGCTTGTATCACATATACAATTTAATTAGTAAGTTATTTGCATTGGACCAATTAGATCCTATCATAATTAATCACCCTCAATTAACTTCTAAATTGGAGGGTCCCCTTAATATTGTTGCCATCTAGCAATGGCCGATGACACTAAAGAACAGGTGAATTATTTCATGAACTTGTGAGCTACGTGTATCATGCAGATACATCGGCTCTAAGGTTTACTCCACATGTGAAAGAAATAAAATCAATTGTAAATATGACGAACAGATATAATAGATACAACTGATTTCATTCATCACACATGTCGAGGACACCCTCGACCAAACGTCTATGAAGCTTTCTGTCTGTTTTGCCTAAGAACGTTTGTGTGTGTGTGGGTGGGTGTGTATACTATAGTTCATAGTGGACGGGTATAAGTTCCCAATGAGAAATTGGCTCTAAGGTTTACTTCACATATGAAAGAAATGGAATCAATTCTAGCTATGGTAAGTTAATATCATAGCTATAGCCAATTTCATTCGCCACACAGGTGGATGACAACCTAGACCGAACGTCTCTTAAGCCTAACATGTTTGTGTTTTCTATTTGTTTGTTTTGCCTAGAAAATATTATTTTTTGCCCCTCCTATGTGTTAAACCTAAGGATATTTGTGTGTGTCACGCAATTCAAATATTTTATTTTTTTTCATGAAAGACAAATCAGCTCTAGGGTTGTATCCACCGGTTATAAACCTAGAGCCATTGTTTTCAATAGAAAAAATCAAAAATTTGAATTGCCCCACATACATAAATGTTCATCGGCCTAACATCATTAAGGCCTAATAGTCGTTAGGCTTATCTTTATAGAGGACTAACCGGTATTAGGCCTAAACGACCTTTTTTGGCCTAATCACAGACGTTCAATAAAAATTACAATCTACAGTCAACAACAACACCACTCACACTCAACCACCTCACGCTTTATCCCATCCGCTAATCATCATCAATTGATTGGAACCTCACATGATGTCATATATAAAATATCAATTTTAAACTTAAAACTATATAGGTGCCCGTATGATGCCTACACTTCAACAAATTGACAATTATATTGGGATCTAACGTTGGATGTGATCTAACAAATTGATATAACATACGATGCCTTTACACAATCAACAACAAATATGTTCAAGTGGGAACGTTGGATGTGGTCTAAAGTCCGATATAGTTTAACATCTAAAGTTGCCTAGTATCATCTAGCACTATCAAACGTAGTCTAAAATCACCTAACATCTTTTTAGGAAAAATATCATTTTCTATCCAATAACTTAGGCCAATATCTTACTTTAAGGACAATATCTTACATTTTATCTCACTTTTAGTCCCGTTATTAAATAATGGAAAAAAGCTCTAATTTCATCCATAAAAAGCCCTAATTTCATCTTCTAGCATAGTGAAAATATCAATTTCAAAAGCTCTAGTTTCATCTACGTCAACAACTGCCAGTAAGTTAGAGAAATTCGATGATCAAAATCCTGCGCTCTGTTTGGTTTCATTTTCCAGCTATTTTTGAGACGGTGACAAAATAAAAACCAAACATAGCATTATTCAAAACACCTTTACTAGGTGTTTTGGACCGTTCTCCCGTGTATACCTATATTTACCTACAAACAAACAAATATTATTATATACACATATACATTATAAAAATATATAAAAGAGACATGATTTGACAATGAACAGTATTTTTTGTCTCCCAATATACAACACAATACATAAAAAAAATTCAAATATTACTATATACATATATACATATATAAAAATATATAAAAGAGACATGATTTGACAATAAATAGTATTTTTTGTCTCCAAATATACAACACAATACATACAATATATTTTTTTTCACTATTTAAAATTAACTCCAAAAACAAATCCAAACATACACAATATCTCTAACACACACTTATTTATCTTTATTTTTCTCTCTCTATCTCCACAAAACAAAACAAATCATTCCAAAAATGAAACCAAACACAAGGCTGAAATTGCACAAAATTAGTGAATTGCCGATATATATTTGTCAACACTATAACTACAGTACTTAAAACGTCACCCCCAACATATAGGACGGTAAATGCAATTTTAGTATTTTCTCTGCATATAATTATAAGCTCAACTTATTTTACCTTCGTGTACTCATTAAATAGCTAGCTAAACCCCCTCCCCCGCCCATGGGTTTTGAAAATAGGAAAGCCCCATATTTTGTAACATGAAGTGTGAATTGACATGATCTTTGTTGTGTTTGGACCATTTTCTGTCCTTAATTGACAAAAACGCTCATATGGTGTGTATAAAACGAATAATGGTCAACTCAATTCTTTTAGTTTTGTTTTTGAGTTTTTTGGCATTCTCCACCCTCCTAAAAGACCTAAACAATTTTGCTTTTAAATATGTTTAATTAAATATTAAAATACAAAATATTCTTAACTTTTTTCAAAATTTAAAATTTAAATTGAAAAAATAAATTAAAATCACAAATCACAATACAAAATATAATATAGTTAAAATTTAGTTTTCAAATTTAAATATCTATATGGATATAAATATTTATGAATTATAATAATTATATCTTATTTAACAAATTTAAATTATTATTTATTTTAAATATCTTTTAATAAATTATATTATTTGTTGTAAATAATATTTTAATAATATTATCATATTTGTTGTAAATAATATTTTAAAAATATTATATTATTTGTCGTAAATAATAAATTACCATTATATGTATTTAAAATAAAACTTTCATACTTTCTTTTAATTACTTTAAATTTTAAAAAAATTGAAATCAATTTTCTTAACTTTTTAAAATTGTGTCTTAGAATTATTTAAAAACCTAACTTTTTCTTAACTTTTTTAACTTTTTAACTTTCTTTTAAATTGGGGAAGGCGGAGATGGCCCCACCCGCCACAGATGAGGATGAGGACATTGTCATCGCCTTCTGTTTCTAGTCTGGGCGATCGTCGTCGCTCATGTAAGAAGTCATCCAATTTGTGTTTTTTTCTTTTTTGTATCATGATGAGTGGTGACTTTCAAAATCTGTTAATTAAAAAGCAATTGTTAATTCATTCTTCAAAAGCAACGTGAAACATAAGAAATTATTTCTAAAGTTGACAAATACGGGAGAATTACACTTTTAGTCTCTAAATTATACCATTTATTCGATTTTGATACTCGAACAATTCAAGGTTATAATATTAGTTTTTGAAGTGTTACATTTTTTACACTATTAGTACTTTTTGTCAAGTGTGCATCAAACATAACCGAGGAGGCCACTTTATTCAC